>OV651814.1:94474537-94982131 GCA_927349885.1 Psylliodes chrysocephalus | reverse complement strand
TTTTTTAACAATCTTAAATGCTTTCTATTTCTAACTACAATGTTTCCATTTTTGTTTAACTTTATTACCTCGTTTATTACATAAGATCTTGGTCTATTAAACCTTCTTTTTATTACTACAGCTGATTCCCATAAATTATTTCTAAAATTTAATACATATACATGATCTCCCTTCTGAAGATATGGAAGTTCTCTTGTTTTTTGATCATAATAAAATTTGCTTTTATTTTTTCTTTTTATTAATTCATTTTTCACTTGTCTCAGTGATACTACTTTTGGTTTTAATGATTTACTTTGGACAGGAATGACACTTCTATATTTTCTACTATTAAATAATTCTGCTGGACTTGGAATATTATGTGATATTGGAGTATTACGATATTCTAGTATACAAAGATATGTATCTGTACCTTCTTCAATCGACTTTTTCATTATGTCTTTAATTGTTTGTACAGTTCTCTCTACTTCTCCGTTAGATTGAGGGTTATGTGGACTTGATGTAATATGTTGAAAATTATAAATTTTTCTGAATGTTTTAAACTCATGTGAGAAAAAACACGGTCCATTATCTGACATTACTGTTAAAGGTATACCCTGTCTTGAAAAGATAGATTTCATACTATTTATAACTGTACTGGTTCCTTGTGAACCTAATAAAACAATTTCCACAAATTTACAAAAATAATCAACCATTAATAGATAGTCTTTATTTTTTAAATGAAAAAGATCTACACCAACTTTTTGCCATGGATATTCTGGCACATCGTGAGATATTAATGGTTCATTAGTCTGTTTTCTTTTATGTGTATTACATATATCACAACTTTCAATATAATTATCAATGTCGTTTGTCATCCCTGGCCAGAACAAAGCTTCTCTTGCTCTTAACTTACATTTTTCTTTGCCCAAATGAGACAAGTGAATTATTTTTAACATTTCTTTTCTTAAACTCTTTGGCACTAAAACCCGCTCATTTTTAAGAATTAACCCATTCCCACAACTTAATTCATCTCTATAAGGCCAAAATATTTTTACTTCATTTTCTAATCTGCACTTTTCCTCAGGAAACCCATTTTTTATTACTTCTACTAATTTTTTAAGCTGTTCATCATTTGCAGTTTCATTTTGAAATTCTTTTAATTTATTATCAGCTATAGGTAACGTTTCTATAATCATACACAGTTGTGCTTCTATTTCTTTATCAATACAATGAGAACTTTCATCATCTTCTATACTTAGATGAGCTCGAGACAAGGTATCAGCAATTTTTAACTCTGTTCCTTTTTTATAAACTAAATTAAAACTATATTTTTGGAGAGTCATTATCATTTCTTGTAATCTTGCAGGAGCTTGCGATAATGGTTTTTTATTAATATATATCAGAGGTTTATGGTCAGTTTCAATAGTTACATCTGATCTCCCATAAATATATTGATGAAACTTTTCGCAAGCTGCTACAATAGCAAACATCTCTTTTTCTATTTGTGCCCAGCCTTTTTGCGTAGAAGTAAATGCTTTTGACATATAAGCTACAGGTAAGTTGTTTTGCATAAGGGCTGCGGCACACCCAGTTTGACTTGCATCTGCACTAATTAAAATCGGTTCTTTTACATTAAAAAATTTTAAAACTGGTGTCGTACTAAGACAATTTTTTAATTTTTCGAAAGCTCTTTGTTGTTCAAAGTTCCATTGAAACATAATATCTTTTTTCAATAAATTTCTAAGGGGCTCTGTTAGTTCTGTTAAATTTTCTATAAAACCTCCTAAATATGTAACCATACCTAATAACCTCTCGATATCTTTTTTATCTTTAGGAAATGACATTTTTTTAATTGCTGTTACTTTGCTCGGATCTGGTTCTAAACCTTTACTAGACAATATATTTCCCATATATTTGATCCTATCTACACCAAATTTACATTTATTTTTATTGAATTTTAAATTATTTTCTTTAGCTACCTGTAAAACTTTTATTAATCTCTGATTATGCTGTCTATAATCCTTACCCCAAATTAAAATATCATCAAAATAAGTGTCTACCCCTTCAACACTATAAAAAATGTGTTTAATTTCTTTTTCAAAGACTTCTGGACTTGAACTAAGGCCATAAGGAAGTCTCATAAAACAATATCTCCCAAATGGAGTATTAGAAGTTGTTAACTTACTACTAGTTTCATTGAGTTTAATTTGCCAGAAACCTTGGGTACAATCTAATACAGTAAAAACTTTAGCTTCAGATACTTTTTTCATCTAAATTTGATATATAATAATGTTCTCTTTTAATTAATTTATTTAAATCTTTGGGATCTAAGCATAATCTTAGATCCCCATTACTTTTTCTAATAGTGACAAGACTATTTACCCATTCGGTTGGCTCCTTAACTTTTTTGACTATTCCTGATGCCTCTAGTTCATCCAGTTTTCTTCTCAACTCATCATGTAATGCAAATGGTACTTTCCTAGGGGGGTGGATTACTGGTACAGCATCTTCAATCAATTCAATATTATATTCAGTATTTAAATTACCAATTCCCTGAAACACATCATTATAGTTAGAGATAGTTTTAGCTATTTCGTCATTTTCTTTTACAGTGTCAACTTTTTTAATTGAATTCAACTCTTGACAAGTTTCTAGACCTAATAGAGGTGTCATTTTTGTCTCAATTATATAAAATTTTATTAAACTATTAGACATTTTTTCATTTGACACTTTAACTTTGCAAGTACCTATTGTTTTTAATGTTTGCCCATTATAGGCAGTCAGAGTTCCCTTAAAATCTTCTAAAGATTTATTGTCAATATTTAATTTCTTAAACATGTGATATGGTAAAATGTTGCAATCAGCACCAGTATCTAATTTAAATGTTACATGTAAAATATCATTCAACAAAAATTGTACATTCCATTCACTATTTTTTTTACTATTACCTATTGACCCTACAAACAAATGTTCATCCTCTTCTGTTTCTATCAACCTAATATTTTTATTTTTGCATACCTTCGCAAAGTGTCCATATTTTTTGCATTTTCTGCATAATTGTCCCCTAGCAGGACAATTGTATGAGGAATGTTTACTACCACACCTATAACATAGATAAAAACTACCTGACCTTTTATTTCCACTGTTGCCACTGTAGTCTTGTCTAGGTTGGAAGGACGACCCTGGTTGGCCTGTCCATTTTCTTGTCTGATTTCTCTCTTGATGTCCTCGTCTCTCTTGGTACTGTTGATGTCCTGGACCCATATTATGCTCTTTATTTGAACCATAATTATTATTAAACCTTGCCTGGATTCTATCGACTTCCAATGGTTTTTCTTGACCTTTTGTAATGGACTTCATCTGATTTGAGGCACTTTCAGCAGCTTTACATATTGATACACATTTGTCTAAATTCAATTCTGGTTCTCTTAGTAATCTATTCTTCACATTTTCATCTTTGGTACCTAGCACAATTCTATCTTTAATTAGACTATCTGTAAGTTCTTCAAATTCACAAGTGAAGCTTAACTCTCGTAAACTTAATAAATATGTATATCTCTCTACCGTTATATTCTTTTTAGGAATGAAATATGCGTCGAATTTTTCAATTATATCTTTAAAAGAAGTTTTGCTCTTTGGTGGTTCAAATTTGAAATTATTATAAATTTTGAGAGCATCATCTCCTACTATTGCTAGTAGTAAATTGGCTTTTTGTCCATCAGTTTCTTCGGAAAGTTTATTAGCACTTACGAAAATGTTGAATTTTTGTTTAAAAAATATCCAATTTGTTGCTAGATCGCCATTTAATTTAAAATTTGTAGGTGAACTTACCACATGGATGTGATTCGGCATGATTGTTTAAATCTATTATCATCTGCTTCAGTTATTATCTTTTTGAATTATTTCTTCACTTCTCCCATCTACTAGTACTTTATCTATGTCTGCGCCATGTTATTTTATATTACTTTTACTATTATAATATAATATGGATGGGATATTTAGGAGCTTGGTTCGGTCCAGCGTTGTTACTGACTTATTTCTGAAAGTGTAGCAATCTGTAATGAAATTGTGTAGCATTGTGCACCCGCTAGTGACAAATGACATTTGACACTTTTGACAGCTGACAGAGTAAATTTACGCGTGTGACTGACGTTTGCGACATCTTCTGGCTGATCGATGATTAGATGTTTGACCTCTTATTTATTTTTTTGGTTGAATCGGCTATTGTTAAAGAAATAGTCGCTAGATGGCGAATGCAACCAGAAAAGTTTACAGTGATAATTTTTTAGTATATTATTTAAATACAAAGATGAGTAAACTCCTAGTACTAGAGATAAAACAAAACGTAATTAAAAAAATATTTATTATAAGTTTGCAAAAAAGTGTAACAACGTAAAAAAACAAACAAACAACAAAAATGTATCACAAATCTATTGCAAATAGGAACTTATAAACAAAACAAAAATTGTCCAATAAAGTGGAACGAAAAGGGTTATTGGTATATTTTCCAAAGCATTTTGGTTATAATTCAACAATTCAATATTTGGTTGAAAACCTTTGGCTCCATTTTCAATATATTTTAGATTATCTTTTATATGTAAAATTCCTGCTACTGTTTTAGTAAGCAGTCTGTTTCTTAAAAACGTCTTTATTATAGATAGTTGAAAAAATACTCTTTCTGCGGTTGCCGAGGAATGAGGTAAAGCTAAAATAACTTTAACAATTTTCATTAAATTTGAAAACATAAGAGTTCCATTGTTGTTTTTTACTCCATTAACCGTCTTCCAAAACTCATTTATATCCATATTGTCTTTAACATTATCAATTTCTGGCAATAGTTGCCACTCTGTATTTGCAGACTCCATATCTACATCAATACTTGATAATAAATTTATAAAATTTGCAATAGATATAATATTTCCAGATTTTGCAATTGATGGTGCAAAATTAGATGCTAATTCTAAATGTTTATCGTTAAAATTAAAACGTTTTTTTACTTGATTGCTGAACTCAATATAATAATCTAAAGCTCTCAACTTAAAATTATGTAAATCTTCTTTCGAAGCTTTTATGTCTGATTTCAAAAAAGCATCTAATTTTGCACCAAAATATATATCATCCAGATTTTTATACGTGACTGGATCGTTTATATTTATCCCAATAAAATCCTTATTTTCTAAAATGTTTCTTTTTATAAACGATCGTAAAAATATTTTATATAACGCAGTCATCCTATTTAACAATATAGGGACTTTGGGAGTTTCTGACTGAAACTCTACATTCAGTTTGTTAATAATGTCCAAGGTATATGATAAAAATATCAAATATACCTTATATATATATATATATATATATATATATATATATATATATATATATATATATATATATATATATATATATATATATATATCGTTTTCAAGAGCATTTAATATTGATCTGGCATTTGGTAAATTGTCTTCTAGAGCGGCTCTTTGAAAAAATAATATTAACGAATTCCAGTGTTCCAAAATTCGATCTACAACTGTCTCTACCTCAACCAAATCTACAAATCGATCTACCACTTTCTTCTGATCCTCACTCCAATATCTTGCTACCACAACTAAAGATTTTTTAGTGGCAATGTCGGTAGTCTCGTCAATTATGATGGAAATTTTACCCGTTCTCAGGTGATGAATGACTTCCTTTTTAAAAGCAGGACCTAATACTCCTGTTATAATTTGTGTGGCTTTCCCTCTCTTCATTGACACACCAGCAGCAATATTTGAATCGGGGTATATCACTTGATTAAATGAAGGAAGTTTATTCATCAGAAGAAATGGGAGATTTTCTTCACAAATAAAACAACATAATTTTAATTCGGCTGCTCTGATCTGTTGACTAAGAAATGTTTTTTTACCAAATACCATAGAATTCAAATTTTGGGCGTTTCTCACAGCACTAGTACCTTTTTTGTGATTTAAATTGTTCTCATGCCTTTTTAGATGAAATCTAGCGCCACTTAATTTTATATTGCATATTTTGCAAAACAAAAAATCCTTTGAGGCATCAATCCATTTGAATTCATCGTGTATTTTTTGAACAGATATATTATATTTTGTCTTTTTTTTTGCCTGACTATCTGCTTCTTCACTAACAGTAGCTCCATCCTCTTCCCCACTTTCGAAACAACTTCCTGAGATTTCTGAGACACTGTCTGTATCGTTTTCCATGTCCATAATATTCTCCGATAATGGCTCATCAGAGAGAGACAATGGCAGTGCATGAACCTGAGACGAAGTAGAAGCAGAAGCCCCCTGAATCCCAGATGACGTGGAAGTCTCCTGATAATCTTGAACCACGACAGAAGACGTAGAAGCCTTCTGAGAATCCTTAACCCCAGAAGACAGACGTTTCGTCTGATTTTTTCAGTCTTATTACAAATCTAAAACATAATTAATTAGTTAAGATTATACTTTACTTTTAATATTTCATACAGCTTATATAATACATATTGAATCAGTAACCTACCTATCCATCTAGAACACAATAAAAAAACAACGGTAAAGAAATAGCCAATAATATATAATATAAGGCTAATGACCAAGATGTCGATGCCAAACAAAAAAAAAAAAAAAAATATATAATATAAATATCTAATGTTAAACTTGTTAAAACGTTAAAAACTTGAAATTCGAAAACTAAATATCACACAAACTCAGCTCTACTCTGGATGACACCTTTCATTCCAATGTGTAAGTAAAGTAAAAATCAGAGATAAGGGAGATAAAGATAGGAAACGCCCATAAGAAGCCAATGCTTAACAACGACCAGCTTTATCGCAGTTAACATCTGACTCACTATGTGGCGCTTACATCGATATCAAACAACGCAGCGGGAAATTTAAAAATCTGATAATAAAGGTTGCATAAATATCGACTGCACTCTCATGTTCTTGTAAATAAACAATGTAATTACGCAAAATTATTTATTAAAAAATACTAAACTTACAGTCTATTATCGATTAATCTTCTTTCTAACGTTTTGAAGCCATTTTCTTGTTCTAAAACAATAAATAATACATAAACACCTACTTTGTGATAAAAGTTCATTACCATTTGTATTACTTACATGAATAGATCTTACCTACTTTGGTTAATTAAAGAACGCCACATTGGGGTTGTTAAATTTGTTCATGTGGTATGTGTTACTAATGCAATACGTTCTCCGACTTATTGTAATATTACAAAATATAATTATTGTCCTTAAATTTCACACAAAAACAGCCACAACTATTTCGCTTAGTTCATCTAGAGGATAACACAATCATGAACTCAAAATTTAAATTCAGGATTCTTCGGTATACATAAAAATGACATTTATATTAACAAACTGTCCACTGCTGTCCACGTCTACTGTCTGTCTCAGTGTTGCCAACCGTACTATTTAAATCGTATTTATACGATTTTAACTCTCTGTACGATGTACGATTGCATCAGTGAGAACGTACGTAAATCTTCACTTTTTCAGTAGGTTCATTTAAATATCTGCAACAACTTCAGAACATAAAACAATAAAAATCAAAAACTACTTGCAAAGATTCATAGGCCGTTCGTAATTTCTAAAGGCAGTCATTTTCGTTCTGACTTCTCGTGATTTTGACCATGGTGATTTTGTACACCGATCACGGCATAAGAAAAGCTTGCAGGCAAAATTTCAATCACTTTCAAGTGACAGTCATTGATTACTTTAAATGTGTTAATTTAAAGTTTCATGTATTTTCTTTAGTTTTTTTCGTTGTAAACATTTTTATAAATAGATAAATAAATTATCATGCCAAAGTTTTTTTTTATTTTTTTCATTCCAAGTTCTGTTTATAAATACGGGCTTAACTTGGACATTATTAGACAGCAATTTTAAAATCTAGTGTTTGGCACCGTTGTAAACTAAAGGACCATATGTGTCAACAATTGACAATGTCATGAATTAATTTGTTTTATGTTTTGTGGATTGATATTGTGAAATAATTCTAAATGTTAGGTTAAAACAGACAAAAAATTGAAAAAATCCTATTTTATTGTAATATAAATGAAAATAACAAGTAAAAAATCATTTTACAAATGTAATTGCAGTTAAAACATTATAAAAAGTAAGTTACTTCAATATACTAGTGCTAAAACTTCGAAATTACCACCTCAGGATAGTAGGATAAAACCCCTGTCTTTTAGTTCATTTCATTATCTGTGTGATAATGATAATATTTCAAGAGCCTAAAAATGTGGTGTAGTTGTTTTTAGAAAAAAAGCTTTAAAAAACCGAGGTGCTTTGCTAGATTCCTTCGAAGCTAGCAAAGCACCCTGTACTTTTTAAAATTAACAAAATTTTTCGAAATGTTTTATAATATTTTAAGAGTCTAAAAATAGCCTAAAAATATGGTGTCGTTGGTTTTTGAAAAAAGCTTTAAAAAACTGAGGTGGTCTGCTGACTTCGTTCGAAGCTAGCAGAGCACCTTGATTTTTGCAAAAAACGAGGAGCATAAAATTTTTGAATAGGGTATAAAAATAGCCTTAAAATAGCCTAAAAATGTGGCATATGTTTCAACTCAAAATTCCCGAGGTGCTTTGCTGCCTTCTTTGGCATGTTTGTTCAGTAGATTCTGTATCTGTAACATGTGGAGGGCGGGTTACCCCCACGGCACTTAGGCCTTATTAGGCCCATTGTTCAGTACATTATATTTATTTAGATATCCAAAGAGTTTGTCGTTAAAAGCTTTTTCAATAGGTTTTTAGAGTGTTGGTACTATTGAAATGGGGCGGTAGTTTTCAGTGGTGCACAGATACCTTCTTCAAGCAGCTTTAACATTTTGTTGCATATCCTATAGATATCTAGTATTGTGCTATTTGATAGATCATGTATTATATTTTATGCTCATTGTTAGAAATAAGGTACAGAAAGGAGGTATTGTTATTCCAAATATGTTTCACGAGCATATCACAGGGTTCAAAACTTGTAGTTGCTCCTGCACCAGCTAAACAATTTGCACTATTAAAACGTTTATAAAATATTATTAAAATTAACGGGGTCAAGAGAAGTCTCGTAATATGTTGATTTACTGTTTTTTTTTTCATTTATAATTTTCCATATAGCTCTGGTTCTGTTTTTACCTTTGAAGACTAGACGTTTTCTATCGTTTGTCATTTTTTTGTATGCCTTTTAATTTTTTTATTTGTAAGTCTAAATTTAAGTCATTAATTACTTTAGAGAGTTCATTCAAGTCATTTAATTGTTTTCTAATTAGTTTGAGTTTATGGTCATACCATTTTTTTTTGTTTTTTTTTTTCAAGTATTGTTTTAATTTTAATTGGTATTCATTTATTGTAAATAAGAATATTTCTAGTATTTGACTAAACATTTCGTTGATATCAGTTAAATTTTCTAGAAGACTCCAGTCGTAATTCAGTAAAAAACTTTTGCAGTTTTTAATTGACGACTCGTTGAGTGGTCGAAATTCTAGGATGTATATATCTTTAAGGTGGTTTTAATATCTATTCCTCGATTCTTGTATGTCAATCCTCTTAACTGTACTTTTTTATGGTTATACAGTATATTTTAGATTAATTTTGTTGTCTATCATTACTCCATGATATTTAATGTTACTTTGATCTTTGACTAAAACCTTTGACATTTTAACTGATGGTGAATAATCTTTGATGATATAATAATATTTTTTCACACAATCCAATTTTACAATAATATAATAATGTACTATTAAATACAAAAAAAAATACAAAATAAATTTAGTGCTCCTATTTGCAAGCACCTGTATGTATTGAAACATGTATTGAAATACTGATTTAATATAAATAATAATAACAAAAATGAAAATAAAAAATTGAGAATCTTATATAATAGGGATATATATGTATTAGAGATAATACAGTTTTTACAAGATATGTTATTTGGACAGTCTTTTTTGATGATCTTACAGGATCAATTTTGAAACTTACTGTTTTAAGAATTTCGTCATAGGATTGATTTTGTTTGGGTTTTCTAATGAACTTTAATCAACCTTTCAGTTTTTGTAACATTTGTGTAGTGGTAGGACTTACTTGTATGTTTTCAAGTTTGTTGATTTTTCTCTCGTTATAGTTTTATTATTCTTGATCATTAATTATTTTAGTTTTGTCAGTTATAGTATCCTGCAAAAATTTCAAAATTCATTTCTGTAAAGGCATAGGTACACCTTAGTACGGATGAAGATAATTCACTGCATTCTGTACAAATTAAGATTTTACATACGAGCCCTAACAACTAAATGTTCAGACAAATAAAAATTTATTGTAGCGTTACAGTATTGTAGAATTAAATATGTGGAAAACGAAAAATAGAGAAGCAGTGCAAATTTAACTAAAAGAAGAAAAATGGATACTAAATCAACGAGAGTAGAGGCGAGAATCACGAATGCATTTAACTTACTCGTGATAATAAATAAGGCTGATAATTATGAAGTGGTGGTATGTGGATAGTCCCCGTCAAAGAAGGTCTGGATATGTGAAAGAGGGCTCTGCTTTTCCTCTGTAAATCTTGAGAATGTAAGGATGGAGAGAAGATAAATCTTGCTGGCTCAGCTGTAAATATTAGAAAAACGAGAGCGTAGATGAAAGAGTTAGTAAATATCGTCATTTTCGTCTAGCTTCGAAATCCATTTTCAAAAGGAAATAGAAGTATTTATTCATGCAAGCATATAATAAACCAACGTGAATTCATTATATTTAATAAGCTAATAAACGTTTCTTTCAATTAAAAAATTGTTTGTCAACCGCCTAAATTTACTTTTTATTGTTTAGAAAATATAATTATTTTTGTCAATAAACTTCTAACCCTCTTGACATTATTAGCTGCACATTTCGTTTCGTGACTTATCCTTATACACTGACCGGCACAAAAAGAGAAACACTAAAATATTTTCTTTATAATCATAAAATGTATATTTATTTTTGCTTTGGCTTGGATTTGGAAAACGTGTATTATTGTTAAGATTATTTAACACTTATTTAAGCTTGGATCCGTAATAACAAAAGTCATTAACATTGTAATAAAATAAAAGAAAAATAAAATGGCGATATTTAATTAAAACAAATAGTCAGATAACCATATAAAATTAGTTATACATGTCAAAAAAATTAAATTAATAACTGGTATTGCCTCCTCTGGCTCGAATACAAGCTTCCATACGTCTGTGCATCCCTTTCACCAAGTGTCTTATGCCATTTTGGTCCAACTGTTCCCATATGTCAATTAGCATATTTCTAAGTTCTTCCAAGGTGTCTGGAGCTGGTACACGTGATTTAAGTTGTCTGCCCATCATGTCCCAGACCTGTTCAATGGGATTTAAGTCGGGGCTCCGGGGTGGCCATTCCATTGTCTCAATACCGACGTCATTAAGATACTGACGTACTGCCCTGGCAACATGTGGTTGAGCATTATCATGCATAAGAATAAAATTGTTGCCAATTAGAGGTGCAAATGGAATGACGTGATCTTGTAAAACTTCTCTTATATACCGATCTGCATTCAATGATCCTCCTTCCACCACCACAAGCTCCGTGCGGTAGTCCGTAGTGATGCCTCCCCAATCCATTACTGACCCGTGGAACGATATTGCACTGTGCGTACCTTTCTCCAGCTCTTCTCCATACCCTTTGGCGACCATCAGGTGATCTTAGGCAAAATCTAGACTCGTCAGAAAAGAGCACTTGGCTGGCCTTCGAACAATTAAGCCAACTGCATTCAGGCGTCTTCTTACTGTTTTCTTACTTACATTCACTTCCCAGAACTTCTTCAAGTCGATTTCTTGTTTGAACAGCAGTGGCATCCCGATGTCGAAGAATAAGAAAATGTAAAAAACGATCGTCTACAGGCAATGTGGATCTTAACATGCCCGAACCAGGTCTTCTAGTGTAATTTCCAATTTCAAGAAAACTTCTATGGATGTTCGCCTGTGATAGCTACATAACGCTGACTACGACCATCCTCAATAAGAGCAATGGCGCGAGCAGCATCTGTTGGTGAGAGTGCCATTATTTGAATAAATGTACGTTAATTAATTAAGTTTAGGACGAAATAAATTAATACCGAAGGTCGCAAGTCGAAAACTAATTTCAAACTGAAGTAAAAATAACCCGAAAGATAATTAGGTCCTAAAAAAGTGATAAAATGATAAACAAGTTACAAAAAATACGCCAAATATACTTATTAGCAACTTGACAATAAAAAATATCCTTATCAACAACAAAAAATAAAAGATAGATGAAATATTTTAAAAATTATCTGTGATTCTCTTTTTGTGCCGGTCAGTGTATGAAAATATTTGTTTAAAATTAATTTGGCAAGTAAAACAGAATGATCATGTGAAGTCATTGGATGGTCTTTAAAATCTTTAAATACATTAATAATATATTTTTGAATATTGGTATGTGAGAAAATACAAACTTTTACAAAAAAAATTAAGGCAGTTTGTAATTTGTAACTTACTGATTCTCTGTCAGAAATAATAATGTTACAATATGAACAAGTAGGGTTGCCACCTTTTTGAAAAGTGAATAAAGGACTACGGTGCTGACTGCTCCGGTATACAAAAAGTCCTCATCCTTCTACTGAACTTCTAAAAAAAAAGTCGCCGAGCTTGTAACAAAAAAAAGGTCGCCGAGCTTGTAACAAAAAAAAAATCCTCGTCATTCTACCGAGCTTCTAAAAAAAGCTTATATATTTTTGTAAAAACCATGTCTCTTCCAAAGATATGTGCTGTAAAAAAAAGATGTGCTGTAAAAAAATTGTGCTGTAAAAAAAAGATAAGATATGTGCTGTAAAATAGACATTTGCCGTGAAAAGACATTTACCGTAAAAAAAGACTTTGCTGTAAAAAAAAGACATTGCCGTAAAAAAGGACATTTTAAGCTTTTAAAAGTCACAAAGACATTTTGCTTCAAAAAAGGACTGTCCTTTTCAAAAAAAGGACAGGTGGCAACCCTACGAACAAGTGAGCATTTTTTTAAAGATTTAACAACAAAACCTGCCACATAACTAACAACGTCTTTCGTAAATGTGTTTAGATGCCATGGATTAGTAGACAAGTAATCATGATCATTAACTTGTTGTAAAAAATTAATGTATACTTCTGAATAAAGCAAGTCATCCCCATCGCCATTGAATGTTAATGTTCTACTAGATGTATTATTTCTTGTTTATTTTATTAAAACTTCTTTTATTTTAAGTATTTACTGTTTATTATTAGGCACAATGACTTACAACGTAAAATGTGATATTGAATTCACTAGTAGGCTTTTTCTGAGCATTCGCCATTGCTCCATGCTCATGCCCAGAAACCGCCATGCCATCTATGAAATGGTACTCATTACTACTAATCAATGTTTCAGCAATATAATACACTAGAACAGTGCAAAACCGACGTGTTGTCAAGTGCTACAATATTGGCACAATCTGCTTCTTTGAGGTCATGTCTTAGAAAAAACCTTTTAAATATATTTTGAAATTGATAAACAGTTGGGTTATTAGAAGAACCACCTTTGCTTCTGACAATGCTAAAAAATATTTTAAGCTTGTAAGTTGATATATATTTTAAAAGTGGTGATTCTATATTAATGTACTTTTTATATAGACAAATTAAACTTCCAATAATTTAAATGTCAAAATATAATGTTTGTACGTTTTAAGAAATTAATTTGTTTCCTCACAATTAAAGAAAGCGGTTTCTTATATTTATATTTTGACGTCCATAATCTCGAATTCAATATATCAAAAATATTAAAAATTATACAATAATTTGCTGTTTTTTTAGCACCTTGAATAATTACATGAGATAATCTGATATACACTATTACTCAGTGTTTGTGCAGCAAGTTTGACCTTAATTTTTTCTCTGATCTGATTTTATTTCCTGCATATAACCCTTCTACATTCTGAAGATTTATTAAACGTTCAAAATATTTCCAAGAGATTTCATCTCCATCTTCATTTGTCAAAATGCCCTTACTTCCCAAATAGTTTCTAATCAATTTAAGCATATGAGGAGGATCTAAGAATAAATACATAATCATCTGTGATTAGATGTTTGAAGCCAGTTATAAATTTTTTGGGTCAACAAAACATGCTCTCAAGTTCGTCTGCCACTGTAAAATTAGCTGCTGTACCATCAAATATACATGAATTAATTACCACTCCTGATTCATGTAAGTCCATTTATTGGAAAGTATCCAACAGGAGTTTTCCAAGAACCATTTATTTCTATATCAAGAAAAGGGAACCTACAATAAAAAATAACAATAAACTTTACAAAGATGCCATATTGAAATAAAGCCACAGGTTTTAATTTTATTTCTTTATGTCAATAAGTAAGTCACCTTTACTCTTGTATAGGTACATAATAAGGCAGATAAAGAAAATCTTAAACTTATTATTGAAAATAACCTCGGAAATCGCATTTAAGATATTTTTCATGGCTGACGATGCCTCTTTAATGTATTGACTGTCTTCATCTACATTATTTCTTTTCCTTCCTAATTTTGCCTTTGGTGTTTGTGTAGATGGTAATTATGCAATTGGAGTTTCTTGAATAGATTTACTACATGATGGAATTTATACACTATTGTAATTTTCATTATCAATTTCTGTCGCTTCTTCTATAAGCGTACCACTGTCAGATAATATATAAGTCCTTGTTACATCATCAAGTATATCTTCTGACATATCCGACTCAGATATTTGGGAATTTTCATTGAATTCGAACGAGTCAATGTTTTTTCTAGGTAAAACATGATCCATTATAAAAACCATCTACTCGTAATACCACAATGTTGGTTCATACACCTTAAATTTTTTTTAAAATTTTAATAAAAAATAATAAATACATACTAACTAACCTCTTCAGATCCTGCTCCATTCGACTTGGAATTTTCAATATTTCTGTTTTCTTTTAAAAACGTTTTTAAATTGTTAAATTGGTTACATCTGGTTTTTTTCCTGTAATTTAGTTTTAATCTCATTTAAAGATTTTATCTTTGCATGTTTATTTTTATATTGTTAATTTTTTACCGCATATTAACATGGATATTTTTGATATTGCTCAATAAGGAAAGCAACTTCACTTCTAGACCACGACATTACAAACATACAAACTTTAACCAAAGATTATCCTTTTATTTTTCTTTTAAACAACAATTTTCAATACACGCTAACAACTGTGCCACACCCAACAAAGGACAAACAATACCTACCACCATTTCTGTTGCATTCTACAATATATGACATTAGTCTTCCCTCAATCTTATAGGTTTTACAATTGTTCTACCAGATCTGATTCTGATGTTATCTTTCTCAACCAAATCCGTAGGAGTGTTTATGTCAGTTTTACTTTCAGTATGATATGCTGTTGTGCGAAGATGTGTTGAACCTATAAGCAGACTAAGACGGTTGAATAAGTGTGATTCATACTGCCGCCCCTGGTCTGTGGTGATGTGCAGCGGGATGCTGAAATGTGCAACCCATCCTTCAAAGAATTTCCTTGAAACGGTTTCTGCTTCCATGCTCTCTATTGGAAATGCTTCTGGCCATCGTGTGAAACGATCTACACATGTCAGCATGTATCTAAATCTTTTCGACACTGGTAATGGTCCCACTAGATCTATATGTACATGTTCGAACCTTGTTGATGGCGGTGCAAATGAGCCCACCGGTGCCGATGCATGACGCGAAATCTTAGAGCGCTGACACTGTACACATGCGCGAGCCCATGTTCGACAGTCCGATTTTATGGAGGGCCATACGTAACGTTGCGTCACAAGCTTAACTGAAGCTTTTATTCCTGGATGTGACAACTGATGAAGAGAATTGAATGCTGCTTTGCGGAATTCTGGTGGTAAAAATGGTCGAGCTATCTGGGTTGATATGTCACAGTGCACTGCGATGTTTGTTTCTGGCATTTGAACCTTTTTTAATGTAAGGCTAGAACCAGGACTTATGTATGTCCGCATTGTAGTATCCTCCAATTGAGACTCTGCTAGAGCGTTGAAATCTAACGTAGCAGCAAGTTCATTGATCCTTGAGAGGCAGTCTGCTACAACGTTGTCCTTTCCAGAAATGTATTTGATATCGGTGGTAAACTGCCCGATGAAATCTAAATGTCTGAATTGCCGAGTAGTGCATTTCTCAGGTTTCTGTTTGAAGGCGTAAGTAATCGGTTTATGATCCGTAAATATGGTAAACGAAGTACTTGACCGCTAGGTAAATGGCTAGGAGCTCTCGATCATAAGCGCCATATTTACGTACAGTTGGACTTAATTTTCGCGAGAAAAAACCAAGTGGTTGCCAGTGTCCATTAACCAGTTGTTGCAGTGGTATCTGATGCGTCTGTCACTAGTGAAAGTGTTGCCTCGGGA
Organism: Psylliodes chrysocephalus; assembly: GCA_927349885.1. Classification (NCBI taxonomy): domain Eukaryota; kingdom Metazoa; phylum Arthropoda; class Insecta; order Coleoptera; family Chrysomelidae; genus Psylliodes; species Psylliodes chrysocephalus. The sequence continues at coordinate 94,965,719 of OV651814.1, read as the reverse complement.
TCCGGGAGTGCCAGTACTGCTGCTTGGACCAGGCCGTGTTTGCACATGTCAAATGCTTTTTCTGAACTCTCATTCCATTTTAATATAGCCTTACCCTTTATGTTGCCGCTAAGAAGCTCATTGAGAGGAGCTTAAAATGCCGCCCCCGGAATGAATCGTCTATATAAATTTAGCATTCCTAGAAAACGCCTTAGTTCTTTTGCAGTCTCGGCTTACTAAAATTGTTAACTGCTTCAACCTTCTCCGGTAGAGGGCGCGAACCTTCGTCCGAAACGTGGTAGCCGAGAAATTTTAATTGTTCAACTCCAAACACGCACTTAGAATGATTAACAAGTACTCCATATTTTTTGAGACGATTGAAAATTAATTCTAGGTGTTTCATGTCGCACCCTTGCTATAAAAGTGACACAACTCAAAAAAACAGTTTTTGAGTTATGTGACAAAAACTATTTTTTTTCTTTACGAATATTTTTTACAAAGTTTTATGGTTTAGGCTAAAACTAGAAATGTTGACAATCTTGTGAAATCGTGTTATAATTTCTTCCAGGAGAGTATGTCGTCAATATTGGCTCCTTTTTAATTGTGTCACTTTAGGTGTTTTAGTCAGTTATCAGTGCTGGAATTATTTTAAAATGTGACACTTTAGTAGAACAATAAATCGGAATTTAAGGATTATGCCATTTTTGCAGAAAAGTCTTGTAGTAAAAAAAAACAAAAGTATGAAATGTGACATTTTTTATTACAAAAATAATGCCCAAGATTTTTAACAACATACAGGTATCAAAAATAAAACTCAAATGCACAACTCTATCTTAATATCTTAAATAAAACCAGTATTAGATCTTTGATCAGACTTACAAGAGAAAACTAAAAATATAGCAAAGATGCCTCAAAAAAATTTAACTTATTACCTAATTTAACTATACCTGATTTGAACAGCCATTTTATAATATTGAGTAAGTAACTAAACATAAGAAGAAAGTTCTAAGAAACTTAGAAACATAAAGATTAATTCGTTAATAACTAGGAACCATGTCAAAAATATCAGTCTTAAAATATTTTTAAGTGTCTATAAATTATGAGTTTCAGTGCTTGACAACATGAAAACAAGTAGCTTTGCTCAAATAAAAACTGCTATAGTTCTAGAACATTTCTATAAAATGAATCGTAATACTTTTTCTTAATTATGTTTTTATCAACTAGCTCCTGCAAGTGTCTTTTTTTAATATCGCTTAATGGAATTTTGCTTATATATGCTGAAACTAGCCTGACCGAATCTGTATTGCGCTCTTGAGATCTTGTTTTTTTATTATTGTTCCTGTCAACTTTTTTAAATTCGACCTGTTCATAGGAGGTTTTGAAAAAAAATGAATCCGGATGTCGTTTTTCCACTTTAAGAACCTTTATGTCATGCCAAGTAACCTTCTCTTTTTCTGTGTCCATTGTGAAGTTTTTCCGCCATTCTTCTTGTAATGTTTTTAAATCATAAAAATCTTCGAAGGTGAGTTCATGAACTATGTATGGTGGACCATGTCTTTTTGCAGTTCGAATTAGTGTTGCATATTCATCTGGCACATAAATTGGTCCAGATTTGAGATATTTAGTTATTTGTTTCTCAATAATACTATGTACATTGTCGCCTTCATTTTGAGAATGTCCATGTATCAAGTACTTGTGAGTTATGCTTCGAATTGGGAGCTTATTAACGGCATAAGAATAGGCAGTTAGCACATATTTGTTTTTCTGCTGACCACAGCAATTGTCTGAGTAGAATATAACATCCAAAGGGTTCTCAGAATCAGCATGTTTGTCAACAAGTTGCTTAAGGTAACCAAGTACGCAGCTTCCAATTTCAATTGCTCCACGCTTCCCTTCAGTCTCATTCCAGAAGTAACAATGTACGTCTTTTGCATGTAAGTCGCTGATTGTGAAATTGAAACAATTCAATTTGCTTTTATAATAAAACGACGAAATTTGTCCTCTAGGGACTGGCATTACCGCTTGCAGGTCATATACTGCGACTACTGAACGATTCAAATTCGTTTTATCAGCTTCTTTTTCTAAACGCGAGAGTTTTTTTTCATTTATATGAGCGTTGTAGCTCTCTAGTAATTTTTGTTTTGCCTCGTTGTCAGCATTTTTAAAACTCTCGCAAAAGTCGCATTGATCCTTCTTTGGGATGAAAAAGGATATATTATATTCGCCATTGAAGATGCGATTGAACATTACACTATTAGCAAATGGAAGCTGCTGCCTCTCTCGATCTTCTTTATAATCCCGGTAGAGGTCCGCTAGGTTTTTACTACTATCAATGTACTCTCGGGTAGTCTGAGCCCTTAAATAGTGTGACTCGATTCGGGGTATCGCATTTATAAAAATCCTTACACTTTCTTTAATTTCGGGATTTACCTTGGGCTGGTTTCCATGTTTCCCCCTTTTATCATCAGTTAGAAAGCCTTTCTCAGTCTTTTTTGCCAATGCTGTGCGGATCGGTCTATCGTTAATACTCAGCGTTGCTTTGAAAAAAGTTTTACACACTCTAATGCGATTACCGTCTACCTCAAAATAGAATGCCGAGTTCATATTCCGATAATTTTGTGTACATGAGTAACGGTACTTTGGTTTAATCGGCTCTGTGTGTCTTATGATAAATTCCCTCTGCTTTTGTAGATCAGCAAGCGCCCAGTACCCGGAAAAAATATCTTTTCGAATGTCTTCGTTAATTTTATTACTACACTGGAACCGACATTTTTCGCCACATGGCGGGAGCAATTTTTTTTTTGGAAACGTTTTTTTACTTTTTGACAAAGAGACATACGCTTGTCCAGAATTTCTTAGAAATTTGGTTTCTTGAAACTTCCATTTTCCAAAATTAGATTTTCTCTTTTTACCTTTTTTAACTTCTGTTTCGTTTTCGTTTACAACTTCTTGATTAACTGTTTGGTTTTCGCTTTCAACTTCTTGATGGCTTTCTATCGAAGAACTACTACTTTGTGAGCTTTCATTTCCACTAAGGAAATCCGGATCTGCATCCGAGTCATCAACGTCGCTTTCATTGCTATGCCTAGGTGAGACATAGTAATTTGTTGTCTTTTTTTGCATTAAATGCAACAATGTAGGACGTTCTGAGCTACATGCAACAGTATAAAAATTACTACATCCAGGTTGAGGATGACTGTGGGTAATATTTTCATTTTTTCTTACTTGTGTGCTGACTGACACTTCGGTTTTGGGCGACTTTGCTTGAGGAACATCTTCGAGTTTATGAGTTGAAGTTTCTCGCAGCTCCTGTAAAGAATAGTTGGCTGTACACACAGGCAATTTACCTTCAGTTATCGTAATTGCTAGAGCTCAATTTTTGAGATAAGGTTCTTACCATTAGAGACGAGTCGGTTTGAGACACAGGCGATACAAATTTATCTGCAGGCCTATGTCTACTGAAAACACCCTCAGGCTCACTAGTCAAGGTTTTTGGTAGTTCCTGTAAAGAATAATCGGCTGGAGACACAAGCAATACAATTTCGAATATCGTAATTGCTTATGATAAAACTGATAGGTACTTACCTCTGGAGTCAAGTCGTCTACAGGCTCATAGCTCTTAAAAACATCTCTAGGCTCATTACTCAGGGTTTCTGGTAGTTCCTGTAAATAATAGTCGGCTGGAGGTACAGGCAATAAATAAACAGATATAGTAATTGCCAGAAGTCAATTTTCGTGATAAGGTACTTACCACTAGAGTCGAATCGGTATGAGACATTGATACAGAAAATACACAAACATCTACCGGCTCCTGACAACTAGAAACACATTCAGTTTCGCTATTCAAGATTTCTGGTAGTTCCTGAAAATAATAGTGTGCTGGAGATAATAAACAATACACCTTCAACTATTTTGATTGCTACAGAAGTATTTTGTTTTTGACTCACTTGTAAACTCGATTCAGTTGGAGACACGGGCAATACAATAGAATCATCTAATTCATGATTGCTAGAAGTAGTTTGTATGTTCTGTTCTAGTGTGTTAAATCGTTGGACTGTAGGAGAATTTTGTGATTTACAATCAGGATTAACATTTCTCAAAATACGAGCAGTCCTGCTTGATATTATATTATTCCAATTCATACTAGGCAGGTACCTTCAAATAACAATAATATCATTATTATTAATTATTCTAATTGATTTGAACTCCAATTTGAACTCCAATGTGCAAACTATCATAACAGTTACTAAGAGTAGCAGAAGAAGTAGCGAAAGAAACTGATTCAACTTATGAAAATAATTGTAATAAGTCATTTAAAAAAATTTGAAGCGTCACGTTCCATTATTTTAATCTTGCCAACCGGCACTAGGTGTATCCTTGACATTTCAATTTTTTCTGACATTATATTTTCATGCCAGACTTTTACCTTAAGTTTCGCTACACATCTAAGGAAAACCCTGTACGAAGCTTCAAAATTATCTGATAACTTTAAGTCAATCCATTGGAACTTTATAGCAAACTTGAGCAACAAAAATGACATAAGTCAAAAGCCTACACATCAAAAGCGACCTTACTCAAAATGTATTTAGATGCTATTGATTATATACTCCAATAAAGTGACACAACTCAAAATGCAACAATTTCAAATACACATTTTAATCTCCAAAAAAGACATAAATCTAAATAATACAGGAATTTTACTTACCGCTTTTCACCAATAACGTCACCACTCAAAATACGACGGTTTAAATGCATTTCAAATAGACCTTCACTCTAGCAGGGACATAGCACTACTAAAGATGATGCCGTTTTCGTGAACGTATAATATGCAGGTTGAATCTGCAAAATCGACATAGACGCCATCTATCGGCTAATTTAAGAGACTGTTTTGATACACTTTTGCTGAACGATAGGAAACTATTTTTATTAGTTATTGGTGACAGTAACTCAAAATTCGTAATTTTTGATTTGTGTCACTTTTGTAGCAGGGGTGCGATGTGTTCTTCTTTCGAAGAAGATGCTACCAGAATGTCGTCTATGTAGACATAGCAGAAATCAAGCCCACGTAATATTTCATCCATAAAACATTGAAATGTCTGTGTCGCGTTTGGCAGTCCGAATGTCATGTAGGGGTTAATTTGTAGTGGTTGGTGAGGAGTTGTAATAAAATACAAGTACGAATTTAATTAATATATAACACCGAGCGGCAAGTTAGTGGGTAACTCGAATGATAAAGCCTGACTGCCGAAAAATAAAATTTAACAATTATTATCCTACATACAATAGAAAAAGGTCTATTATCCTCTATATACCTGGGTCGGCGTCGAGGATAATTTATTCTTAATTTCCAAAACTAAATAACCCAATAACACAACAAATGTTCGATGGGTTTTTACAATTGAGCTTTTAAACCTAAATTATAATATTTCTACTGGGTGTGATAATGTGTCATGCCACCACAATCCGAAATAATGAAAAGTATTTAAAGGCATGCAGTTACAACTAGCCACTGTGTCCAATTTAAATGTTTATTATTATTATTATTAATTATAGAATTTACTGTCCACGATTTACTATTAAACTGTTACTATCAACATTATACAATGCTATATCATCGATGAATGGCATATCAATGGCTTTTACATCATTATTAGTATCTACAATCTCATTTACATTTCTGTTAACGTTACCATAATTATTTTGTGAAAATTTATCAGTTTTAAAATTTGAACTTCTGAACCTGCATCCTACTGCAAAATGATTAGGTTTCTGACAAACTGAGCAAGTTTTCCCGTAAGCTGGACAATTTTGTACATTATGTGATCGACCGTACAATTATTAAAGTCACTAGTTGCTTTGCGAAAAGCCTGTTGATAACCTTTGCTATCACTTTTTTTACTTGCACCTGTAGATCTTCGTATAAAATCTACTTCTTTCTCACTTCGAAGGTGTTTTGCCTGTAGTTGACTTGCCTCTGCAGAGAGACATGCTTCTTCCGCTAGTTTTCTTATTAATCCTGTTTTTTGGAGCATTCGTTTGAAGTACTAAATTTAATGTCCCGTACCAATGAATCCTATATGGTCCCAAAATTACACACTGAGGCTAATACTTTTATCTCAGTTATAAAGTGTTCGCTGTCTCACCTGCTTGTTGAGTACGAGTGAAGAATTTATATCGTATATTTCATTTCTCATTGGTTTACAATGATCTTTAAATGTTTTTATCACTTTATTATAATCTGTAGAACTAATTCTTTATTGAAAGAAATAAGTACATACATACATACATACATACATACATACATACATACATACATACATACATACATACATACATACATACATACATACATACATACATACATACATACATACATACATACATACATACATACATACATACATACATACATACATACATACATACATACATACATACATACATACATACATACATACATACATACATACATACATACATACATACATACATACATACATACATACATACATACATACATACATACATACATACATACATACATACATACATACATACATACATACATACATACATACATACATACATACATACATACATACATACATACATACATACATACATACATACATACATACATACATACATACATACATACATACATACAATACATACAATACATACAATACATACAATACATACAATACATACAATACATACAATACATACAATACATACAATACATACAATACATACAATACATACAATACATACAATACATACAATACATACAATACATACAATACATACAATACATACAATACATACAATACATACAATACATACAATACATACAATACATACAATACATACATACATACATACATACATACATACATACAATACAATTAATAAATAATAAATTCACTTATATAACAAGCAAGTAGAATATTATAACAACGTGGACCGGGACTCGGAAGTACGTTGCATTCAACAAGCTGAAGCTACCCTGGACATCCTTTCGTCGTGGCTTTGTGGACAGCAGTTACGGTCCATACGATGGTTCCAAGTCTCGCCCTCTAGTAGTAAGGTTGCCAATTACATCACAGCGACTCGTGTGGTCGGCCGGATTTGTAATGGTGGTGGCGGGTGTAAAAGGAGCGAACGTTACAAGTAAATATCTGCTACAGTCTCCCCCTCTGACGTCGAGATCGTCCCGATGAGGCGTCAGAAATGGTGGCAGATGAAACGGGTTTCCGGGGTCTCCCTCTTTTCTTAATTTCCCTTATCGGTTTGGGTGTAAGAGTAACATTTGGATCCTCGGATGCTTGGTAGGGAGTTAAATCACTAGTGTGATACACGCCCAATGGTATTGCGGTGTTGCAGGGTTCGGCGATTTCATAACTAGTGGGCCCATGCTTACGAAGGACAATATAGGGACCGTCTCGGCGAGGTGCCAATTTTGCTGAGTATCCTTTCGCCGCATTACTCAGAAAGTGGGATTTGATCCAGACCTTGTCCAGGGGAATAACTTGGCCCCGGGCGCCTACTTTCGTTGACATAGCTCTTATTTCGATCTTGCCTTGACTCTGTTAATTCTCGGGCTAAGCGTAGTGAATTTGCCAAGTCCTTTAGCCTGGGTGTAATCTCTGGGACAAAATTCTTGTTTTGTACAATCGTACTGAGGTCGTCAGTTACATCTTGGACGGTTCTCAGTTCTCAGGTTAAGTATGAGGAAGTACATCCCGTACTTTCACAGCGCGCCGTATTAATGGCAAATCGTATGGAACTTAGACGTTTAGACCAGGTGTGGTGCTCTCGGCCTACTAAAATTCCCAATTGTGTTTTGAGGTGGCGATTCTTTCATTCCACTGGGTTAGCTTCGGCGTGATAAACGGGAATAAACGCTTGTTTTATTCCCAAGCAGTATGTAGTTTCTGCATTACGGCGGACACAAACTGGGTGTCGTTATCGCTTATGAGTCTACGAGGCAACCCGTATCTAAGAAATATCTCGTCTATTAATAGTCTTGCACAAGTTTCGGCGGTGGCTTCCTCTAGTGCAAATAATTCAACCCAACGGCTGGTAGTGTCTTCAACAATGTAGATCCATTTTTTCCCATCTTCACTTACAGGTAGTGGCCCGAAAAGGTCAATGGCTATTACCTCAAATCGTTGATTACTTGGCGTCGTCTGTAAGAGTCCCGCTGGTTTTCTATTTGCAACCTTGTATCTTTGACAGTCTAGACAGCTGCCAATCTGCTTAGTGATATCTTGCCGCATTCCCAACCAAAAGTAACGTTTTGATATGCGGTGTAAGGTTCTATCTACGCCATAGTGTCCGGCGGTAGGTGCATCGTGGTAGGCTTGTAATATCGGGAGTCTCTCCACCTTAGGTACAACTAGCTTTGCATCATCATCCTCTTGATCCTGGGCGTACCTGTATAAAACTCCCATGTGCAGAAGATAATCTCGAGTATGCCACTTTCTGTTAGACTCGTCATTACCAGTATCTTCTAGTGCTTTAATGACTAGTTCTAATTCTGGATCATCCAGTTGTTTCTGTCGCATCTCTTTCTCGCTTTTCTTTGGAATGTCAAACTGGACGTTGCATAACTGACAATTTTCGTTGTGAGCTTGGCACGGAGGTCTCGATAAAAAATCAGCCACTACGTTCGTCTTGCCTGGAGCGTAACGAATTTGTAGGTCATAGGGTTGGAGCTGCAGTGCCCATCTTGCTAGGCGACCTGTGGGCGTCTTCAAACTCATTAACCACTTTAAAGGTTGGTGATCTGTTACCAAAATCGTCGCTGAACCTTCTATATACCCTCGAAATTTATTCATTGCATATACGAGCGCCAAGGCTTCGCGCTCTGTAGTGGTATAATTCTTTTTTTCAGGTGTTAGTAGTCGGATACTGTACTCGATAGGGTGCTCATCTTCCCCCTTCCCCTGGACCAAAATCGCTCCCAGAGCGTAGGCGCTGGCATCTGTTTTGATAGTAAAAGGGTGAGTAATATCAGCTTGCTTCAGTATTGGTGGCTTTATGAGACATACTTTAAGTGTAGTAAAGGCTTGCTGTTCCTCTGATCCCACTTCCATACTGCTTTTTTCTTAGTTAGATTGGCGAGTGGTCTCGCGATAAGGGCGAAATTTGGTACAAAACGTCTATACCATGAGTCTGAACGAAGGCTAATAGTTGCTTAATATTTATTGAAGCTGGTACAGATGTTATAGCCGACGTCTTCTCAGGGTCTACATGTATACCATCCGTTGTAATAAGGTGTCCAAGATATTTCACTCGAGCGCACCCAAAGTTATCAGACACCTTCAGTGGATTATCTGCAAAATACCAAGCTCTTTGGAGAAGGTTTAGTGTAATTGCAGCTTTTTCTAGGAAATCTATTCCTAAGAGAGTGCGCGATTGTCGTCCGCATCCGGGAGTATGACAAAATCTATTTGAAAGTTACGGCCTCCAATCTCAATCTGGGTTGTAGTAAATAAAACCTCTTTTGGTCTCAGTTGACCATCTGCAAGCGTAACGTCTACTAGTTGTGCCTTAAAATTGCAGGATTTTTGATCTCTTAAATATTCGTACAACGTGGCACCTGCTACTCTGGTTCTAGCCGCTGTGTCTATGTGCGCTAAGCCCTGGACACCACATATACTGACCGGTATTATGGGTACCTGCGTCGTGAACTGAGTGAGTGTATTAACAGAATAAAAATGGACTGTGTGCAGACACATCAGAATGTTGCTTTAGTGCAGGTAGTGTTTCTTTGGGTTGTGAATTTGACTCTTTGGCTAGGCGTTTTCTGCATTCATTGACAAAGTAACCACGAAAATGACAGAAACTGCATCGAACTGACTTCGATTTATCGGTTTTTTGTTTTACATGTCCGAGTTTGGATGCGACTGTTTCTTCGTACTGTATATTCTCTATTTTTCTAACTTCTTCCAATAGTTGGTCTAAGGTATTTATTTTTTCTCTAGGAACATGCTTGCGAATATGAACTGTCAGCAGGCCATAAATCATGCCGAGTTTCGTCTCTTCATCATGGCGGTTGGCTGGTAGTTGTGGCAGAAGGGCCCGTTTTTTACAAATGAAATCTTCAATCGGGATGTTCGGTTCTTGTCGTCAGCAAATATCTCTGTGTAAACTTGGAATGCCGATTTGGCAGGAGAGAATGCACTTCTTATCAATCGACTTGCATCTGCCCAGGTAGTTGCTTGGTTTTCCACTCCTCTCCACCACAGGGAAGCATTATCTGTTAACAAGAGCGGGAAACCCTTTAACGCGTCTCCGTCATTTATTTTTCAATCTCTTTATATATACTGACGCTTGTAATAAAAGTATCTACTGTGTCGTGGCATCTTATCCCATTAAACCTGGCGGTGCAGTTACTAAAACTTCCTGTACTGGAGGCTGTTGCAAACGAGTACTAGATATTGTGTCCAGAAGTACCTGGAACTGTACTGGGCTAAAAGAGACGGCCATCTTGTTTTGTTACCTCTCACTTCGTCGAGGAAGTTGTAACTGGGATGGTTTCTTTTGCTCAATGTTGGTAAACGTGGTTGTGTAGACGCTACCTAACAAAGCCCAATATAAAGCGAATGTTTTTTAGAAAAAGACTAAACAAAGCCAAATTGGCGTATGTCGCTTTTAAAATAAAGATTGACAAGTTAAAGCAAATGTGCGAATACCCTATTCGAACACTTTTAGTCTGACAAGACAAAACAAAGCTAATTTAGCGAATGTTCTATCGTAGTTCTGTGAAATTATACAACTATCAAACAGTGTGACTCGACAAAGCCCAAATAAAGCGAATGTCCTGTCCTGAATCGACAAGTCTATCTATATCCAATATCGAAGTTGTGTGAGTAAATCAAATCGACAAAACAAAGTCGTGAAATGACGAATGTTTTATCTAATTTAATCTTCCCGAAAGTACCCTAACTAGCAGGTTTTAATTTGCTTTACGTTGAGCGCCAATTTGTAGAACTAATTCTTTATTGAAAGAAATAATTACATACATACAATAATTAATAAATAATAAATTCACTTATATAACAAGCAAGTAGAATATAACAACGTGGACTGGGACTCAGAAGTACGTTGCAGTCAACAAGCTGAAGCTACCCTGGATAGCCTTTCGTCGTGGCTTTGTGGACAGCAGTTACGATCCATACGATGGCTCCAAGTCTCGCCCTCTAGTAGTAAGGTTGCCAATTACATCACAGCGACTCGTGTGGTCGGCCGGATTTGCAATGGTGGTGGCGGGTGTAAAAGGGGCGAACGTTACAAGTAAATATCTGCTACAAATCTTTATTCTGAGCTTCGTCTATATCAAAAGTTCTAAATTTCTTCTGTGCCTCTTCACCGGCGTCGTTTAACAAAATTGCAACTTTTGTTTCTTCATCTTTCTTGTCTAAGCCCATGGCTTTTAAGTATATGTTAAGACTACTAAGAAAAATTTCCAACCTTTGATTTATATCTTGATCAAATATTAAATTTTTGGGTGGTTTGAAAGTATCTCCATTTTTAGTTCTAGTTTTCTTCACTTTTATTTTAATTTATTATTTTATTTTATATTAGTTTAATCATTTACTGTTTATTATTAAGCACAATGACTTAAAACGTAAAATGTGATATTGAATTCACTAGTTAGTTTTTTCTGAGCATTCGGCCATTCGCCATTGCTCCATGCTCATGCCCAGAAACCGCCATGCGAGCAAAGGGGAGGAGGAAGCGCCATCTATGAAATGGTACTCAAATATTGATTAGTAGATTACTACTAATGAATGTTTCAGCAACTTGATACACTAGAACAGTGCAAAACTGACGTGTTGTCAAGTGCTACAATATTGGCACAATCTGCTTCTTTGACGAGCGGATAAAGTTCGCACAGCGCCCAGTCGCCGCGCCATCTGGATATTTTTAAAATGGCGCTAAATTTGAATTAATGTGCAACTTCCATCATTGATTTTTACTACATTATTCTTATATGTATGTATAAAATAAATGTTTATCACACGGAAATAATGTTTATTTACTAAAATATACATTATATGTATATTATTCAAAATACTGAATGTAATTTCAATAAATCTGATAAATTAACTGAATACTACCTCATCTTGATGACAGTTTTTCAATAGAATAAGAACCTATTTTATATTTATACACAAATATAAGTAAAAAAAGTTTGCAAAAAAATGTTGATTGAATAAAATTGATATGTAAATATAAAATCTGAATGTAAAAATGTACTTTTGAAAACAATTATTAAAATAAATAAACCTGAATTATACACATCTTTTTATTTCAAATAGGAAAATAGGAAATCATAATACAAAAGTATAACAAAAAATAAAAATACAATAAAAAATGATATAATGGTAAATATCTAAGAGTAAATAGCTAAAAAACAAACACATTGTATCTATGAGGTAACACATAGAAAAAACAATTCTTCTTAATTTTCTTGAGTAAGTGTATGTTTTAATAAGTGTGATCATGGCAGGGATCACTAGTAGTATAAACAATTTTTTCATTATTTAGACTTTTTTCAATAATTTCCCTTTCTTTTGAGCTGGCTTAACCCGCTTTTTTTGAGTAGAGAAAAATCTGCTGTTTTGTAATATTTGTATTATTTGGCTGCTGACAATTTTCTTTTGGTTCAAACTGGCTTATAATGTCAAGGTTACTTTGTAATAATGTTTCTGAATTTTCCAGATATCTATATACTTGACTCAAAATTTCAGTATTTGAGCAAGTATCAACACAACCCTGAATACTTTGTAGTTTAGATGTTATCTTAAGTTTTAGCTGCTCACTCACATCTAGATTTTTATTTTCAATACTTATATTGTCAGAATTTAAAGTCTGTAGGTGAAACGATACCTCTTCATGCTGTTTAATGACAGATATGTTGCGTCCAACACTCTCCACACCTCGGTAAAATTTCATTATCAAATAATATGTTTGCAAATTACATTCTTGTTTAAAAAATCAATGCAACTGCAAGTAAAACACTGAATACAAATATTGCAGTATGAGCATTTTAAATGACAACATAGATGTTCATCATTTTTTTTATGTAATAATTAATATTGTCTGAGGTTAAAATCCAAAACTTATCTTTTTCAACAATGTTAAAAACTGCAGAAAGAGCAGTTCGATGGCGTTTGTGTATGTCAGACAAACGTTTGGTGTTTTTACCTTTAGTGAGTTTAATAACTCTTTCTACAGTCTTGTCTCTTACTAATTTCATCAAAGCATGGATACCTTTATCTAAACGTTTTGTCTTTTTCCCTTGCAAATATATATATTTTAAAACTTTATGAAAACTCTCCAAATAATAATAATAATTGGTCTTTATTCATCATAGTTACACATTTACAATAACAAAAAAAAGAAGGAAAGTGATGAAAAGGCGAAGTTCAGCACAAGGCTGTTTTTCAACTTAACCTGCAACGCAAATAAATACATTCTATTTCATACACAAAATGAATATTGATGAAAACAGCTTAAATTATATATACAAAAATTATTTTTCAAGAGAGTAAACCTATTTCTTGACAGTTCATGTTTTCGTTTTATAATGCAGATTGATTAGCTAAAAGGTTTTCTTTGAGACGTTTCTTAAAATTAAGAATACTGTAGGATCTATATTCCGCCGTTATATCATTATATTTTTTACTAGCAACGTACGAGAATGATCTTTCGAATAATTTATTTATTTATTTATTTATTTATTTATTTATTTATTTATTTATTTATTTATTTATTTATTTATTTATTTATTTATTTATTTATTTATTTATTTATTTATTTATTTATTTATTTATTTATTTATTTATTTATTTATTTATTTATTTATTTATTTATTTATTTATTTATTTATTTATTTATTTATTTATTTATTTATTTATTTATTTATTTATTTATTTATTTATTTATTTCTTTGTTTATTTATTTATTTATTTATTTATTTATTTATTTATTTATTTATTTATTTATTTATTTATTTATTTATTTATTTATTTATTTATTTATTTATTTATTTATTTATTTATTTATTTATTTATTTATTTATTTATTTATTTATTTATTTATTTATTTATTTATTTATTTATTTATTTATTTATTTATTTATTTATTTATTTATTTATTTATTTATTTATTTATTTATTTATTTATTTATTTATTTGTTACACCACCCAACAGTAATCACCATTTACTGGGTGGGAAAGACAAGAAAACATTAAAATATAAATACAAATACAAAATTGTTAAAAAGCTATACAATACAATGTAAACATCCAGAAAAAAAACTGACCGAACACAGGATAAAAAGAAATGGTTGTCTACATTGCATTACATGCTGTATATCATTTTTTTTACATTTACAAAGAAAAAACATTTTTAATCATATGTTTTTTACATGCAAAAATGTCCAAGCTGTCTTGAATTTCATGATATTTCTGAATAGATTGGTACATTGGAGATGAGTTTAAAACATTAGTTCTAGAAGCAGGCATGTAGAAACTCAAGTAAACTCTTAATCCAGCACGGGGGATTTTTAGATTGACGTAATTTAACAAATCAATACTGTCGACTGAGCCATTTAAAAGATTATAAAGTAGGAGTACCTGTTGGAAATTTCTGCGTATCACGAGCTCTGAAAGATTGAATCTAGATATTAGTAAAGCGTGGGGATATCCCCTTGCAGGGTATATACCATCTAAAACATAGGAAGCCGATTTCATGAATTTTCTTTGAACTTTTTCGAGTAAATCAGTATAAATGTTATGCACGGGATTCCAAACAACAGAACAGTATTCAAGTTTTGCCCGCACAAAGCTAATATATAAAGTTTTTAAGGTGACTATGTCTCGGAATTCTTTACAGCTTCGAATAACAAACCCTAAGCTCTTGTTAGCAGCAGATAACATCGTTTCAATGTGTTTAACGAAAGATAGTTCAGGATCAAAATAAACTCCGAGATCTCTTATACATTCGGGTCGATTTAAAACAATGTTCTGTAGTTTGTAATCAAAAATTATAGGTGTTACTTTTTTAGTAAACGACATTACGGAACATTTCTCAGGATTTAGAGGGAGTGAATTATCGAGACACCACTTCGCAATGTCGGACAAACACTTTTGAAGTCGCAAGCAATGGTTAACAGAATTGATTTCAAGCAATAATTTTAGGTCGTCGGCATACATTAAAACTTTAATATGCTCGATATTAGCGACTATATCATTTATAAAAATTATAAATAAAAGAGGACCTAAAATTGATCCCTGTGGAACTCCTGATGTTTGTTCGAAATTTTTTGACCTATAACCACGACATTGAACATATTGATGCCTACCCAACAAATACGAACCAATCAATTGAATGATTTGATCGCATAAACCAATGGAACTTAACTTGTGGAGCAAGATGGAATGATCAATTTTGTCGAAGGCCTTGGAGAAATCTGTGTATATTACATCAACTTGACTTCTTCTATCCAAGGCTTCCGAAATGAATTGCGTCGAACATACAAGGTTTGTAACTGTAGATCTATTTTTCATGAATCCATGTTGATCACAAGATATAAGACGGGAAACATGATTGGAAATACGATCGTGAGTAATTATTTCGAATACTTTAGCAAAATTGCAAAGAATGCTTATGGGCCGATAATTACAAACATTATTTTTGCTACCTTTTTTATGTACCGGAGTAATTCAGGAAATTTTCCAGGCAGTAGGAAAAATACATGTTTTCAAAATTAAATCAAAAATATGTTTCAACGGAGTGGCCAAAATTAGTGCACAGTCTCTGACAAGAAACGAAGGAATAAGGTCAGTACCCATTGACATATTGGGCTTAAGCTTTTTTAGGGCTTTAATAACTTCATCTTGAGATACAGAATTAAAGTGAAGCAGAGGTAAACTAATGGTAGATTCATGGATGAAGTGATTTATTTGAGTTGGCTTGGAGAAATTGCTTGAAAAGTGATCTGCAAAAGCTTGAACAATTGCCTGTGGATCTTCTATACAGTCATTATTATATTCAACAGTAGTGGGTATGGAATAGGAAGAATTTTTAGAATTTATGAATGACCAAAATTGTTTTGGATCATTTTTAATAATGTGGTACTATGCATGGGTACTACTAATGTAGTTCTGTTTCTAGTGGGATAGTTATTAATATTGGAAAAAGAAGTTAATTTTGTGAAAAGGTATTCCGGTTTTCGTAATTTTAAAACTTTGTGAACTAATACCAGCAAGTGTAACGACCGATAGTTAGACAGTGTTATCCAACCTGACTCCTTCATTTTTTTTTCTCGCCGAATAGCTCCAGTTGTGTAATTTCTCAACTGGGTATAATAGTTCCAGCTACTCACAGTTTTTTCTTTTTTATATCTGCTTAATGCAGAATCTCTTAGGCTGATCATTTTTTTAATATTGTATGTGAGCCACGGGGCATGAGGTTTACTTACTCCTTTAGTAACTCTTGGAGCGTGGTCGCAGAAAATTTCATTAAGGGAATGGTTTAAAAATGTAATCATTTCATCGACATTATCAAGGGAAAAAATACTATTCCAGTTAATATTTAGCAAATCAAAATTAAAGTGATCTAAGTCAAATTTTGAAAAATCACGATATGTTATATATTTCATTTTATTGTGAATTTTGTATGAGTCAATATTACAAGAAACTGCGTGATGGTATGAGATCGCACGGTTTCGTATATCAAGTACCTTGACCGATGAAATCTCTTGAGTATCAGACACAAAGATGATGTCAATGAGTGTTTTACTATGTGGGGTAAAATGAGTTGGCTCATTAATTATTTTCTCCAGCCCGAAAGTGTTTAAAAAATTTATACATAATTCACAACTCCGATTTTGTGTAAGGAAATCTATGTTTATATCACCCGATACGAGCAAGAAATCACTCTCAGGAAGTAAATTTGCAACGGTGTCTTCCAATTCACTAATAAAATTACTAACTGATGAAGCGGGTGGGCGATAAACAACACCAAGAATGTAAGTTTTTCCACTACACTTGGTGGATATCCATATTTGCTCAAGATTAACTGTAATTTGAGAAAAAATTAGTTTATATTGAATGTTAGTATTTATGTAGAAAGCAACACCTCCACCCCTACCATCTCTATCTGCCCTAACCAGTCGATATGAATTGATAAATTTATTACTAGAATCCATTTCGGGATTTAACCATGTTTCGCTTATGCCGAAAATGTCAATTTTACTTATATTAGTATTTATTCCACTGCTTAGTCGAAAGCAATATGCCCATTTTCTTGTATTTGAAGAATAAGTGGTGGAAAAGTAATCACCAAACTCTTTCGTGTCTTTATCTTCTTGCATCAATTGTAAAGCATTTATAATTTTGTTTTCAAATTCTCTTGGGTCCAAAGTTTGTTGTACTGCCTAAAAATAACAAAATTATGTTATGATTTACCACTCCCTGTGTGTTAAAAAAGTTTTTTTATCTTACTTTTATAATTTTATATATCCAGCTTCTTTTGTTGACATCACGTATTTTATTTAAATTTTTTTGCCATGCTCGGTCGACGTGCCATGAACAAAACAAATGTGTTGTTAAACCCATAACTTTTACCCATGCATTAAAAAA
This sequence comes from Psylliodes chrysocephalus, assembly GCA_927349885.1. Lineage (NCBI taxonomy): Eukaryota > Metazoa > Arthropoda > Insecta > Coleoptera > Chrysomelidae > Psylliodes > Psylliodes chrysocephalus. The sequence goes on along the minus strand of OV651814.1, from coordinate 94,948,077 downwards.
TGTGGCTGTGATATCAGTCATAAAAAATGTACATTGTATAGCACCAACTTTAGCTTTGAGAGCATCAAAAAAAAAATTCCATAATCATGGTGTCTTTCCTGTTGCTAATCATGCAAGCTACTGGAAACCCTTCTCTGAATTCATCAACAACTACAACAGTTGTTAGCTCAAAATCGTAGTTGTTAATGCCATGTGTGCTATCAACAGCAATAATGTTTGGTCCAAATTTTGTCAACATCATTTGCTGAGACTTGTTCATAATTATTATACAGAAATCTTCATATTTTAATAATGGGTGTAGAGTACTTTGTTTCTTGTAATAAATTACATCCTCTTGGGCCGAATTCACCCAAAGGTCAACACTTTTGGCGTCATCTACATGTCGAACTCCATCAGCAATATTAATGTTGAATGCATGTTTTATATTGTTGACATCTCGGCGAGTAATTAAATTTTTCCTTTCTAGATTCTCACCTAAAATAGAAATACAAATATGTTCAACATGCCTGTATATTGTGATAAAATGTTTCAAATTATTTTTACTTACTTGTTATATTATTTCGGTATGAATCCAAAAGTCTTGTAGCTGGCACTCCTGCTGCGAGTTTAACAGCAATATTATTTCTGTCTTCTATGGGCATACGTAGGTGTTCCAGTTGCAAATTATGGCCATAATGTGTTTTGAAAAAAACTACATTATGATTGTCAGTTTTAACACACTTTGTTATTAGCTGACTAGTACACGATATGTTGATTTTACAATTTCCTTGGGTTTTAATTGCCCTCTTTCTACTTGCTAATGAAAGTTTTTTACTTACACCACTTCTATTACAGTTGTAATATTTTTTCTCGTAAGAAACGTTGTCTATTTTTATAAATTTAGCTCCATGTGATTGAGTAAACTGTGCATTTTCCGTTTTAACCAAGTTGGAGAAAAAGGTTTTAAATTCGTTTTCGGAACTAAATGTTAGCTCTTCACGTAGCATCTCGAAATTATGTTTCATTTCTAAATGATTTCTCAAGTCATCCACAAATTTAAATGATATTTGACAACCTTCCAAACACTTGCTAATGAAAGAATCGTAGGAGTAAGCTAAAAATATCTTTTTCCTGGATTTTGTGCACTAAAAGTTTATGTCTATTCAGGTTTTGTTGCCTGTTAAATATTTTTTCACATATATCACACATGACCGCCATTTCTATTAAATAAAAATTTCAATATCGAAAAATTACAGTTAGAAATATCCAATTCGCTCGATAAAACACGTTAAAAATAACTTACAAAACGCAATGTCAAAAAGTAAGGTTAATTTTTCGAAACTGACATTGACATTATTAGTATCTAAATTTACTATAGGTGGCGCGAAGACTGGGCGGAGTGCGAACTTTATCCCCTCGTCTTCTTTGGGGTCATGTCTTAGAAAAAGCATTTTAAATATATTTTGAAATTGATAAACATAATTTCTTGATTTTGTCCTTCTTCTTGTCCTGTCCATGGTATATTAGCTAACATCTCTCTTTGATTATTTTCATACTTCATTTGCGCTAATTCTGCAAACATCTGTTCTCTACTCAGTGTTTACAATCTAAAACATTATATTCACTATAGTAGAACACTAGCGTCTACACATACCAATTTGCACTTTGGCTGCCTGACTTCCGCATGCGCAGTTACTGTTGTCATTTGTCATTGCGATTTAACAGATTTTGAATTTCAACCTAACCTCTAAAATATTTATTATTATTATTTACCGTTTTTATCATTATTTAGTTATCTTTATCTTATACAAATTAGGATACTAGTTGAAGTATATTGTTTTTTATCAATTGTAAAAAGGACAAAATTACAGGGTACATCGGACAGAATGAAGTTGTACTTATTAAAGAAACAAAATTTGAGTGGTAGTAATATTTATTATTATAGAACAATACAGTATGATTCAAAAAAAAAATTTTACATAATTCTAAGGATATAAAAGATTTTATGCAATTTTATTGGTTTCTTCCACGTCTGGTTTTAAAAATGCTTTATTTTTTTACATTGGATTTCTTTGTTTTTTATAGATGCCTCTGTGTTGTAATGTTTTTATTGTGTGGTATATTACTAGAACTTTGAGCTGAAGAACACAGTCTGATTTGCAATAACAGCAAGAGTTGGACGTGCAGGGGCCATTAATTTTTTAAATGCTTCCAATTGCTCATGTGATGTAATAGTGCCAACAATTTCATTTAATTCAGAAAGTATTTTCTGTTTTTTCAACTTAGGCGAACCTGGATCTTCCTTTTTCTTTCCATCAATTAAGGATTCAAGCAGTTTTTGTTCTTCATCATTTACATCATCATCGACCATTAATACATTATTTTCTAAAACCAATAAACTCAAATGAATAATGCAATCTTTTTATGTAGGTAGAAGTTTTAGAAATCAAATCGCTAACTTTTTCAATAAACTGGTAAGAATTGTCAAGACAAAGAAGTTTTTAAGCTATATACATGTTGTAAAGATACATTATTAAAGATTTAAAAGAAAATAATAAGCATCAAAGTACTTCATATATTTTTATGTAACCAAAACAAATTACAAAGATCCAAAACCAAAATAAAAAGCACAGGAAAACAATATAAAAATCATAAACACTACACCAAAACAAATACCACACCTACGTAAATTAAACATACCTTTATGACAGATCCTAGTGCTGTAATAAGATATAATTTCTTCATTTAAGTTGCACAATATAATATGAATAGTATAAGATGGTTTATTTAAATAAAAATATTACTAGGTACCAATTTACCTGATTCTTGAAATATAGAGACATCTACTTCATCTTTATCAAGCTGTTCATTTAAGAATCTGCAAATCAGATGAATTTTATACTTGATTACAGACATGTGCAAGCATAACAGTGCAGACTAATTGGCTTTTCTTTAACAGTGTAAATCTCAGTATCTCAGTTGTAATATGCCCATTCTTTAGTCTTATTGGAATAATATTCTTGGAAATATAAGCCAAATTCAAATGTATCACTATTAGCTAGTAAGGATGTAACAAAATTATTGCACATTGGAACAAAACAATATTTTTTATCTGTTTCCTGCAGTAATGTTCGCAGTTGTGTATACACTTCATCCTAAAGTGAAATCATACAGTTAGTAGTGGTTATATTGGTTAGTTTTTATTTTTATTTCAGAATGCTTGTTTCTATTATAAATAAATTTATTAAGTACCTGCTTCTCTTTGGATTTTAATTTGTTCAAATTTTTGCGCCAAGCCCGTATCACATGCCAAGAACAAAATAATCTACAACAGACATTAACATTTGTAAAAATAAAAAAAATGAATCTATAAACTACCTAAATTTTACATCACCCATTGTGTGTATCCATGCATTGTAAACTGATTGAGCCATATCAGACATACATATCTCGGACTGTAAATTTTTGCCTAACTTATGTTTTATACAGGAAAAGAAAATATTCATCCCATATTCATCAGTTCTATTTGAAATACAAAATGCACATGGAAACCTTTCTCGCATATCATCAGAATAAGTAATGTTATTAATTCAAAGTTATATGCATTAAGGCCATGCGTCCCATCTATACATATGCAGTCACTGCCATATTTTTCAAGCATTTCCGTTTGACCTTTGTTCATTATAATTAAAACAAAATCTTCCTTTTTCAATTCTAAATATTCTTCAGACTGTGTGGCCTGAGGTTTATAAAATAATACACAACCAGTGTTATTAACCTGTTCAATCCATGCTTCTACACTTAGAGCATCTTTTGCATGCCTAACGGACTCTTTATTTAAATTAAAGTACCGCTCAATATTGAATAAATCTTTTTTTGTAAGCAGATGAAATCTATTAAGTTGATCTCCATTGACAGATTCTCTTACTTCATCAAGAATGGCCTCAAAGGGAATTTTTAAGAAAATTTTTGCAGCCAAAAGCTTCTTTCTCAGTTTTACTCAAATTTAAACGTCCTAAATTATTATTATTATGACTAACATGTTGCGAGTCAAATTCTAGTTTACATTCTCCAGTCCTTAATATATTTACAGTTATTTTGGCAAAACAAAAGCCATTTATTTTATTACTGGTCCTATTTTTAAATTAAGTATAGGGGAGACGTGGGATAGATCACAGTTTTGCCTTTTAATTTTTTGTGACTGCTGTAAAATAACTGGAGTCATTCAGAGGAAGTCTATGCAACAGAATTTTCTTTAAAAGTATGTGGGCAAAGTGCTATAAAAATCAAAATTAGCAGAGATGGATTTCCAAAATTTTTAGAAATTTTGCTCAAGTATCTCTTATACAGGGATACTTGAGTAAGGATCAGGGATACTTGATCATTCGATTAAAAAGTGTCAATTAAAAGTCCAAAAATTCATTTTCATCAAAACTTTATTTGTAAAATGTAATCTTAACAGCTATAGAATGAAACTTAAACATAGAAACTGACAAGGACTAGACAAAACTTGTTTTTAATAACACAAAATTTAAATAAATCTTACATACTGAAAGAAGGTTAAAAAGCCTTGTAAAAACAAAAGCTTGTTCAAAATAATTTGAAACCAAGTTAAGGCGTGTTTCATGTAGGTAGCAAAAAAACAAATAAAAAAAAACATGGAATGTTCATCTCAAATCTTAGGCATATTCAAAAATATCTAATGCCATAGGAAACTTGTAATACATTCTTTCACCTTAAATAACAATTAGTGGGTCAGGCGTTATCCCCATTATGTCTTCAAAATTTACAAAGCTTATGTCTGTTTCTACCAATGTGAAATTTGTCAAAGTATTGTCCATAGGTTTCATGGATACTACTCTGTATTCACTTTGCTCTTCATTTACTTCATCGATAACACAGACATATCTGTAAAGATTACTTAGTTTTTTACCTACTTTGAAAGATGCAATGACAAATTTTACTTTCTTTAAATTTTCTTCATTTGGTGAAGAAAGGATCTGATATTCTTGAGGTATGTTTTCAGTCTCAGAATCTCCACTTTCTTCGTAGCAAATATCACTGTCATCCTCCTCACTTGATGTTTCCTCAAAAACTCTTCTTTTAACTTGCTTAACTTTTGGGTTACTGCTTCTTTTAAGTTTCTTCTTGCTGTTTTGAGCTTGTTTTTTTCTTCCCGTACTCTTAACTTTTCTTCAAGTTCGCTTTTGACTGGTGTGTCAGTGAGTATTGCAGATTTAACTTTCTTCCTTTTGACTTGTTAGACGCTTGCGGGCTCCTGCCTTAGGATATGGTAAAAAACGGAGGGACTAACTGCAAATGAAGATGAGCTTGATTGGAGATTTGAAACGGCATTTAATTTTGGGTCATTAGCTACAGCCTGTGGATTAAGTTCACTTAAGCATGAAGATGTGCTTGAAGATGTACTTTGTTAAGGATCTGACAGGATATAAAATTTTGGGTTATCACCTACCTTAGGCAAAACTAAAAATAATACTAAAATAAACCTCAATATCAAATTAGTATGCTGCACAATTAACAATTTTGAAAATACTAACCTTAAGCACTAAAACAAACTGCCGAAAACAAACTAGAAAAAATATTTCTTGCCGCCAAAATGAACGAACTTCAACTGTCAAAAAATGGCGGGACGTAAATGAACGCGGGCTGGTGTGATGTTGCCAAATCTACACAAACATTTAATTTCCAAGGAAAAAAATGAAGGATCATGTATCCCAGATGATATTCTATCCCACGCCTCCCCTACCCTTTCCTTCAGACTTAAAAACACCAGACCGATGGCATACATATTTTATTTTTTTATAATTTGCGTACTGTACGAACTGCGTTCATTAATAAACAAGCAATGAGTTTATCTTTCTATTTGAAGCTTCCAATTATAAAAATCCTCTTTTAGAGAAAACTTTAAAATATTTGAATTTATTGTTATGTTATGAGATGCTTCAAAATGACTCCGTATTTCTGATTCTGTCAAATGTTCATTATTGCATAAACAGCATTTATATTGTTGGTTCTTTGAATTACCAGTTTCTTCATGAATATTTTTATGTCTACAATTATTACTTTGAGAATTAATTTTGGTTTTCATTAATTCACCTTCCTTATCTACAAAAAAAGTACCATTATAAAATCTCTAGTTCATCATTAATTTACAAACAAAAATGATCAAACTCAGAAACATTCAAGATTTAAACTTACCAGGGTGAAATATTTTGACATGTTGCTCTAAATTGGAATGTTTAGAGAATGATTTGCCACAGGTGTTACAAATAGCAATAATTAAATACTTTTTATTTGGAACAATTTCATCTACCTTATCTAAAAGAAATGTTAAAACAATTTTTATAAAATATTATTTAACTATAAAATGCAAAAAAATAATACTTAAGTAAGTAAATATTAACAACTTACCTGCTTTTTCAAAACGAGTAAGTTCATTTATTGGAAAGTATCCAACAGGAGTTTTCCAAGAACCATTTATTTCTTCTTTCTATATCAAGAAAAGGGAACCTACAATAAAAAATAACAATAATAATAAACAAAGATGACATATCGAAATAAAGCCAATTTTTCAATAAGTAAGTCTCCTTTACTCTTGTATAGGTACATAATAAGGCAGATAAAGAAAAACTTAAACTTATTATTGGAAATAACCTCGGAAATCGTATTTGAGATATTTTCCATAGCTGGCGATGCCTCTTTAATGTATTGACTGTCTTTATCTACATTATTTCTTTTCCTTCCTAATTTTGCCTTTGGTGTTTGTGTAGTTGGTATATGAAATTTGAGGTTCTTGAATAGATTTACTACACGATGGAATTTCTACTCTATTGTAATTTTCATTACCAATTTCTGTCGCTTCTTCTATAAGCGTACCACTGTCAGATAATATATAAGTCCTTGTTAAATCATCAAGTATATCTTCTGACATATCCGACTCAGATATTTGGGAATTTTCATTGAATTCGAACGAGTCATGTTTTTTCTAGGTACAATATGATCCATTATAAAAACCGTGAACTCGTAATACCACAATGTTGGTTCATACACTTAAAACATTTTTTTTTAAATTTTATCTTTGCATGTTTATTTTTATATTGTTCATTTTTTACCGCATATAAACATGGATATTTTTGATATTGCTCAATCAGGAAAGCAACTTCACTTCTAGCCCACGACACAAACATACAAACTTTAACCCAAGATTATCCTTTTATTTTTCTTTTAAACAACAATTTTTAATACACGCTAATAACTGTGCCACACCCAACAAACGACAAACAATACAATAACCTAAAATTTTTGAATGTTAGATTCTGCAGAAAGGTAAATTACTGCGCATAAATTGGCGCATATTCAGTAGATGTCTACCAAAAAATTTTAGTAACTGTTTTTATGCATTACTTCAGTGCTCAATTTATCGTATGCAACCTTACTTTTTTCAGCACGAAAAAAAAATTTTTTTAGTTCTAAATACTATTCGTCCAGCTCAATAATGATAAAAACATTACACAACTATACCTGTCCACTAATCAGTACTGAATGCGATTTTGATGTTACACGCTTGACCATTGGTTTGAAAGCGGCCTACTCAATAGTTCTGCGCATAAGCGAAACCTTTAGAAATCAACTGATAGATGAGCCACCTGTCTGATATGAGACCGTACCATTTGTCCGAACTATGGCTATTGTCTACAGACTTTTACGGTACCTTCATTGCCTGACTTTTCCATTCAATGTGACTTTTTTAAACTTGTTTCCAAATATCAACATTTCTTTTTCTTGGATGTTATTCGGTTTTTTTTATGAAATCAAATCTTATCCCTTTCTGCATTATGGAAAATCCTACATCTTCCCCAATTATTTCTGACTAACTTTATCATATGACATGCACCGAAAATAATAAAAAAATTTACCTGGGATGGAGAAAATATGGTTGCAAATTATAAATGTCTTGAACTGTAGTACTCAATTGTTCCGCCATAGAGAAGTTTACTGCGGGACCATCACAGGTTACAGAAATGACTGTAACACCTGTCTCATGGAGTTTCTTTAATGTTTCCTCGACTATATTAGCCTTTTCAGATCTATTTAGAGAACTAATTAAAAAATAAACAACTGGAATCTTTGAGTCACTATCAACAGAAACTATCATTAAAACTAGAGTCACAGCAGCACACTTTTGCGAGTTATCTTTTAAGCTTACGCTCCAGTCCTCATATCCCCTCATATGCTTTCAAATTCAATTTGCTTTTTAATAGCCATTTCATCTAACATCAGAGAACAATGAGTTTTTTTATTTTTTGTTTATTTTCATCAACAATTTTTAAAATGCATTGAAATGTGTTTTCCCAATACTCGGGTTCACAATGTATATTACTCATCCAATTTCTGAGCGTACTGAGAGCTGGTAAAGCTAAATTAAATATATTCCTTACATATACAGAAAACAAATTAAATCGTTTTTTTTTTAGCTTTTATTTAGATAAAATTAAACATTATGGCCATCTGACAATTTTTCATTGACAAAAAATAATTGTAATTACACTGGTTGTCAATAACTAAGGATCCTAGCAAGAAACAGGATTTACCTGAATATACACCTCTATTTTGGGATCATTGCTAAACACATAACTGAAATTTGACGTCAAATGGCGTTTATCACCAACCTGGCATATACTATAACTAAATAAGTGTAAAACATTTAAGGGGGTGATTCCTCATTGAAAAAAAGATAGGATCTTTCATATAAAGAAATTTCATTGGAGCATCCCTTGTTAAGATACAGCCCCTTAAAGGGGGTACATAAAATTTGTTTAACAATTTTTTTCACAAGCACTAAACAAGTTACAATATTGAAATTAACCTGTCATTTTATACTACCAAAAATACACTTATCCAGTAATTTATTTGGTTTACCCCATGGTTGTAAGGGGTGGAAAACGCAACCCCTAAAATTTCGTTCCAACGTAACTTTTTGTCTTATTATTTGTTTACCATTTAAAATGTTATTTCCGATAGCCTGTTTCATTCTAAACAAAAAATGTCTCTTGAATTTTTTGCCCAAAATAAACCAGTTCGCAGCAAAAAATTATTTTACGAACAACTACAGAGATGCATCGTCATAAATGCGAACTGGATTTATTGTTATTTTGTAGTTACTACCTGCATTACATGATTAAAAAGGGGAATAATCAAAACTAATTTATTAATAACAAAACATACAACATGTAGAAATCATAGTAAATGTTCAATATGTCTACCTTCACACATTACGCATGCGTCTAGACGTCGGCGCATTGAGCCGCGTATTCGCTCAAATAATCCTGGAGTCTCTCTAATTACCCTGCACGCATCGATGATGCGGTTTCTTAAGTCCTCTACATCGCGAACAGGAGTACGATAAACCAAATGCTGCAAATGGCCCCAAGTAGATAAATCGAGAGAATTGAGATCCGGGGATCGAGCGGGCCAATTCTGTGGTCCTCCTCGACCTATCCACTGATTTGCATATGTTTCAGTTAAATGCTGACGTGCTACTTGACTAAACTGGGCGGGAGCCCCATCATGCATAAAAAACATATCCCTTCTGACGCCCAAAGGAACTTCCTCCAGCAGTACGGGATGCACTGCTCTTAAAAATTGAACGTATGCCTCACCATTTAATCGAGGAGGTAGAAAATGAGGCCCAATTAAATAATCACCAATAACTCCGGCCCACACGTTAAGAGAAAAGTGTTCTTGATGGTGAGTTTCGACAATAGCGTGAGGGTTTTCATCAGCCCATATGTGGTAATTATGAAAATTAATAATCTTGTCCCGAGAAAAACTACATTCGTATGTGCAAAATTTAAGACGGTTCGGAAAGTCTCGCGGTAACAGTGCCTGTACTCGTTGCAGATGGTAAGGGTATAAGAGATGTTCCTTTAAAATTCGAAATACCGTCTGTTCAAGACATAGTCTCTCCAATAGCTAGGCAATTTTCATATCTTGGAGCTGTATTGTTGGGTGCATATACTTTACAGCCTTTTTGTCTATTTTTATTAGTAATCTTTATTTCTTCAAGTTGGTACTTAAAATTATAAGAAGGGGTTTCTTTCCCGGCTCGCGCCATGTTTTTTCTCACACACTCAACTGAGCCCTTTGAAGCAAAGGGGTACGGTCTCTACTGTGAAACACGCTCTCTCTGATTCACTGTAAAACAGATAAATTAATACCGTAAAATAGATAAATTAATACTGTAAAAGTGTAAAACGTAGTGCTGGTGATCGCGAGTGGAATTTAATAAAAAAGTGGAATTTCTAAGACTCGTTTTACCTGCTATTTTTTTTTCTTAAAGTTTTGTTCGAGCCAATGGCGATTAGTTAGTTGTTGTAAATAAATGTTAAAAAACTAGAGCGCGTATGATTTCACTGAAACAAAGAAAAGAAACAGCGACATATGGATTTAAAAGATATACAGTTCACATTATCTCTAATAGTTTATATTTGAGATTGCTTCTCTTAACATTAAGTACAAAGACAGTACACCGTCATATGATCAACATTTAGCTGGAAAGCAATCTTTCTAGTACTAGTAGTAGGTTCTTCAATAAAATTAAGTAGTGCTTCCTCAAGCTATATACATTTCAGCATATCTTCTAGTAGCTTCTAACCCATTCCCCTGCGACAGACCGTAAACGTAATGCATATCAGCCATTTCCTCATTTGTGTATGCCATTTTAACCCTTTCGCGGACACCTGAAAATTTGTGGTTCTGCTCAAAAACTCACTATCAAAATTCACTTTAGTATAATAATTTAGATTTAATGATAAATAAAATTAGCAGTAATTCTCAATTTTGATGTAATTTATAAATCCGTCTAGTTCAGACAATATGGTCCGGACCTGACCCCTGTAGTGTCTGTGCTTAGTACCAATACAATTTTTTAGATATTGGCTTTGCAAATATCGGGGTGGCGTCTCTTGGAGAAGTCATCAACTACATATTATAGATTGAAGACGGCCCAGAGAGACTCATCTTAGTGACGTCATCTACTATATGGTGTAGGCTAGAGACGGTCTAGAGTAAAATCTCTTGGTGACGTCATGAACTACATGGTTTAGGCTTGCTGACGAGTCGAGAGATGGTTCACTGATTCGGGTATATGCACACTGGGTCTAGTGATGCCTAAGTGCTGTGAGCAACCCACTTGTTGGCGGCCTGTGATCTTTTCAGAAAGACAGACTACCATTTAGGTGAGGTGGCCGACACTAACGTACTAGTGCGCCTCTAAAGACCACCCAGAACTTCGCTGGGGCCTCCATTATTTACTCGTGGGACGAAACATAAATAAAAACTCACTCTTCCTATATGCGTATTTATTCACGCTTAAAACGATGGTGCCATGCAGGCAAAACAAATGGATTACATATTATAATGGCAAACTACCGAAGAACTATAAACACTTAACTTAAATTACAATTTAACAAACATGGTTCTATGAGATAAAACAATTTTTACATCTTGTTGATAGAGCGTCTGCAGATCAACTCGTTGTGTCTCTTTACAAAAACTTAGAGCGCACTTGCGTGATATGGAAATGGTTAAGCTTACGTCATGTATTTTATTTCTGATTGGTTACACATTTATTGATTTTTATTTCGTGAGGCGTGGCTTCGCTAGTGAGATTGTTAGAGGTGTGACTTTATTTTTATGTGTAAAGGTGGTGTTATGTATGAGATAATTGTTGTGTGGTCGCATGTTGCGTGAGTGTTCAAATGTAATTTGAACACCACTCTCCCCCATTTGTCAATAACAGATACAGATGGACCAGACCTTTATATCAATCACTGTTACACAAAAAAATTACAATTAGATACATAAACATTTCATGTTCTTCTCCAAATGTGCTGTCCTCTTTTAAGTGTTGCTCCTGTAACATGTTTTGGATTATCTCGCTTGTTCGCCAGAAGAGTTCCAATGCAATGTGTATTTTTTCTGTTGTAATAATTGTCCATAAATACGTGATGACCTTTATTCAAATATGGATCCAGTAGGCGAAGGACTAATGAGTGTAATTTTGGAGGAACATGAGCATCTTCATCTACGACGGTTTTACCCTGAAATATTTCAACATTCAGCACATAACCGTCAGAGTTACATATTTCGTAAAACTTTATGCTGTATTTAGCCCTCTTACTTTTCATATATTGTCGAAATAGCAATCTTCCTTTCCACAATAACAGCGATTCATCTAAGCATATATTTTCTTCTTTGAAAATTTGATACCAAGCAACTGACTAATTGTTCCACTTTATGTAAACGACTTTCGTTTCTGTTCCCTATTTTGCAGCTCAATCATCGCAAGATTTGCTCAAACCATCTTCCACTAATTGTTGCACAAAATATTGGATGGTAAAAAAGTGAATCATAGGAAAACATTTTTCTTACAGATGGAAAATGTACATGTCCTTGCAACATACAAAGCCCTAGAAATTTTTTAAGTTCTTCTGCATTCAAAATTTTACAAGAACTTTTTCTACTGTATCTCCTTTGTGGTCTTATTTCTCTTGTGAAATTCCTTCCATAACTATTGGTAGACTGTAGTATTAGATTTGTTACTTGTTCGGTCCACAGCATTTAATATTTCAGTGGGAGTACTGGTAGGTATATCAACTTTCACGCCAGTTGAATTTATATTAAAATTAAATTCAAGAACATCTCTCGTATTTCCAAGCCAATCTTCTTCAACTTCGTCATCGCTACTTTCAATATTTTCATTGTCTTCTGAAGATTTATTTGTGTTTTCATCTAAATCGTCGCTATTATTTTCCTCTGGAGCAAATTCATCTGAATTACCGCCACTTTCAGATATTTCTGCCTCATCTGTCTCGACTTCATTCAAACGCATTTCTTCAGACGATTCCATTATACAATTTTACGAAAACAGTACCTAATTCCAATAAAAGCAACTCTATACATTCTTTATAATGGGACACGTCTTCATATGAATCGGTAAATAGGTACACTTAACGACGGTCGCAACCGTCTTGGTTCTAACGTTCAGAATAATGTGGACGGCTGTGACCGTCATGTCCCAAACAAGGATTTAATTAATGACGGTTACAGCAGTCTTGTCCGCGAAACGGTTAATAACAAGTGAATTATTAAAGTAACAAATTACGAACAGAACAACAATACACAATTAGTATTACTTCAATTTCAAAAATTTACAAACTGACAGGTTGATTTCAATGTAATTGTCAGTATCGCTAATAGCGGCCTACTAGATAAATTAGTTTCGTATTTTCGTTTTATGGCAATATCTATCTTGTTCGTAAAATAATTTTTTGCTGCGAACTGGTTTAGTTTGGGAAAAAAATTCAAGAGACATTTTTGTTTAGAATGAAACAGGCTATCGGAAATAAATTTTTAAATGGTAAACAGATAATAAGACAAAAGTTACGTTGGAACGAAATTTTAGGGGTTGCGTTTTCCACCCCTTACAACCATGGGGTAAACCAAATAAATTACTGGCTAAGTGTCTTTTTGGTAGTAGAAAATGTCTGGTTAATTTCAATATTGTAACTTGTTTAGTGCTTGTGAAAAAAATTGTTAAACATCTTTTATGTACCCCCTTTAAGGGGCTGTATCTTAATAAGGAATGCTCCAATGAAGTTCTTTATATGAAAGATCCTATCTTTTTTTCGATGAGGAATCACCCCCTTAAATGTTTTACACTTATTTTGTTACACACTGTATAGTAGATTTAAATAATGCACAGTGTGATTCGTAAGTTATGAATAATTGAAGAACTGAGCAATATAGCTAAATCAACCTGAATCTTGGTTATAAAGAATCAGAGACTCATTAAATATAGGTTAATTAGCATCACCTCGTTGTTGCTCTACCTACCCCTATCGTAAGCGAATCACCCTATATAGGAACCGTTAATCAGATAAGTAGTAATAACTTACTCTTTCTTTTGTTACAGGTATCTTGCTTGCTTCTAGATGAGATGGAATTAACAGAAATTTTTTTTTCAATAAAAAAAAAAATCTGGAAGTGCATAGGTTTTACTGATCTAGGAAAATATACACCTTTGCATAAAAAACAAATCGCAAAAGGAAATCACGCCCTAGTTATGTTCAGAGGTTCTTGGGTTCAATCGTTGGTAGGTATATTTTTTAAGCAAATGATCCACATCTTCCACTGGTTTACTGAATTTTGTCATCGATATATAAGACAACTCCGCTGCACAAAACAGAATTTAACGTTGATGTGGTGACAACTTCGTGGAATAGAGCAACCTGGAAAAAATTAATGTTACTTGTCAGCACATGCGATCCTGAATGCGATCCTTTATAAAAACTATGGGTTTCTTCATATTATAAATGTCATCATTCAAAGAAGTGAGACATAGGTAGGTAGTGTAATTGTATTTAAAATAATGTATAAAAAGAAATAAAATGTCTTTATTTTTTATTCCAGTCTTCCAATGGTTATTATAAAATAAAGTCATACAGTTATAGAAATGGACCAACTAAATAGTTTGTCTTTATGAAAGTGTGCCCTAAACTGGAAAGGATGATGTTCATCCTCACATAGCACATAGACGTACGAGGGCTATCCTTTTCTGGTACCAGGACGTCAATCCGACGTTCAATGGACGTTCTAATGTCCCGTTTTCGTCCATCTCGGATTTATTTTCGGGACATCACACAGATGCCCTTGTTGGACCTCACAAGAACCTTCACGCTCTATAAGACGTCCGAGGGACGATAATTGACCATATTTCCCTTAAGAATAATAATAATACGACTTACTGATGATTGATGGTGCTATCTTACTTACAGGCGAGGAAAACCCAGAAAACTCCATCCACCATCATCGAAACTGTAACACACAGCGATTTATAATCTGAATGTCATATTTTAAAGAAATTGAATTACTGCTGATACGACACCCATCAAATCCCACAACGAATCATGCAAATTAATTAAAAATTCACATGGTTTGGTATAGGATATCAAGCAGAGTGTCGTTGGACTACTAAAGGGCCTGTAAGTGAATACCTGCCGCTCGATACAACAGCGCTACCGAGACGTTAAAGTATATTACATAAAAAATATACTACATAACTACAACATTTAAATTGTATCTATTACTAATTTTTTTTTCTTCCGCCACTGCCCTTTCTTTGCCGCTTTTCAAAAATTTCTTAATGCTATCTTCAATTTCCTTTTCTTTAAAGACATATGTTCGACAGCTACTACAATTTTGACAAAATGTTTATTTTTTAAAGATATGAAGTCAGAAACATTGGAGAGTTTATAAATTTTTGGATTCTCTTCCTAATCATTTGTAAAATACTTTAGACAGTTATAATGACGACGATATTTAGCGGATTTCAGTTTCCCTTTCTGTTGTGTATAGTACTCTTTTCCTTGTCATCTTAAATTTTTATGCAAATTGATCTTCCATGAGTTTGAATCTTTTTTTTTTTTCAGTGAGATTTTCAGCTACATTTTCTTGGACAGGTTCGGCAGCATTAGCATCTACATCTAAATCACGCTCCCTTCTTAATTCTTCAGTCGGTTCCCCTTCGAATTCTGAAGATTCTTCTAAGTCGGTGCTGGATGGTTTATAACTATCTTCACTATTAGTTAATTCAAAACTATCGTCTTCGACATCGCTTGGACTACGTTATGTGGATGTATCAGCGTAATATTTTAAAGGGCTCAAACCTCTAGATCAATTAATATATTAACTAATTATAGTAATTTTTAGAATTTCAAAATCAGCAAATATAAGTTTTCCTTTCTTCCCTATCCAACTATGCCTGTTCGCCACTTCTTTGGAAATATTAACCCTTAATCGGTCACGATCAGTTGCGGCATTTGGAAAATTATTTTAACTGAAATGTGATTTTATAGGGGAAGAAAACACTGAAATATATATATATATATATATATATATATATATATATATATATATATATATATATATATATATATATATATTATTAAAAATATAAGATTACACTCAAAGATATAATTATATTCTCAATTGAATACACTAAAAAATATATTAAACAGTAAGGCACGAAAATGATAAACAAAAATACAGGCAGCCAATTTACACGAGCGCACCTATGTGAATACTCATTCCTTAGGAACGACCGCAGGCGGCCTCATGATACAGCGCTGTCATAATTTCTATTATTTTTTATTTAGTTTACAAAAAATATTAATCGTGTCTCACATAATACATTTGGTATGGTATGCCAAGCTAAAAAACAGTTTCTAATAACATTTCCAGTCACTATACATAAACGCACATTGCACTTTTCACATAAAATAGTTGTTTGGCCTGTAGTACAATACCTGCAGAGTCCTTTCTTTGACCCATTGTCTCCAATTCTCTTTGATAAAGTAACCATGCATTGTTGACGGCAATATCTATGTTGGGCATCATTCCCAGATACCATCGTCGTGATTTGAGTGGGGTTTTATAAAGTGCAATTAGCATATCAGCCAAATCGACCCCTCCCATATGAGTATTGTACTGTTTTATTATTTAGGGACATTGGACATTTATTTTCTTTTTCTCCTCTTTACTATACCGTTTCAATTCGAAAACCGGAGCATCTGAAATTGAAGAACTGGCTATCGTGACACACTTGGCATCAGCCCACTTAACAGCAGCAATACCAGCTGTATTATCTACTTTATAATCCAAGCTTCTAAATAATAAACAAATCAATCAAATCAAAATAAAATATTGCAAATAAAATGATTTACCCAATACAACATCATCGATTGAATTAGAAGGACCTGCTTCATCGACTATAGTTGAAGGAGCTGCTTCATTCCCAGGCAACCAAATTACGTTTTCGCAACGAAGATAAAACGTAAAAATCACCAATTCACGTATTTCTCTGACGTATTGACGACGTTACAAATCACGTGAATTTGTCTCATCGATTTGACGTCATGTTATGTACGGTCTTTCTACGTCGTGATAATGACGACTTTTATACGTCGAGAAAGTAACATTTTCCTTACGTTAACCAACTGACGTTTTATAGACGTTTAAAACAAGTATATTTTTGCACCTCCGAGGTGTAATTTTCCGAATTTTACAGTGGAGCAAAAAAGAAGCTGCAGCAATAACTATTTCGAGCACTATAAAATATATCCATATAAAAATTGATTGTTTCGTCAATCTATTTTAAAATTATTTCAACATATATTTACAAAAATTTTAAAATCAAAAAAATAGAACAATCAATAGTTTACCTTCCATATAAGATTTTGTAACATAATATCTGAAACCTGAAAGATCCCTTTACTTGTAGATATATTATTTACTGATGCTAAAAATAAAAATGTCAATAGTTCTTTTTATAAATTTTATTTCATTAAAATAAAAAAGTATGTAAACATTGTGTTGGTAGCTATTAATTAGGTATAATTTTTAAGTGGGAGGATATTTTCTACTGAAGGAAGTTTTATAACTAAATTTAAAGTAGGACCTGTGTGACACAAATACAAAACATACTTAAGATTTTTTTGAAATGTTGACAAGTACTAGAAAATTATTTTAAAATTGTGTGTAATAATGGAAAAGAAATCCATGTATCATAGTTGAATGTGGGAAAATTATACATTTTATAGGTTTACTGTTAATTTGGTATAACTTCAAATCAGATAAACCTCTCAAAATAAATATATTAAGAAGCGAAGAATTTATAGGATAATCATAGAATGGTTCACAAATAATAAATTCTTTGCCAAGCAAAATATATGCGTTGCTATTATTATTATTATTGTTTATACATATATTGTGAATTTCAATAACAACTCTATTTGGTAACAAACAAAAACAATCTGCTTTAGAGGGTGCATACTAGTTCGCTCCCGCGGTCAGTCGAGCTTGTTAATCGTATACTAGTTCGCTCCCAAGGTACTATACTAATTCGCTCCGGTTTATCTACCGCCCTCAGGTAGATTACAAAGGGGTCGATTAGCCCCAGGTAGGTTCTTGTGTTGGAACATTAAAAAATAAAAAAGATTGTATTAAAATAATATAATTATAATACAATATATCGGGTACTTACGAATATTTGAGTGTTCCTAAAAATACTATTATTTAAAAACTATTTTTCTATTCTCTTATACCTATGAGACATAATTTTAACAAAATCAAATATAGTATATGCATTATCATTTTGATTTAACAGAGAAATTTGTTTCTCTGCAAATTCTTTCCTCAAACGTGCTTCTCTCCGATACACTTTTTTTTGGTAAACTTAAACTTTTAATCTTTATGTAAGTATCTATTTGAATATTTTTTTAAATCTCTAAAAACTGAAAAATATTTGGATGTGGAGAATAAAACAGAGCATTAAATTTTGCATGAAAACTTTCACATGCGTTGGTGGTTCGCTGAATTGAGGAACTGTGTTCAGCCCACATGGAAGGAGGAAATAATGCATCGTCAGCAATGTAATTATCTACCAGATAATCCGAAAATTTAACTATGGGTTCTGTGTTTGGCATTATTGCAGCTAAATCAATAGCGAAACAATCCCCAACCATTTCTGGGTTCAAAAATGGTAGCCCAAAAATATATGTTAGGTAATTCCCAATATCAGAATTTTTGGAATACTCTGAGGCCAATCCAAAACTCTGTATTTTTCGCCACCTGAAAAAAATAATATTGATTCTAAGTGAGGTGCTAATCTTTAAATCAATAAATAGTGTTTTAAAATTGTGTATCATAAATTGTTAACAAACGAGGTAGGCCACCGGTAACGCCTCGGTCTGGAAAGCTCACTTTTAAAAATCGGTTTTTATTACGAGATGGAATTATCAATATACCTATGAAATAGGATTGTTTCTAAAACTAGTTTTATGGATAATTTTTTGTACCTGGTTATTTTTTAGATATTGCCTAAGACCCTATTAAAATATAATTTAGGTATATGTAATGTATAATGTACAATAAATAGTAACTGTGATACTCAAAATACTGTCAGAGTTTGCTTTTTTTTTTGAAAGTATCTGCTTCTCTTCCAGTTATTCCAAGTACTTGACATTTATTTTATTTAAAGAAATTCAAATAAAAAAATTAGGTTAGAGCACTAAGTGAGCTTAAATAATAAAATCATCTTCTACGATGTTTTACTTTTTTAACAGATTTATAATAATTGTTTTATTATGTTCTCTTTTACAGCAATTATTAAACTGTTATTTAAAATTTTTAAATTATCGTAGAGTTTGATTTAATACTTAACATCTTATGAAACACCTAATCGACAATAATCATAAGGCGTATTGTATAAATATTTTATTGTTTATAAACTTACCAAGATTGTCCTAAATGAAATCGGCATCCTTTAATTGTAGAAGCTGGTAAAATCTTATGAACTGCATTATGAATTGCTTTTTCAAAATCTGCGTAAACTACCGACGGGTTAAATATTAAATTTAGTTTAGAGCACTCTTCTTTTACAAACTGAAGGGCACTTTTGTACGATTTCTCCTCCTTATTTGGTAAAAGAATAAAAACCAATGGTACATAATGTTCATTTTCGAGTCCGTGGATGGTAAAAAAATTTCGTGCAACATTTAAATGTTCCGTCAACGTACACACTTGTTGATTTACACAAAAACTTGAAATTTGTTTCACATGCAAAAATGACTATATTAGTGTCAAAATCATTTTTAACTAAAAAGTTTTCGTTTTTATGTGTCACCACCATCATTTTATTTAAGGTTTCCTGCACTTCTTGCAGAGAAGTTGGTGTTTTTGGGAACACCTTCATTCTGTTGTTATATATATTTTTTCGAATCAAAAACACGTCATTAACGGTTAACGATTCGACATCCTGCTTTTTTAATTCCGTATGCAATAATTTTGATGGTTTTTCACATATGTCTTCAACTGCCCGTCTTTTTATCGAGTTACTTAATTGTTGGCGATTTAACGTTGATGTTAATTCGGCTGAGTGATTATGAACCTCGTAATAGTCAATGATGGTAGTGTTCGAACCTCCAGTTTTTATAAAAGATTTACAGCCACCTCGTTGCGTACATTGCCACCGTTTTACATTTCCAGATAACGTTTTATGGAAGTTAAACTTAAAACCGTTGATTATCAACATAGGTTTTCCCTTTTCACTCAACATTTCACTAACTTCAGCAGAATTCATATTTTTAACTGTTTTTACTTTAAAATTATCAATCAATATTTTCACCCTGACTCCACTAAAACTTTCACAATAATGAAAATAAAAGAACATACTTGACCCACTTAGAAAAATGTACCTAATTCTATTAATTACGTTTTCAATGAGCCTCCTTCCAGGTAATAAAAATAAGCCGAAAAACCCAATCTAAGATACTTATAGCAATGAAAATGTAAATCCAATAAACACATTAAAGTGAGTGTCCTTCCTGGAAATAAATCATCCCTCGTAAATTTAGTGCCGGAGCGAACTTACCTATGACCTTTTCGGGTCGGGGATTAAAATCTGACCGCCGGAGCGAACTAGTGTGTTCCGGCTTTAGAATATGAATTAACAGTTAGTTCAAAGTCTTTGTAAACAAGTTTTTTATACTGAAGAAAGTTTATATCTAAATTTAAAGTAGGACCTGTATTATGCAGGAACAAAAATTCCAGAAATTTTTTCTCTGAAGATTTTTTTACTATAAGATTTGCTTCAACTATACGGTTATATATTTGATGCAAAGGTCTGTTTGAATTTTTTTATTAATTTTTTAATTTGGCCTAAATAATTTTCAAAGGGAAAAGATGAGAAATTATCAAGAGGTCCAAAATGCTCAACGTCATCTGTAAGATGAGTTAAAATATGAACATTATATATTAAGTATTCCAAACCATATATATTTTCACAATGCGAGACAAAAGTGTCAAGTAACGACCTTGGCAATTCAGTTCCAAAATCGCTAATAAATTTAGAAGAAATGAATATAAATATTCCACAATGTAAAAGCAAAAAATGTTCATAAATACCCTTATCAATAACATCTTTTAAAACAAATGGGCCTAAATATAATAAAAATTATCTGAATTCTGTTGCTTTCCAACGAGCCAACTCTGAAAGGGATCTTGGTTTTCTATTGATTTCAACAGGGATACACTGTTTTAATGAAATTATTTTTTCCGATAATATTTCTACCCGTCTAGCTGCCAGTCTTACTGATAATTTACCACAAATCCAGGAATTCAACAATTTTCGCATTACTCCTAAACACACTGCGTGCATATAGTCTATGGGAAAAAATGTTTGTTTTTAGAAAATGAAATAAAAAATAATTACCAATAATTTCGACTTATTTCTATCTGAAATTTCTTCGTCTAATGTCAAAAGATCTTCTAACGTTTTTACTGGTAATGTGGTATTGAAACCATCTTCAATACGACACTCAACGTTTCTCTCTCTCAAAATTCCAAGGATTTGATTATTTTGTTCCCTAATTTTAATTAAGATAGGTAACAGGCTCAAATTATCTAAAAAATAAGTATTAAATTTAATATTATTAAAATTAAATTAAAAGGAAACTTACTATCATTATGTCTTAAAGAGTTCTGCAATACTCGATTTATATTAATGACTTCCTTTTCAGGAACAACCTCAGAGTCATCTAAAAATATACCATTTAATAAAAATGCCAATTAAAAAACTATGTACAAATACCATCAGTAACATAGGAACTTTTTTGATAAAAAGGATTTTTTTCTTTTTGAGATGAATAACTAGTGTCCGTTTGAGATGAAAAACCCTCAGTTTGAAATGAATAACCCTTCTTTTGCGTTTTGAAATGAAGAACCCTCCTTTTGAAATGAAGAACCCTCCGTTTGAAGTAAAGGACTAATCTCCCTCTTAGAATTATCTAAAAATATACAAGTTAAACAGTCATTATATTCCAATGATCAAAGAAAACATCATTATTACCGGCTTGATTTGTAATTTTAAATTGGTACTTGTAACTCGAACCTAAAAAAAGTATTTAAGTAGCATATTAGATACAATAGGATTTTTTTTTCATTTTGACATTTTAACATGTTAACGACCGGCTCCTAATTCTGTAATTTTACCAGTGCAGCATGGTAGTTTTTTGTTGGCAAAAGAAAGTTTGGTAATATTTTTTATTTTTTTGAGAAATAAATTGTGAATATATATTTACAATTATTATTATATATTATTTACTATGACTTCAGAGAAGAAGCATGTAATTCGAAAAAACAACTTACACATGTATGTTGCATTTTCAGAGCATGCAGGACAAAAAGAAAAACAAAATTTTGTCTTCTTCATGATTACATTTACAGATTTAAAGTGATATAGTCTCTCATCTGACTGTGGAAAGAGGCATTTCATGTTTTTTTCTTGCTATTTGTAGTTAGGTATAGGGGAGGGGGTGAACAACATGTACTATGTCCAGGTGGTGAGAGCTGTCATGTTACCTGTCAAATTCAAAATAACATTTCTTATCGATGGGTTTTTTGTCTTTTGCTGGTAATTAAATAATTTACTTCTAGACGTCTAAAACATTAAAAAATCCCTTTGCAAGCGTTTCTGTCTTCCAGTTTTGCTACTATTGATGTAGGGAACTAACTACACTTACACGGATGACAAAAAATTATTGCAAAGGATTTTTTTTATTGTTATAGATGTTTAGAAGCAAATTATTTAATGGCTAGCAAAAACGAAAAAACCCATCGATAAGAAACATTATTTTGAATTTGACAGGTTACAGGACAACTCCCACCACCAGGACATATTCCATGTTGTTCACTCACTCCCATGTACATAACTACAAATAGCAAGCAAAAAACATGCCGTGCCACATTTTGCAGTCAGATCGAAGGCCTATAAAACTATAAAACGTTTCTTAATATAGTAAGCAATTGGCAAATAATCAAGTTTAATAAGTACTATATCCCAAAAAAAACTAAGAAATCCCAACCCAAGACAATTTTTTGTTTCCCAGCGATAGAATAGTAAAATCAATTACTCGACACATTTAAAAATCATGTAGATGTGTCCCTCGCAGGCCCACATTATTCAGAACATGGCAAACCACTCTGTGTCCAAATAGGGTCACATATGGTCAGGGCAAAAACTACCGTATGCACCATATTGGTGCACATGGTCGTTACCGTGTTAATATAAAAAAAACATGTAAAAATAGTTTACCTTTATGTTTTACCATACCAGGAGTAGGAACACCAGTGGACGATTCATCATTAGTTTGTCCTTAAAACAAAAATATGCACAATAGAAAATAAATCTACTAAAGCAAAATATCATGCAATTTTCTCACAAAAATCGAGGTAGAAAAAACTGAATTTGCCACTATTGCCACACTAAGTATCTAATTCGAATTGGACAAGATATCAAATTTGGCTTTATTTATGTGTGTTTTTATTTTAAAACAAAATGCTATATTAAATTGTTATACTTTTACTACCTTTTATAAATCGTCCAAAATTTATTTTAGGTGGCTGTGTATGTTTCAAGGGGTGAACAAGTTCCTCATCATCAGTGTCACAAAAACGAGCTGGACGAAGTCTTTTGCGAGGACGTATATTATCTTCCTCTCCAGATGACTCTAAATTAGAAATTTCTTCAGCTGCACATTCTTTTTGTAGAGCCTTTTGAAGGTTTTCTAATAATAAATTCAAATGTTTATTTAGTAAAAAACACCATTCAGGCATATACAGGTCACATAATCATTAATAAAGGCTAATTCAAAAACTAAAAGGGTGAAGACAATGTTGTTCCATTTTTTAAATGTTCAATTTTAAAATACTACGGCTAATACATACGTAACACTTAATTATTGTATAAAAAAAATCTGTAAAAGATCAAAAATTGTAACTTATTTTTTTACTAGATGCTTAGAAAAGTTTTACCTGTCCTATAAAGGCTTCTCTTAACAGGGAACAACGACCATGTAGGGAAGAGCGCCCAACAATGGCCACCTTTTTTTTGTTTTCCAGATTATTGCATATGATAATTTAAATTACATAATATTTTTAAGTTACATACTTTGTCATGCCATAAAAAGAAGTATTGTATAGTTTTGGAATCTAAAAAATGTATATTTTTTTTGTTATTAATTTTTTTACAAAAGATGTTAAGGTAACCACAGTTCGCGCCTAGGTGCGTACAGTGGTCACCACGAGTTCTTACAGTGGCCATGAACTAAGAATGTTACAATTTTGTATAATATTTTGTCAGAAATAAGCACAAACAGTATTAGAAGGCATATTTATTATATTTATTAAAAAATAATATTTAATACAAACTAAAGGATGATAAATCTATTGAAAAATAATAAAGGCTTTGAGTCCTTGCAGTTCTCCCTGAAGTGATTGGCGTTGGGAGATGCATGACTATGTCAGTAACGTGAACAATAGATTCGTCTCTGACGTCTGGATACGAAAATTTGTTTTCTTTACGCTTTCTCAGAAAATTGACAAGGAGTTCTTCATTTTTTAGAGTTTCGGTTACCTTTCCTATGCAATATTTCAGTTGCTTCTTAGTTGCAAATCTAACAAGCACAAAACTATCAACGGTAATTTCTTCTATCTTTTTTTCGTTTTCATATTCAGGCAGGTTCATCCAATCTGCTTCATCGGAATCAGTTAAAACTAAGCTTTCGTCACTTTCATCACCCGAGCTGCTGCTGATGTTTAGGATTGGTTTATTATTGGATTTTTTTAAATCTGAATCTTTGTTCTGTTCTTCAGTGTCCTCTAAACCAATTTTTCTTTTTATTCCTACTGTTTTGTTAAGACTGTTTTGTCTGGCTTTCTTTTGAGTTTGTTCTTCCTTAATTTCTTTGTAGACCGGTGTGCTTGTCAAAATTTGGGTGGTTTTCTTTTTCCGTTTCTGTTTGTTTTCTGACACCTTTGTTGATTTTGGGTATGGTTTTATAATTTCAGGACCAATAAATTGCTTTGGGGGTGTTTTTTCCTCATTGCACTTGCTAGTAGATGGCTGTGGCTCTTGAATCAAGGAATTGTTGGTCAGGAGCGGAGGGTCTTGAGTCAAGTCATTAAGAGATATATCCGTTACGGTTGACGCTATAAAATCATTATCAACAAATATATTCTCATCAAAGGGAAATATTCCTGTTGATTTGAATGCAGATACGCAATTCTTAGAAGAAAATGCAATATTATATATCTGTCCTAAAATTTCTGCAACGTCATATATTGTAATGCGCTGCCCTGGATGATTTGTAAGCCAGGTTTTACATGCATTATTATAATGTGTTTTTAACGGACCATAAACGGTTCTATCCAGGGGCTGGAGCTTATGACTCGTGTGTGGGGGAAGTGTTAGTAAAACCACATTACTTTGTTTAGCCAGTTCTATTGCCTCCAAAGAAATATGGCTATTATGGTTGTCCATAATTAGGAGGATTAGACAATTTTCAGTTGGATGAGTGTAAGAAATAAAGTGTCTGAGCCATTGCAAAAATATTTCTGAGGTAATCCAACCTGAAGGTGACGCTGCTCCAATACATCCATTTGGGCCCCCTTTGAGCATGTGCTCTTTAAAATATTTCCTTGGGAAAATTAATAAAGGAGGAACCGAGTTGCCATCTGCATTAATGGCCCCACATAAAGTAATCAATGTGCCCCTTTCCGCTGACGTTATTTGACCTACTTGCCTTTGACCTTTCATGGCCACTACTTTTCCAGAATCTTGAACTGTCGTAAGCGCAGTTTCGTCCATGTTATAAATGTTGCCTGATCGAAATGTGTATTTATTTAATACCTGCTTTAAATTTTCAAAAAAATTTCCTACAACAACCTTATTGAATCCCATAGCCCGTCCTAGTGAGGTCGACTCCGCAGTCCTAATTGAGAGAGGGTTTCTTCTTAAGAAACGGGTTAACCATCTTTTTCCAGCCATTTTATTTTCAGTCCACGAAGAAGGACATTGCTTATTATTAGCAACTGCCAATTCGTAAGCCAATGATCGAACATTTTTTGGAGTAAGGCCGTGGTGCAGTTGTGCAGAAACCTGCAAATAATTGCACAACTGCTGTTCTTCTTCCAATGAAAATATTTTTCTAACAGTATAATTTGGTGTTAAACCAGTAGCTATGTTTTCCACTTCGACATTCTTAAATTTTGCAACATATCTTCTTAAAGTGGTTCTAGGTATAGAATGGCGCATTGAAGCAGCCTTAACTGATAAACCATTATTTTTTATATCATCAAGCGCGTTTTTCATCGACTGTGCTGCGGTTTTTCCAATACCAATTGTCTTTGGCTTTGGACGAGGCATTTTTCTGAAATAGAAAAATAGCCGTTGATATTTTTTTTATTTATTCAGACGTGACCAACAGTGGCCACCAAAAAAAGCAGTGGCCACTGTATGTCACTTAAGGCATGGCCACTGTAGGAAATTTACCGTTATAAAAACAAAATATAACCTCGGAAAAATCGTGCATAAATACGATGGTATGTATCGTTGAATCTCATCCCAAATAGTATATTTAAAAGCAGGATACAAAAATATATTTAAAACTTACCAAGGTAACAATAGATAACAATCAAAATGTATCACAAAAAAAAACTTTACTGATAAACAACGTCCTACGTACCTGGCGTAGCGATTGCAATAAACTAAACTGAGAATTTCTTGATTCTCAAGGTTAGGCGATGCATTTCGTTAACTTTTGGATAGATGGCATTTCTCTTCAAGTCCTGTAAATATTAAAAATTTCATGTGGCCACTGTACCTTACCTGGCCACTGTAAGTCGCCCTCCCCTACTAACATTTACAGCTTCCTTACGACTAAGTGCACGTTGAAATGATAGTTTTTCCTCATAGGGTGGCCAATAAACTTGCGATTTTTCAGGCGTGAACCAATTGTCCAACACCGTACACACACTACCATCGGCAAATTCCACAATAACATATTGCGATTCTTCCATTAATTAACGGTGAAATCTGAAATCCCAGTATAAACAGCGACACCGATCATCAAACGTTACAGTTCACGGCTTCGCGCCATTCAACATTGAAGAACACGCCATTTAATTTTTATTAAACGGAAAACGAAACCACGCCAGTCACGCGTCACGCCACAACAACGAAACGGAGGGACAGATATACAGCGCATGAGCAGTGGGCACACAGGAAGGAAATAAAATGAAGACTTCCTTTCTATTGAGATCTGGTCTCTTATGGAATTGGACGTACAGCCCTACCACTCTATTCCCATATAAATGCGATTTCGGATAAAACATTATTTTTGGATAATTTACATGTATAAGTTATCCATTCAATTAAAGTTAAAAATTTATTTTTTTAAAAATATAATTACCTAAATGACACTACAAGGAAGAATAGGCAAACTTATTAGGTATTTACTGTTACAATAGTACCTACGTCAGGATTTTAGTTATTAATTTAAAAGTAACTGACAATCATAATAATATACCTATATACTAAAAAAATAATTATTTTCTCAATATATTATAGTCGTAATAAACGTTTAATGTACGTCTTTAATAAGGTATGTGCAGTGAATATGCCCATATTAAGCAGAATCCTTGATAAAAATTAGAATCGACAAACCTTTCAATTCGATTTTTTATAGAAAGCGTACCTTTAAACTCAAAGAAGTAATGTTTGGACAGAAATCGATGATTTTTTCTTTGAGATTTTTTTATATCGTTTTTTTAAAAACGCGTCATACTGGGCGTATTACTAACCCTGTCGTTAATATGCCCATAGGGTGATCCTAATATGTCCATGTCATGTTCCTAATATACCCATTATTTTATTTTAACAAAAGCATTCAACCTTCGTCGGTTAAGTATATTTTTTCGGAAAAACAATGCATAAGGATAACAAACTAATAAACAAACCCAAAATTAAAATATTTCTGAAAAACTAAACATTACTTTACACTGGTAAGTAGACAGTAAAATTTCTGACAACCTTAGCCACAGTCTGAACAAACAAAAACTGTCTTATCACCTTTGGTGAGCCCGACGCACTCTTCGTGAAAGTAAACTAAACACATCGAGCACAATCGCATATCTTTTTTTATGTCTTCTTGACAAGCTTTGCAGTACCACGATTCTTTGGGTTTTATTTTTTCTCCTTTATCTTCGTCTTTTAAAACGATTTTTTTTCTTTGGTAAGTTTTTTTGTGGTTTTGGTGGGAAAAACTGCCTTTTTCACAATAAGCGCTTTGCTGTTAATAGCTTTTTTCTTTCTAGTTGTTTTTGGGACATCTTTATATGGTGTCTCCAACATTTCAGTAAAACTCACGTTTAAAACCTTTTCTTCTGCATCGTTTCTTGTCTTTGTGTTATTTTCTTCCTCTTTAGGCGGGTCCTTTGATTTTTGGTCCTCATCTTCTCTCTGGATGTTTTTGATTGACTTCTGGTTTTCTGCGTCCATTTTTAAATTCTTTAACGCCCTTTGTTCTCTGATGTTCGGCCTTTTAGCCTCTTCGTCATCCAATGTTGCCGATTCGTCATCAAGTTTTGCCTCGTCTTCCGAAGAGAACGTTTCTGTTAAGGTCTCGCTGTATAAAGACATATTATCATCTGTTGATGAGGAGCTACTTGATGACGACCGTTTTCTCTTACTCTGGCGTTTTTGTCCAAAATATTCAGGATAATTGGAAATCTTTGACGGATGAGTTTTTTCTATGGTGCTTCGGTCATTCCTTTGTTGACATCCAGAAGGTCCAGGTTGGGGTGTGGTTTCCCTTCTAAGCTCTTGTCTTTCTTCTAGTCTGTTAATTTCTCCCATGTTATTATCTCGTTCCGTTAAAATGCTAGAAGCAAAAGCTACTTCGGGAATAGCATCTGGATTGTACGGATAGATACCCGTAGCAGAGAAACCTGATGTTATATTTTGGGGTGTTACTGACTTGTCCCAAACGATAGAGAAGAGCTCCCCAAACCTTTGTTTGGTTATAGCTCGGTCTTTGTGGCGAGTCCAGTATAAAAGTACCTGTTCATCCCAATGATGTTCGAAAAATTTAAATACAGCCTTGTCCATTGGCTGCAGTTCATGTGTCGTATTACTTGGGAGACATAAAAGGGTGATGCCATAAGAGTCTGCAGTTTCAACAATAGAAGGATCTAAATGGCAAGATGCGCCATCAAAGATTAAAAGGCAGTTGCCTGGAAGTTTATATTTGCCAAAGTGCTTTAGCCATTCGTTAAATGATTCATTTGTCATGCTTGCTTTCTTCGTCATGAGGACTAGAGTTCCGGGTGGCAAGTTGTCACTCCATTCGCTTTTCATCCTTATGCCTTTGAATAAAATGGCTGGGGGAATTCTTCCTCCACTGGCGTTACCGCAAGCAACGACAGTAACATTTTCCGCGTGTTCTGGTGCCACTAGGTGAACCCTTTTTATGCCCTTTTTAGCTAGAATAGTCTGCTGATGATGTAATGTTAACCTGCACCCCTTTCCATCCATATTATAAATTCTTTCAGGTTTATCCATTAAGTCCATTTCTAGAAGCACTGATTTAAGCTTGTCAAAGTAATCGGAAACAATATATTTGTTGAGCTTTTGTGCTCTCGCCGGGTTCATGTTCTGGGCCCGTCTAGGAGAAATCTCTGGGTGTCTATTTAAAAATGCTTTTAACCAGTGACGGCCAGCTAGACGCTTTTCTTGTGAGAACATGTTAGGTAAACCGTTTTGCTCACAATAATGATACACAGATCTTCGAAGCATTCGTTTTGTAAGTGGGTAACCCACCTGCGCCAGCCTAATAATTCGGGCCGCTAATTCTGTTTCTTGGTCTTTATTCAGAACACTTTTTCTACCAAGTGGCTGTTTTACGTTAGCCTTTTTGTCAATATAACGCTTAAGAGTCCTTCGCGGTATTTTATATTGCTTAGATGCTGAGTTTTTCGACTCTCCGTTTTCTACCGCTCTAAGGGCGCGTTTAAGGTCTTCCTCCGTCCACTGAGACCGAATTCCTTTTGTTTTATAAGGTGACATCTGTAAAACAAAAATTTAAACTAATAATAAACGTTCCACTACGAACCGAAGGTAATATGCCCATATGGGCATATTTGCTTCCGATGACGATGGGCGTATTAGCAACAGAGAAAGGTTATGTATTTTTTTAGGTTTTGAGGGTTAATTTCAAAGTATTTTTATTAAAAATTATATACTAAGAAAATGGTAAATAGACGTACTTTAAAATGCTTTACTTACAATTTTTGTAAACAAACACACACAAAGTTTACACTCTTTTTAAACACGTGTTATTGTTATACTCGACAGCGCTCAAAACGGGTGATTCATTTTCAGCCACTGGGCAAAGACTAGCAGAGACTGATTTGACTTGTACCGCTGTAAGTGCAAAATCTTAACGCGTTGGTCGCCCTCTATTAGCATATAAGCTAAACTTTTTAAAATGGCAGCGGGTGTGCATATTACCTGCATGGGCATATTCACCGCACCTACCTTACATTACACTACTTACGTAATAAAGGGAAACGTACACTAAACGTTTAGAAAACGTGATATTAAACACGTCCTAAATTTGACCAAAAAGTGACGTCTGTCTGACGTTACATAACGTCATCTGGTTGCCTGTGTTACACAATTTTCGTTTTTTCTTGTTCTACTAACGTCATCACTTTCTATAAAGTAAGCAACCATCAAAATACAAAACTGTATTGTAAGTAAACAACTTAACTATTACATAATTACTTTGCTCTGCTTCGTCATCACTACTGGAATAAAATTCATCATTAACATTCGCGCGGTAAACCGGATCAGCATCGTTACGTTATCTTTACTAAACTCGGATTCTTCTAAGACCTGACGAAGTTTATCATATGATAACCCCTTCTTGTACATTTTTATAACTTATTAACACATTTGTACCACAAAAAATGAATAAAATTGTTGCACACGACGTTAACCCCGCGAAATACAGACATCAACAAATATCCTAATCTACAAAAATTGAAAAACGATTTTCTCGGGCTAAGGCAAATTTATTTTTCATATAGACCAGAGCTATCTAAATCACCACATAATACCACATAAATTATGTCCCTCACACGACCACAGTCGCTTGAATACGATAATACATTGTGGACAAATTGGTGTGCGTGGTCCTAACTCCTAAGTGAAAATATGTTGTGCACTAGTGTGGTGCAACGCGTTAAACTTTGATTATAGGTACAAAAGTGTTACTTTTAATTTCATTATTTTCATAATTTTATATAAACATAAGTTTCAAGCTTCTTCTTTTTTGTGACTTTGGCACTGCTACTTGGACAGACTGAATTTACAAGCTAAAATATTTAAATATTTTAAATGATTATTGATTTTCAAAAATTATGATAACTGATGTCTAACTCTGTTTTTGATGGATTTTTCTGATATTGCTTTATATTCATGATTAATTTTTTTGGTCAGATATTTTTTAGAATCAATCAGATTAACTGAATGGCGTAACCATCTCAAACAACATCATCATTCCAAAATCATTGTATTGTAATTTGCTAAGGCATTTTGAAACAAAAAGATTTAAAACATTGTCAACATTTTTATTTTTAAATATATGGAACTCTTTGCCCTCTTTTACTATTTTTTCACCTATTTTACACAATTTCGTTACAAAAACTGAAGCATTTGTAAGGGAATATATTTTGTATTTGTAATTTGGACAATGCATGGTTACCTTCTAATATTTCCAAGCATTTTGTACAATTTATTTTGATATACTCTTGACAACATGCCCAGCGATATATGAGACCAAATCTGCCTGGTACGTTGTCAAATGCCAAGCAATGCTTCCTAAATAATCATGATCATCAAATTTAATGTCATTCAATGGATCATGGTATATCAAATTATTGTTGTTTCTTGACAAACTTGAACATTGCAAGATGTTAGTACTATCCATTGGGTTTATTTTGCTGCAGTGTCAACAATTTTTTATAAATGTACTCAAAATGTCTGGCAGAGGGATTATTGTTATAACCACCATGTCGTCTAACTGTTCCAAAAAAAAAACCGGACTTAAAACAGAAGTTTTATACACCCCAAGAAGATTTTCAATATTTATAAGAAATTCTAAAAATCCTTTGTGATTACGAGAATGTAGTATATTTGTATTTCCCAGTTTTAAATTTTTAATGTATAGGGGAAAGTGGGGATCCTTGAGCACTTTTTCAGTTTATTGCCGGTACAGTAAATTCAGCTCAATCTAGCTCTAATTTATTTATATCACCAATTATAGATGACTTATCTTAAGCCTCGGGCATTGTGTTAGAAATCCTATTCTTTAAATTTTTTGAAAAAATGTTACTTTTTTAAGTCCTTGCAATAGTGCCCAAGCATCCCTACCAGAGGGATCTGTGGGCACTGTGGTAGGGAGCCTTGGACATGAAATAACCAACAAATAAATAATTTTACAAACTATTTTTATTGATAATATTTGGTACACATATACATAAAAAAACAACTAACTTTTGTATTTTCGTGAGAGAACGACCTATTTCAAATTTTCAATAACCCATAGTGGTTTATCAAACAGATACTTAAAGCTTCCTCTTCTTGTCGAAATAGTGGGTGTGGGTAACTTTGTGATTATATCATTTCGGGTGACCAATGATACATCCTTTATATCAGGGTAGCAGAATGTGTTTTTTAATTTTGTTAGTCTCATGAAATTTATTGTAAAATCGTTGTTTTCGAATTCCTCGATTTTTCCTACATAATGGACACTGGTTTTCTTAATTGGAAACTGGACTAAGACGTAGTCTCCTATATGAAAACTACGATCAAGACATATGACGTCATTTGCATCCACTTCCTTTTCACTTTCTTCTTCAAATTCGTTCCATTCTGATGAGGAGCCCGACGAGAAACTTTCGCCATTTAAACTTTCGCTCGATGTACTTTCCTTTCGCTTAATATTTCTTTCTTTCTTAGGGAACTGCAATTCATTTGACAGTTTTGGAATTTTTTTCACCGGTAATTTACGTTTTTTTTCAGCTGCTTGCTGCTCTATTAAAAGTTTTTCTGGTGTGTCTGTCATGATCCTAGATTTCGCTTTCTTCCTTTTAGTCTTAACATTTTTCCTTGGCTGTGCCTTAGGATATGGTCTCACAGTTTCGGGAGTCAAGAAGGATTCATTGGTTGGTGTATTAGTTAGCCGTTCCTGAGCTGGCTCTAATAAGGCAGATGCGGAAGTAGAAGGCTTATTTTCTTCACTAGCAGTTACGGGAAAATGCGGATCAGTAGTACTAGTCATTGGTTGTTCTTGAACTGAAGTCGCGACAACGTCTTCCTCTTGTTCTATCAACATGGGCCTGTCCGTGACATAGGAACTAAGAAAATCGTTGTCTGTAAAAACATTAGAGTTGAAAGGCCAAATGCCACTTTTCTCGAATCCGTGTTGAATATTTTTGGGAGTAAAAGCCTGAGGTATGGCCAGTGCAGATAATTTTGCTATTTCATAAATAGTGCAAGTTTTTGATGGATTCATAGAAAGCCAATCTGTTAAAGCAACGTTGTAATATCTCTTAAGCGGTCCGAACACCGTTAAGTCCAAAGGCTGTAGCCTGTGGCTACAGTGAGGCGGGAAGGTTAGCATCACTATGCCGTTTTCTTTGCACAAGTCTAACGCTTCTATTGATATGTGGCTTTCATGATTGTCAAGTACAATGGCTACAGGTGAAGTCTTTGACGGCTTAACATATTTAATGAAATGTTTCAGGTATAAAACGAAATTTTGTGCAGTCATCCACCCAGATGTATAAGCTGCACCATCGGATCCAACCGGGGCACCACTCAGCATATATTGCTTAAAATTCACTCGAGGGAATATGTAAAATGGCGGTATATAATTTCCAATAGCATTAATCGTGCAGCACAGGGTAACTAAGGTGCCCCTTTCGGCAGATGTCATTTGTCCTACTTGCTTGCAACCCTTCACTGCTAAAACTTTCTGCGTAGATTGCACTGTCGTTAATCCAGTTTCGTCTATATTATATATTGCTTGTGGTCCAAATTTATAGCGATCCAATATCATTCTGTAATTGTCAAAAAATTCCATTACGTTTTTCCGGTTGAAGCTGGTGGCTCGTGACAAACTAGTCGCCTCAGGAGTGCGCAAAGATAAAGTTTTGTTTCGAATCATAAAGCCCCTGATCCAGTCTTTTGATGCATATTTATGCTGCTTCCAATTTTCAGGAATAACTTTTCCATTAGCAACTGCATATTCGTATGCAAACTTTCTACAGTTTAATTTAGTCAAGCCGTAATGTAATTGGGAACATCTAATTAAATATTCACGAAGTGCTTTTTCTTCATCAGTAGTGAATATCTGTCTCGTTATATATTTGTCGTCTGTGTTTTTCAAAGGTCGCTCTAACTTTAAGTAACGTTGAAGGGAAGATCTGGGGATCTCATACTTTATCGCAGTTGGCTGAATCTTTGCTCCCATGCGGACTTCGTCGATAGCTCTTTCGATTATGTCACGTGGTATTTCAATGCGGTTTGTTTCTTTCTTGTAGCAAAACGGCATATTTTTCTGAAAATAAAAAAAAATACTGTAAGGTAGGGATGGATGGGCATGCCCAATGTTCCCGCACCGTTCGGTGTCCATGCATCCCGCCGGCGCCATTAAAATTCAATTGCAAAGTACTACACTAAACAAATACTTTTAACCACCAAATAATACAGTATTGCATGCACAAGAAAGTGATATATACGGATTAAAAAAAAGAAAGCATACTTACATTGATTTAAGGACCTTACAAGTACAATAATCACCGATAAAATTGTTTGTTTTCAAGTAAATAAACATAAAACTGGTTTTTGTCGTGTCTGGATAACTGACACCGCTGCACTGTGACGTTCGCTGGAAGAAGCAAGGCCAATACTATTCGGCTACCACGACAGGGGCGTGTCTAATGTTTTGCGTATGATTTTATTCACAAATGCCCAGGCCTCCCACCTGCCCAAGGATCCCCACTATCCCCTACTTTGCATTCATTAATAATAATAAAATGTCTTTATTGTAACAAATAAAATTACATGTTACATAGTGAGGTGCGTGATTTAGCATAGCTACTAGATATTCAACAATAAACTTATAGTTTGCATTCGTAACTCCTCTCTTAAATATATACTTGTTAATAATGTTTTGAATTAAAAATATCAACTAGGTTATAAGAAATGTTAAATATGTTGCATTAGGAAAACCACATCTTTAAATTCTTTTAACTTTAAATCTTTGGCCGCAAACAGAAGAGCATTTGCAACACTGTTGCTTAAAGTCTGGGCTATCAAACTGAACGTGTCTTCTTTTTAATTGGGCCCCTGTTAACAACCCTTGTGACTGTAAATTTTTTAAATGTAAATTGTTTCTATGTAGTACCATTTTATATCGGATTCTATCCCACCTGTGTTTCTAATTTTAATACGTGACAAGCATCTAAATAAATATATTTTCTTTAGTAATGGGATGTCGAAAATAAGAAATTATGCTGTCAACATTACTAAAATTTGCTCCCAACTCTTGTGCTGTCTTTAAATTAGTTGGAGTTCCATCAAATGTGAATGATGTAACTACCACATAAAATCAAGGACAGTAGTTGTTATATTTGCCTTTTCAATTGAATCAACACCATTTAAAAAAGTATGCCATTAACCATTAACACCTACTAGCACATAGTCAAGAACTTTGGTGGCTTTTTCCAAGTCACCACTGTCAACCGGAATACCTATATATACCCAGTTAATTTCAGGACTGTCCACTCAACTTGTTTTTTAATGAGGTTGTAAGGAACTTTATTCCCTGTGGATTTTATGTCCTGGACCTTATAAGTAAGAGTTCTCAGTGCTTCTTCAGTTATTTAGTTAGTTAGTACATGGGTACCATTTACTGAGTGTTACCACTTGCTCAAGGTCTTAGAATGAGGCAGGGTATTATTAAAGGTCTCCCTGATGTAATCATAGGCTTTTGGTGAATAAAAGTGAGTGTTAATACAAGCGCCTTGAGTGCTGGAGAATATTTTTGTTTTTATGGCCTCTTTAATAAACTTTTAACAATTTCCAAGCAGGGTTCAGGTACTGATGCCTAAAATAGAAGACACGAAAACTTTTTAAACTATCTATATAGTGTATTACAGTGGTAATTAAAATTAATTTACAACTTACATAGTCTACCATAAACTATACATTATATACTATTAAATGATAAATGTTGGGTCACCTGCTGGTCATTGCACCACTGTCTCAAACTCTTCGGTGGACCATACTTCATTTGGTAGGTGAGGTGAGATTTCTATTAATACAAGTGTTGGACGCCGACTAGCTACAGTGAAGAAGAGGGTGAGTCGTAGCAAAAGTTATGTATGTAAAGGGACACCAGGAGTTTACTCACATTCAGCAATCCCAAGTGACGGTCCACTATAATACTCCAAATAGCCGAACCAAATTCATCTCTA
The DNA here is from genome assembly GCA_927349885.1 of Psylliodes chrysocephalus. Lineage (NCBI taxonomy): Eukaryota > Metazoa > Arthropoda > Insecta > Coleoptera > Chrysomelidae > Psylliodes > Psylliodes chrysocephalus. Next base: position 94,911,573 of record OV651814.1, on the reverse strand, counting down.
CTAAGGCTCTCAAGCGGCTACAAATTGAGTATTGTCCTAATGTAGGTAGGTATAATATCCATATCGCAGCACCTTCCCTTTTATTGTCGAGGGGACTTTGATCTGGTCACCCTCGGCGAGCCCTCTGGAACTTTCAAAGAGCCGGACGACCGGTAGGTGGGATCGTCCTCCTCCTCTTTGTCCTTTTTTTTTGGGCAGCCGCCTTTTTTTTCTGCGGCAGCGGTGGCGTAATTGGCAGCATTTGTGGGGGAGGGGGAGTTGGCGGCATTGGCGGCGTGATTGGACGGGCGGCGGCAGCCGCCTGCCCCAACCGGAGCTCCCTCACTTGCTCTTCAAGAGTTTGCACTCTTTCTTCAATTGTTGACATTTTCGTAGCTTACCTATTCTTCGACACAATACGTTCATATACGTGAATTAGACCATAAACCATTACCATATCATAAATTCTATTGCCTAACCTAATAATGTAATTAAACAGACAATTACCAGAATGAGTTTAACTGACAAGAAAATTTTAATTATTTACCCAAGTTTTAATGTCACAATTATTCGTTTATGCGTTGACATGCGTTAACCTCGGATAAACATAAAAGTTCAATATTAAACACGACTATTTAACAACTAGTGTCAATTACTAGATTAACTGTTAATTAATAACATTTCCACAATAATTAAAAATAAATTAAGTATCAATGGAAATATGCAATTCTTAAATGACTACATTAAGTTTAAGATATTTAAATGGGGACTAGTGGTAATCTTAAACCTAAACCACATGAGGTGTGTAATAAAATTAATAACAACCTATTTACGGAGGCTAGGGGTAAAAGCGTCTGTTAATTATCACAATTATTAGTTTCCCACAAATAAGATACCCCACGGAGATCTCTAGGTGACGTTTTTGTGTTAATTAAACTATTATAATATCATCGTAAACCCCTAAACCTCGTTCTACGGCAAACATATGTCCGGCTAATTTACTCTTATAAACAATGAATAGATAATATGTCTTTACTTACATTCCCAATCAAATTCTTTTGCTAATGATAATGCCACTATTTTCTGACCTTTCGTGTTATCCATTTTCAACAAATTCACTCAAATTACGCTTTTAACAGAGGTACAACTCAAAGAGATATGGCGACTGTTGAAAATTGAAAACAAAATGAAAGTTGAAAAGGTACACACGTACACACTTTATTATGCCACGGTATCGATGGTTATTTGACAAAACATCGTAAGCGACAAAAAGTTAATTTTACAGGAAATGATATTTTTGTGTCAGAAGTTTATCTTAAAAGTTATTTTTATAAAAACTTGAATGGTATTAGTTTATTAATATAGAAATATAATAATTTAAAAAAATTGCATTCAAACCCAAGTTTTCATTAAATTTTGTGGCATACGATAGTTTATCAGAACATCTGATGAAATCTGTTGTTTTGTCTTGTCGCTTAAGTAGCACTTACGTTACTTTATGGGATACGGATTGAATGATAATTTTTGTCAAAACAACGTTAGCGACAATGTAAATTTTATAATTTTCACGAAAAAAGAATAGTTTCTAAAATTAACTCGATAAATTACTAAAGACATTTTGTGAAGAAGACTATAAAAACACAAAAAATTACTTTAGTTTTATGAAACATAGAACGACATTTATTCGAAAATTAAAATAATATAAAAAGTAAGTAATTCACTTTTTAATTTAAAAATAAAATATGTAAATCAATTAGTAGTCTTCTCCTGTCTCATCTTCCCCATCGGTTTCGGCCAAAGTGTCCGGAACTTCAGCTGTGCCCACAAACTTTGTATATTCCTCAACATATTGACGAGGAATAATTTTTTTTTTCGCAGAGCTGCATAAGGTCTCTATATTTCAAATGGGAAATCTTTAGAGGTTGCGGATAGATAGCCTCTAACTTATTAGATGCGTTTTTTAGTTTTCTACTAGTTTTACCTGAAACCGATAATAATATTAATCGTACATTTTTATATTAAATACAAAAGTTATACATTATGTTGAGGTTGTAGGTTTAAAAAATAAGCCCAGAGAGACCGACAAGCAACTAAACCATAGAAAATTACTTTAGCTCTGTATAAAAAAATATTTAGTAATTTTTTTTGTAAAACTGCAACATATTTAGCGATTACAAAACTACTTTTTAATGCTGTTCACGAAGACCGGCGGAAAAGTGATGTACTGATGTATAAAGCAAAAATAAATTTAATTCCAAAATGTCATCGAATTTTATAATGTTAAAAAAAATTATGTTTAAAAGAAAAATAGAAAAAAAAAATTACCTTTAGCAGTTCCGCTGGTTAGGGATAAAACCAAAATATCGGCGGAATCTGAATAGGAATATTGAACTTGAATTTCATCTTTGCCTTTTTCAAATAAAGCAATTTTTACTTGATTAAATTGAAATATGCTTCCGTCTAATGTTTTTGTAATTCCCGTGGGTAAGATGTTTTGAGACTTCCAAGACAAGAAGTCGGAATGTTTCAACATTACCACTTGAAAAGGTTTTGGGTTTATCCTTGCATTGCTAATTATGGTCGACCACTCTGATGGTGCCCAAATTATTCGCTTGTTAACGAATCTTTCTATGGTGGCATGAACTGCATCTACAGGCATGTAGGTGTGTCCAGGAAGCAGAAAAGTTATTTTAATATGCCTGATATTCTTCGAGATCTTCAAAAATGTGTATAGCATTCCTAACATTGGCTTGTTTTTGTTTTGTCCGGCACAGCTATCGCAATAAAGCGATACTGATTTTATTTTCTTTCGTTCATCAAGATTTTCTAAATATTTGTAAATGATAGTACATATTTCATTGCTACCACGATTTCCATCTCTCTCACCCCATAAATAACAGATAGCATTTCTTGTTCCACTTTCGTAAATGGTTTCGTTATAAAATGAATATTTTCGTGAGTAATACAACAGCATGTTGTCCCCATGTGGGGTATTTAAAACTTTTTGGAGATCAAAACTAGCGCATACAAAACTGTCATCATGTTTTGAAATATTTTGATCCAAGAGGAACTGGCTTTTACTTTCTTCTTTGTCCTTTAAATGTTTTTGATAAGCACATTCTTCAACTTCTGTGAACTTAGCACTTTCCTGTTTTCTAGACTCACATAATGTACATTTATCCTTTTTTGGCATATGAAATCCAATATTAAAATCATTGTTAAAAATTTGTCTGAATACTTTTAAAGACACTTTAGTTTTTCGCTTATACAATTCAAGTTGGTCTTTTACAAAAACCCGGTAAAGGAATGATACATTCCTAAGCTCAGATGGTAGATATTTTTTTGTCGTGCTGGTCCGACAATAGTGGGATGGCACAGCAGGAAGTTTCTTAATAAATTCATAAACACTATTTCTATCTTCCTTACTAGTTTTGTGAGTAGGATCATGCCTGCCCCTTTGATCAATTTTAGCAAACTTTTTATCAGCGGCATTACTCTGTGTGTATCTTAAAGTCATTTGTGAAATACATAAAGTTTTTAAAATAAATTGTTGACAAACTTCGATTTCCTGGTCATTCCATGTAATAAAATAATTGAAGGTCCTGTTTCTTCTACTGTATTCTGTATTAACTCGTCTTCTCTTAACCTCTGTTTCCTTAATGCAGGACAAAAGCCAGTCTCTTTGCCTGGAGTAACTGCCTAAACCCCAATAATAACTTAAAAATATCGTGGCGCTGTTCTGTCAATTTTGTTGCACAGGAATTTTGACACTTCTTGTTTTTGCATGGGTTTTCTTGGACTGATCTTTTAATACCTAAGGTATTTTCCAGTTTTCTTATTTTCTTCTTTCTCTCTTTTTAGATTTCCTTAGGCCAGCATCACCAACAATATTATCGGTATCTACCTCTACTCTTTTTTCCTCTTCTGAACTTGAATAGAAATAATCTGAATCTTTCTCTTCGTAAAACGAATAATCAGAGTCAAATCTTTTAAATTTTTTTTTCGACAAGTTTTTTACTTTAGAATTATCTGATTTTGTGGTAGCTAAAGGATGTTCAACCTCGAAATGTTCCGAATCTGAGCTACTCGAATAATCGACCAGACTAACTTGAGAAATAATTTTTACATTTTGAAAAGTATCAGTTTTTATAATGTCAGTTAAACCAATTTCATTTGACTGCTGAGAACTGGTTTCTGCTGGTATCTCTGTAAGGATAGAGCTGTCAGTATTTTCAAAATCTATTGGCAGATTTTCAATATCAAACAATAATGATTGAGTTGGATTTGAAAAATCACAGCTAAGTTCTTTACTGAAAAGATTAACGGAACCACAGTTATCTTCTACAGTTAAGTCACCACTGTTATTAACAATAATAATATTTTCACCATCTGTACACGTGGTAACCCCTATGTTTTTACAATTTTGAAGTGGTACAAAATCTGGAATTTTATTTATTGTAATATTGGTCTCCGTATTACTAACTGGATTTTCGTCCACTATTGCCATTAAAGCAATACGCTGACCCCGTGACATATTAACGCTTTCTATAATAAAAACGAGATTTTTATCACAAACCCGACCTTAATATTTAATAATAATAATTAACATACCTGCGTTACTACAAACAACAAATGTAACAAAAAACACTAGCTAATAACGATAATAATTATTATCATAGGATATTTTTCTACTTAACAACCACCACGTGCTATTGTGTACTGTGTACTAACGAATAAGATGTTTTTAAAGCGGGAATAACGCCTTGATAGAACGAGGTGGGAAAAAAAATATTATCGTAAGCGACTGTGTAGAATCGCAAACGCCATGACTATGCGGCGGTTACGATTATTTATCGGGAACATATAGGCGCTTACGTTCTAAATCGGTAACAAATTTAAAACGACAGGCGCTTACGTTAGAAAAAATATTGAAACTGACCAATTGTGAGATCCAAAAACGCGGGAAAAGTATATCACACTGGTGCAGACTATCGTAACCGACAGTTTGGTCCAAAAAAACGTAATGTGACAAAATTGTCGCTTACGATGTTTTGTCAAACACCCATCGATATATCCTATTGTGACTTATGTGCTTTAGTCAGATGATGAATTACCCAAAATAATTGAGGTTAGACTGATAAAATTGAATTTGCTAAACTTCTTTTAATATCTTCTGGTGTAGTAGAACAGGGTATCGGTTCTGCTATTTTATTCCTTATGTTGTAAGATGTCGACGGCAACTGGCCATTTTCGCCTGAGTCCGCAGAAGATGTGGATGGCATCTGAGTAGAATCCTCACCGTTAACTATCTGCCATCTGAGATTTTTTTGTCATTTTTTCTAAATACAAAGGGTAAATGCCCGACCCGTCAAAGCCACCTACCGCATTACTTCTGGACAAACTTGGAGTGTTGGCCAATTTTTTCATTAAAGAAGGGAATATAATTTTATCGACATTTTTATATCCCGATTCTTGATAAAAATCTCGAAGTATTTTTCTCCAAGACGCCTTAACCGATTTGTAAACGCCAACATCCAGAGGCTGAACTAAATGGGACGTGTGAGCTGGTAAACAAAATATTTCGATATTATGTTTTGCGGCTGTTTCTACCAAGTCCAAAGACAAATGTGAGTTATGCCCATCCAAAATAAGAAGTTTAGTGCCCTCTAAATCTGAAGTTGAAGGAATAAAACAGTAAACCAATCAAAAAACTGAAGGCACTCCATCCAACCAGACGGTGAACAATTATAACGACAATTCTCCGGCCCGCCCACGCACCAAGTAGAATAGAGGTGAAGTCCTTCGTAGTTGATAAACATTGGTAAGAAGTCTCCAACAGCATTGCAACACATAAGAACCGTGTACGTAGCTTTTGTGACGCTACCGACTAATTTGTTTGGATTTCGGCTACCCCTTTTGCACAAAACTTTCTGGACACCTGCATCGGTTTGAAAACCAATCTCATCACAGTTAAAGATGTTCTGTAGCTTTTTATCCAAACCGAAACGCGAATAGACAGCTTCCAATTTATTATAACATCTTCCATTACCTCCCGTGACCTCGCTACAGCTCTATTCTTGGGAAGATTTTGAGCCACTCGTCTACTTATTTCTTTAGACCATCTTTTTTCGAACATCATGCACCAATCAATACCTGGCATTCCATTGCGGAACGGATTCGGTCGATCAAGTTTTTGCACATAGCCTTGCACACACCTTTGTAGTTGTAGTCGGTCGAATCCATAGCCCCATTCGCCAAGCTTAACTAACGTATGCACCAACATTTCCTCTTCTTCATAGGTTAAAACTGTAGGATGTCCAACAGCTTTACACTTAAATCCCTTAAAATGGTTCATTAAAGTTGTCCGGTTTATGCCATAACGTTCAGCGGTTGCCTTAAAACTGTCACCTTTTTTAACTGCTTGTAGAGCTTTTTGCATAGCCTCGGGATCATAGGACTTGTACTTTCGAATATTAGGCCGTCTGGGTTTCTTTGTGCGTGCCATCTACAAAAAATTTTGAGAGTCAATGTTGGCCTAAGGATTACATTGATCGTGTCTATGTTGGACTAGGGGCTAAACATAACCTTAAATTAATTTTCATAAACTTAATATTTAGTTTTACAAAATCACTAACGGATAAAAAAATGATTTGTTATATTAAAATTAGAACTTAAATTAGCTTTAACACCAAAACTTCGGGCCTGTTGAGTTATCCTTTCATGTTTAACATTGTATGTCATTATTTTAATTTTCATGGTTATATGCTGTTTTTGGAATGACAACCATATGGTTTCTTCTTTTTCAATAACATGACTGTTACTGATTAAGCTACACTTCTTTTTTGCAAATCTTTACAGGATTGTCAATATGGAAAGAAGATCCAAGTAGGCCTGAATATATATATATATATATATATATATATATGTATCGTTAATTCGTTCTTCCCTCCATTATAAACACCAGACGGACCGACCTCCAGTATTTCTGTTGCATATATAGCAAAATGCTTCTGTATATATATTAAGGGGTGGTGTCTTTATATGTCCCTCAAGAGAGGGGTAAAGAATTCCATCAATAAAATTCATATACATTTTAAAGATATTGTTTAGTGTTAGTTCCCTCCGATTCTATAGTATTTTTTATGTAATAATTAGTCGCACTTCCCTCAAGCGCTGTTGCCATATTGTGGAGGGCACTACGTGTTAATATTGTTATTCCTTTTATATTATTTAATGCTATAATAAAGTTGTGTATTTTTTAAAGTTTAGCTGATGCGAAAGAGGTACGTAAGTAGCAGGCATGTTGTTACATTTTTTAGTTTTTTGAAAGAAATATTAAATAGTGTAGACATATTTCTTAAAGAAAATTAGGTGGAAACAAGGAAACATGGTGTTTCATATTTTGATTTTTAACTTTAAACAAAAAATTCCGAAATTTGTATATTGGTACGACTATTTACCGATGATTATCATAATAGTGCCCAAAGTTGCGTGGCGCGACGGGCTAGAAGAGCTCTTTGTATTTGACAAATATCTCAAAAACCACTTCCATATAACCGCGTCACGTTATTAATTTTGCTAATAATACTATTATTGATATTTAAGACGAGTAATTTTTTAGTAGGTAAGTAGTATTAATACATTTTGTTTTATAATTTTTGTACTTATTTATGTTTATAAGAATTCTTAATACATCTTATTTTAACTGCGCTTAAATAAATGTTCATTTCTCAGCTAAAGCAATGTTATTAAAAATAAAAAATAAAAATTAAAAAACGCAAGACGAACATAGCTATTGCTTGCATAATTTAAGTAAATGTTCAATTTTGGATTTAACAACTGGAACGCTTCGTTGAAGTTTATTGATTTGGATAAACTCTTTTATCCTCTCACCAGAAGGGTAAGTATTTCGGGCCATATCACTTTTAAAATATTCTTTAATCATTTGTACTTCTTCTGGTCTCCAACCTAAAAATTAAAAGGAAAGCTAATACATATATAATACCTTTTAATTTATTTTTTGATAAAAGCGAATAATATAATTATTATTAGTTTGGAACTTAAGTGTTTAGCATTTGTGAAGTAAATTATAAATTCATGTTTCATGACAATACTTTACCTTTTTTAATATTCTGTTTCGTTTTTTTTACAGAGATATTAACAAGATCTGAAAGTGTTCGTCCTTTTTTGGTTAAAGGGAAGTCATCGCCGCTTTCTTAATTATCTAAAAATCAAAATAAAAAATGCTGCCAAAGACCAAAGAATTCTAATATTTATATATTTTTCTTTTACAGATTATTATAGTTTTCGGTCTCTCATTAATAACGTTGGCTGCCAAGCCACAATTGTAAAAACGGCCAAATATTTTTTTTTGTTTTACTAGCGTAATTATGTTTACTCGATTTTAATAAAAACATTGTACTTTTTTGTTTTTTTTTTTGGCATTTTTTTTAATGTTCATACTGTCATATTAATACGAGTATATGTATATGAACGACGCGGCCTCTTAGAGAAAAATATTCTGTGGGGCCATGTCATTCATATATGTATGACGCCGTTATTCTCAAAACTGCAGAAGAGAAGAAGAATAAGGAGAAGCAGAAGAAGAAAAAGAGATACAAACAATTTTAATTTTTGGACATTCATTTTTTTTCGTTTCTAGCAAAAATCAATTACTGCTTAGCGTGAAACGAAAATTTGTTTATTTTGCGAAAGTCCAAGTTTTAAAATTATTTGTTTCTTTGTTTCCGATCATAAAAGTGAAAAAAAGTGACTGCATAAAAAATACGTTTGAAAAGTGCTATGGACATTTATGTGTACAAAAATTATTGTATGTAGAAAAAAGTCGTAAAGTGTGCTAATAAAAATACAGAATGGATATAAAAAAAAAACACAAACAGAACTTAAAAAGTTAGATTTTAGTTCAGGCGACTCGTTAGTAGATCCTAAATGGTCTCCAGTTGTAGAAAAAAAGTAAGTCTTTAGGTTTTTCGTCATCTGAAGATAAAGAGATTTTAGATTTTACTAGAGTTGCAATCGTCTAAACCAGAACAAACTAAAAAAAAACATTGCCAATGCAATAATATTTCCACGTTACATTACACATACATTACACATTAGTTTGGAAAATTTTAGGAAAATATAAGTAAATTCAGTTTTCGCTTAAACAGCATTTATATTATAGATATAAAAATATCTGAACTTCTGAATTACAGACATTTTAAATCAATGAGTGTGACCAAAAAAAAGTTACCCTTTGTAATATCTGCAATTTCTTAAAAAACAGTATAAAACATACGCATAAAAAATTGACAAATTCATAATGAACTATTCAATAAACTTTTTTACTATAAACGGTAGCAAAATAAATATTTCTTATAAAATCTTCTGTCAGGTTTAAAATATACAGGTTAAAAATTCAGAAATCCATATTTATTAGTGATACAGTATTCGGAAGAAAATAGGAAAATAATTACAACTCAAATGTGAACAAGACGTAAAATAAAATAGTCAAACTCAAAGCCATATGACACAAATTATAGGGCTACCGTCTTCTTTTGAAGAACAACTTCATCTTTGGCTAATACCGCAGCAGGTATTAAATTAAATTCAAAGGAAAACAACAAAGATAGAAAGTTAATTTCACCACTCTACCTTTCATTTTGCTAGCAAGCGACCTTTAATTTTGCTTACTAAGAATAGATGCAGTTACCATTTTCAACACGTGAATACTTGGTCTCTTCGTAACTAGCCTTATAGTATATTGGTTCATTTTGGTGCTCTTGTTAATTTCATAAGATACTAGAACTGAGAAAAATCTATTTAAGGACGAAACCGCTCGGTCCAATAATGACCTTCTCCTTAACAAGCAAAATCAAAGGTAGAATGTTAAATTTCTATATCTGTTTTTTTCCTTTGTACATAATTCAATACCTGTTGCGGTATTCGCCAATGGAGCAGTTGTTCTTTAAAGGAAGTAGGTTACCCTATAATTTTTTACATTTGGGTTTACGTGTGATTATTTTAATTTACATAACAAAATACTTTTAGTATTTCCTTCAGAATAGAGGGATATAGACATATTTAAACGTAGTTTTAAATTATAGACATTGAAAATTTTAGCATAAGTCTGGCGACAACTTTATTAGTAATACGTTATCAATAAAAATAAATAAATATTCCTGAATTGTATAAAAAACCTATTACCCAGAAGACAAGTAGTATATTTAGCGCAACAGTGTGGCTTTTATTTCTAACAATATCAAAAATTATGATTGGGAAAAATTGTTTAAAATTTAAAATTACGTTTTAATTTTTAATATGTAATTATATCTATCTATTTGTCATATAGAGTATTTTTTCTTTACTATTAAAGGTTACTCTGTATAGTTAATAAATTGATGCATTGATACAAAATGCTTATCTTTGAACACAAAAATGCATCAAAATTTCATCTTATTTCTGTAAAATCCATATTAATAGTAAAAAATGGACAATAATTATACAAATAACAAAAAATAACAAAATTTAAATAAAATATTTGTAACCTAACCAAAACACTCGACATGCAAATGTTTATCTAAAAACAAAACAAAACTTTCCATGCGTGCAGGCATCTTATTATTAATATATAAATAATTAAAAAATAGATACGACTTACCTTCTTTAAGAGCTAATTTAACAAGTAATTCGCTCCTCGAAGTCATTTTCACCTAACATAAATATTTCTCTAAACGTGTAACCTTAAAACTAACTTGAATCTAATAGAATAGCGGTGTTGCCGAATTTCGGAGGGAACAAGAACCGCTATTTCAATTAAAATTATATAAAACCTTGTGGAGGGAACATAGAACGAAATTTACAACATACAAAGACGATTGCAACGCCACCGGTCAAAACTCCAACTAAACTGCCCACTTTCTCGACAAAAATATACAAACGACCCTCCAGACAATTTTTATTCAGTGGTTAGGAAGGAGGTTAAGTAGTCCATTAAATTGAAATTTAATGCAAAACCTTGTTCCCTCCAAAATCGGAGGGAAGTAAGTTATATAAGAGGGAAGTACTTCTTCAGTATTTATAGTTTTGAGGGAAGAACGTCTGGGATATACATATATATATATATATATATATATATATATATATATATATATATATATATATATATATATATATGACTACCACATACTTTGATTTTCTTTTACTATACGGATAATGGTCGCACTGCGCAGCTTTCTGAGTGCCTTTTAAAAGGAGATAGAAAACTCCGCCATTTTGATCCCTTATTACGTGTTGCCTACATCTTGGGGCAATATTTTTAATAGGTGCGTTTTAATCATCCGCTTCTGATTCGAAATTGTCGGTTTTCTTGTTTTAATCTGACAGGTTAAAATGACTAAACCGACAATTCCGGAAGCAGAAGCGGATGATTAAAACGCACCTGATATTTTACTTGCTGCCGTCAGTGTCAGTGAATATTATTTTTGGAGTCACAGTTTATTGCTAAAGAATCAGTTAGCTCACTCGGACCAGTTGAAAGTTCCAAAATAACATCCACTCCAGGGATACAAATTCAGGATACGCAGAAGACTGCTGTTTTATTATAGGCGGTTGTCATATATTGTATTATCCGAGTTGCGCAAAGTATAAACTGGAACATTGAGATCAAAAGTGCCGACGCAGAGTGAGCGATCTGATTCTTTAGCTATAAACTGTGGGATAGGGTTCAAAATGGCCGCGCCCTATGTTGGGTGTGTCGGACCTCTCTCTTGCACCGTATAGTAAAGAAAATCAAAGTATGTGATGGCTACGCTGGTGGAAGAAACCAGAACATAAAAAACCCGAAGCAGGAATTTATAAACAAAATGTCATTTTAACAATCTTTATATAATTGTCAATATTTTTATTTTATATATACAAAAATAAATTTAGTGGTAAACCAATATGGATCACTAAAGGTCGCAGGCAATTAATAGTCACATTGATACAGTTACCATAAAATTAGTATTTTAGTGATATGTTGTACTTGCAGTTACTTTCCCTCTTTAAAATAAGTAACAGGGGGGAGAGAAGTGATGAATGTCAGTTGAGTATATAATAGAAAGATGCCCCTCTTTAATCAGGTCCCAACATTTTTCTAATATCTTATATATTATAGATTTCTTAGAAAATTAAAACACTTTAAAAATGTTGGTTAATTTTTAAGATTAGCTGAATTGTTATATATTTTTAAACAAAATAACTATAAATAAAATTAATTCGTACACACTGTAACTTGCTAAAATTTTCAGGGTTTACCTAGTATAAAATTCCAATATTTTTTTTCGCTAACTGTATTAGCTCAAGTTTTACTAGATAAAATGGAGAAAAAAGAGCTCCATAATATAGCGTGAAATAACGTGAAAGAATGCCAAAAACTAGATAAATATATTTCAGCTTCCATCACTCCGAGATCTTATTGCTGTTTTCCTCTTGTTTCTCCTGTTCCACTTGTTGGAAGTGAGTATTGATAAATTGTCCCAAAAGAGTTCTTGAACGGCTGCTAAATATTTTATTAAAACGCCTGCCGCTTCTCTTTGAATATTGCAAGTCTTAATTCACAAAGTTTTCTAAGCAAATATTGGGAGCACGTTGAACATCAGCTGTTAAAAGCAGCCGTTATGAATCCACAGGTTGGCTGCGGAGCATGCGCATTACTTTTATACAAAGCCGTCGGATGGTAATAGAGCACCATAAGGAGAAAACTACCAATGCAGTCACATTTTCGATTCGATTTAGAAATTGTGTCAATGTTATATCAATGTCAATGTTGGTCCGCGTTACCTTATCCTATTCATAAAAATAAGACAAAAATCCTTTTCTAGCAAATTTCAGTAATCTGTTATATGTATATCTGCCGTGCTGCTTATAAAATAGACTCATTTTGAAGACGTTCAGAGACATATATGTGTACACTTGTTGCATCATCTTTGTGTTTACAACCATCTTTCAAATCAATTCTGTAAAACCTTTTGATAATATGAATGTATCATAGTTTAATCAGGTCAAGCATTTTCAAGTCTTTTCCTATATTGTCACAAACTGTGTTCATTTTGCTAAAATGTTTAGAGATTAGTGAAATAAGTCAAATAATATTAAATGAGAATAAACCTTTTTTTAGCATATATTGCTATTAAATTAACAGTATTTGTATTTGCTATAACAAATATAAGCAGTGTAATATGTACATATATACATTGAAATACATTATTCTCAACCTAATCTTAAAAACTTTTACATTAACTAAAGACTTTTAAATAAAATCAATTTCAAGCTATGTATTTGGTTTTAACACATATTTTTTTAATAGAACTAGTAAGTTCAGGGATACAAATACGTACAACAAACTTGTGTTTGCCTCCCAAAATAAGCTTAGAGGTGATACTATCTTTATCGGATTTTGTTACGTTTAAATGTTCTATGATCTTCTCTATGGCCATAATGCGTCTTATAGTATGACGCATGGCACGTGTCAGATTCTATATTTCTAGATAATTTATTTGTCTGGAGCCAGATTATAGCATTTTGCAGGAGCCCTGAGACTTAAATGACTTTTTCCTGCCTCCCTTTATATCATATTTTCTAAATGAACGTACACATTCATAATGAATATTTTTCAATATTGTTGTCTCTTAATTCCTGTTGTTTTAGAATATTGCACATTTTGTCTTTCTTCATGGGCCATCCATGCAGTAAATTTAAAAAATATTGACTGGTAAATGCATTATTTGTTTCATAAAAAGCAAACGAAAGACTTACTTTCAAAATTTTCAAACGGTAACTCTACTATTTTTGTACGTTGTTTATGTTTGTCTTCGCAAATCTTTATTACAATAATTGAAGAACACATTACATGCCTCACGCATGTATGTTTTGGGACAGGCGTACTCCACATAACGTACATTTTTGGTGTAGTTCTTTATTATGGCGTTTAATACTTGACTGGCACGAAAACTGTTTATTAATTACATTTAGAACAAAACATGATGGAAACTATCCTGTTCCTTAAAATAAGGAAATGAAAAGAAAATAATACAATTTCTTTGAATGCACGTCTCACAAATCTACAAAGACAGAAGTACATTCATAGGATATGTATTTAATTTGATTCGAAATACCATTTGGTAACGTCGGTATGGATTCCTCAATTTACACGCTCCTCTCAACACAACACCACCTAGAGACAAGGACTTGCCACTGAAAATATGACGTCATCACTTCTAGGCCTATACGTTTTATACCTACCCATACACTAAACTAAAGGATAAAAGACTAAATTAGAGCGCGTATGCTGAAAAAACTACTTTTAAAATAAAAATTAAATTACTTTTAAGTTCTGTATTATATTTTTCTTAACGAAACCTATAGTATGATTAAAAAATTTAAATTAATATTATTAAAAATTGAAAATATCTTTCCATTGAATAAATATTGGGACAAATAATATGAAGGTAATTTATGCTTAATATCTACTTACTTTCAATAGCTGGATGAAAATTAAAATAAAGTAGCTTCAAAAATGGTTTTAAATCAAACACAACACGAATATAATTCTCTTTGCAATAGGAACAATTCAATTTCAATTTATTCAATTCAATTAGATGCTTTATTTATAGGTCGTTAACGCGCCAACAAGAGAGAGCGCGTTGTCATAGCTACCGTATTTTTAGCCGCTTACCATTGTATTGCTGCAGTTGTAATTGAATTACTGCGTAATTAATCAGAATAAAGGGTTGTGTTATATTAGGTGTTTTATTTAACGTCCAGTCCGATAATACATTAGTTTCGTTTTTTTTTTCATCTGTTATAATTTTCCTCGTGTCGGGTTATTGCTTGAATTTCCTTTTCTAATGCAACTTTATTTGTTTTATGTATATATTCTGATTCCTTTCACCTGGGCCATTAATGTTCTATTGAATAAATGCATAGTGCATTTTATTAAATTTTGGACAAATCTGCCATATTAGAATATTGGCTATCCTCCAATTTTCTTTTTTTTATACACGTGTTTCTCGTTTTTTTTATATAGGGGGCTTGTCATTTGAATCTGGTGTTCATGTTCTATTCGGTGTTTTATAACACAGATGATGATGGTCTATCTTCATTTACTTTAAAATCAGGTGTAAATGGTCTTGAAGCATCATCAATACTTCCCTCGAACAGTATCACCTTCCTCTTCTGTTTAAAAAAAAATAATATGCTGTAAAAAACTAGGTATATGCTATTTTAGAAAATTATGTTGAAAATTTATAAAAGTTTCATTTATCAACGATAAGAATAATTCACTTTTTTTAATAAAATTGTACTGAAAATAAATTAAAAACATGATTTTACAAGCCTAATTTAGTTTTTATGTAGTATTCTCAAACCTGAAACCAGTGTGTTGGTTGGATCAAGATTAGATTGTACTTTAACTTTAAAAATTGTACCTGTAAATTTGTGCAAAAAAATTATTTTAGTTACCTTGAAGATGTTGATATAGTCACAAATGCCAAATAGATACATAAAATTACTAAAATACCAAAAACCAAACTGTCTATTTCAACGAAAGAACTCGGAACTCAATAAAACAACTAATATAAAATAAACAAAAACAATTAAAAGAAGCGCGTTTGCTACATACATCCATAGAAATATTTACAATGAAGAAATAACATGGAGACAGGAAAAGGAAGAATAAAGATTGCTTGTCACTTGTCAACGATCAACACAGCATTGATACTAACTACTTTCGTATTTTTATTATCATGACTAAAACATTAATTTGTTTCAAATTATTTTAGGTTATTTTCTTAAAAAGTTTCTAAGTTATCAAAATTGTACGCAGTTAAACTTGAAAGATAGAAATCTTTCTATGTTTGTGTTTGCCTGTTAGGTGTGTTTGTGCTGTTTTTACAGTATAATTATTTTCCAAACTGTCTAGATACTCACATCTATTAACCAGAAGATTTAAACATTCCTTTAATATTGGTATTGACTTTTTGGTTTGGCAATGTAATATTCTTGCCATTTATCCCTAGTAGTATGATGTAATTTTGATTTGATAACTTTAATTACATGACTGTCCCAAGAATCTGTGGGTTCTTCTAATGATTTAAGAGCTCTGATGTTGCTTAACAGTATCCACACGTTTTCTTAATTGATATGATGACTATTGGTATGTCAAATAAGTCTTCAATATGCTTATATATGATTACTTTTTTTATTTTTGAATCTATCTGCTAATAATTTTAATGATATACCATAGTTTTCATTTGTTATCCTGAATAACTGTGAGTGCTTCCCCCTGAAGCATACCCTGTAAGTAATAACATTTTTCTATGGTCGATAATTGTTTATTTTAATCTACTATTGCTGAGCGATCCTGTCACACCTGTTCGTATGCGGTCGATGACTTTTGCGCTGATATTGCGCTGTGGCTGCACTTTTATAGTAACTGTTTTTAAATAATTTTCGACTATCAGTTTTGAGTTCTTTCTTATTTACTAACTCTATTTGTGTTTGTATCATATCAAAGTCTTTAAGGATGTTTGAAATGTGGTCGATTCAAGTTCGAGAAGTGTTTCTCCCGGTTGATTAACCTTCCAGCGGGCGCGCTCTGATATTTCGCATGAGCAGGCGCTTGTCGTAAATTTTACGTTCTTATAAAAATGATGTTTTTTGTACATGAATGTTGAAAAATTGCTGTGAGGATACAAAAATGAGATATGATAGTACTTTTAAAAGATATATATTTTAATTTCGTGAACAAAAAAAGCTAGGCAGCATTTGAAACGTGTAAATACTTTTAAAACAAAATATTTCATAGAATTATTCGTCAGAATCGGCATCTTCATCTTTACAATTGTTGCAAACCACCTCAACTGTAGAATGGTTCTTGCACGTAAACGACTGACAACGACAACACTTCATGGAGGCTGAGGATCTTTTCTTCTCCAGTGCGTTTTGGTGGGTTTTTTCAAAATTTAGGGCTTCTTTTCCTGTCACAATATTATCACGTTTCATTTGTTATATTAAATGTTAATGGCAGTTCGGTGATCCTATTTTTCTGCCAACCTATCAAGTCTATGTAATCGTCAGCATCTAAATTTAAAAAAGGCACCCTAAAAACTCTGACCATTTTATTAGTTTGCATCCTACATTTTTTAATTCTTCTTGCAGCTAATTCTCTAATGTATGGACGTGTCGCTTAGCATTGCCAAAAGTAGGTTCTCGGAGTGGGCAAAATATGCATTGTCGGCAAAGACTTTGTTAGTTATATGTTTAAAGTTATCTGGGAATCCTCTTGAAGCATTAATAGCTTTCCACAGGTGTCTCGCTCCATCGCAAATATATGGTTTTGTTTTAATTTCGAACCAAACAGGTGCGTAGACCTTTAAAATAAATTCGGTTAAAATAACTTGAGTGGGATATGGATTTTTAGTAGCGATATAAAGGCGTAGCATTCTGTTGGCTGTTGTAAGCCACGGGGCATGTGACATCTTTCCTGGATCTCTCTTTGCCAAATTGGGAGTAATGGTTCCATTTTGAATGCCTATGCAAATCTTATATAGGTACTTCTGATCTGTACTTAAGTCGTCTGGTGGAGTTGAGGAAAATATGTCTTTATTGGTTTAAACTCTACAATTGGCATGTCTTGACAGTGTTTTAAAAGAGCCCCAGTTGGTCCCGAAAAGCTGTAAGGTCCTTTGGTATCTCCAACTAGACTTTCCAAAAAGTGCCTCAAAGGTAGCTCATTGGCATGGAGCAGACAAATGCACCATTGAAGGGGCCTTTTAATGTGATTTTCAATTAATCGAATGATACCACCCTTCCACCTAGTATTTACATTTGTACCATCTCAACCTATCGCGGTTAAATCACTGATATCTGTATGATACTTGTTGAAGCCTTGAAGAAATTCATCCTTTATATTTGCTGCGGTAGCAGAGCCCTTTATGGGAAAAGTAAATATTACCAGGTTCTTTAATAATTATCTTTTTGCTGTTTTTAATACAAATTGTTTGGTCCTTTCTCCCGTCGAAGTATAGTCCTCATATACGAGGGCTAGTCAAAAAATATATTTGAAATTAATTAAATAGTCTGGATCGTAAACTTTGTTTTTAAAAACATTTATTTACTGATTGTACAATAATATTATACTGATGAACTAACTTAGATACTAATACATTGAAGTGAAAACTAGAACTGAGGGTTCTGGGTACAAAGATAGGTATATATATTTTATTTTATTTATTTATTTTGTTTGGAACACAAACAGGACATACCCAAAAAAGTGTTCCCAATGCTTCTTACATAATGGGTTTAAACTAAACAACTTTAACCTAATTAATAACAAAATATTATTACACTAGATACGAAATAAATGTGAAATAAGAAATAAGAGAACAGAAAAAATACTAAAGTTATTGCATTATAACAGAAATTCAAAAATTTTACATTAAAAAATATGTCGTAATTTAAGATTTTAAGGTACACTAGACAAAAAGTGTTTTTTTAAGCAATTTTTGAATGCACTTTCGGAAATAGAAAAAATATCAACTTCTAGTACGTTCATTATTGTGTCGAGAGTTTTAATACACCTATGTAAAGGAGAATTTTTAAAGTAATTAGTATTACTTGTATCTGAGTAAAACAAATTATTGCTTCGGGTATTATAAAAAGAAACGTTATAATTAATCATGCTATTAATGGGAATTGAATTTACTAAATTGTTACAAACTTTATATGTAAAAGTAATGTCTGTAATTTTCCTTCTGTTATAAAGTGGAATTAGGTTCATTTTATGTTGCGTAAATGTTAAGTCTTCTGTATATTGTGAAAGGGTTTTTTTATGAACAAATTTTATAAATTTATATTGTATATTTTCCAAACAGTTAATGTAGACATTATATTGCGGATTCCAAATAACCGAACCATAGCTTAATACGCTATTAACGTATGCCATATAAAGTGAACGAAGAGTGTTTATATTTGTAAAATCAAAAGAAGAACGCATGATAAATCCCAGCATTTTATTTGCCTTATTTGTGACATATTCTATGTGTTGGTTGAATAACATTTTTGAGTCAAAAATTATACCTAAATCCTTAATATCAGATACAGAGTTAATATTTAAGTTATTTAAGTTATACTGAAATTTTATCAGATTAATATTGCGACTAAAGCTTATTTGGAAGCATTTATTCAGGTTTAAAAATAAACTATTATCTTGACAGTATTTATAGAGTCGGTCAAGGTCATTTTGTATTAAGACACAATCAGCGATATTATTTATGGTGTGGTAAATTTTTAAATCGTCAGCATACATAAGAAAACGTGCAGATTTAAAGCAGGTTGATATATCATTCACATAAATATTAAACAAGAGGGGTCCAAGATGGGAGCCCTGCGGGACTCCGGAACAGACTTTTGAATAAGACGATAAACAGTTACCGACGGATACAGCTTGGCAACGGTCACTGAGGTAAGATAGAAACCATTTCAGAAGGTTTCTATCTACACCAACTTCAGATAATTTTTTTAATAAGATACCGTGATCAAGTTTATCGAAAGCTTTGCTGAAATCAGTGTAGATAGAATCCACCTGAAGTCTGTTGTTTAGATTACTCAAAATGTATTCAGAATATATGAAGAGATTCGTGTCTACAGACCGTTGTTTTATAAAACCATGCTGTTCATCGTTGAGTATATTAATAACGTCAAAGAAAAGAAAATCAAAAATTAAAGATTCAAATAATTTTGCAATAATACATAATTTAGATATTGGCCTAAAATTTTCTACTAAGTGTTTGTCACCAGATTTGTGTATAGGGATAACATGAGCAGTTTTCCATATCTCAGGAAAATGCCCCTCACATAGAGATTTATTAAAAATTAAAAATAATGGCCGGGATAAACCAACAACGCAATTTTTTATCAAATTAGTATGAATATTATCAGGGCCTGCTGCTTTATTAGGTAAGTTTTTGATTTTTTCTATGATTCTATGTTCGTCAAGGTGATAGTTCTTTATATGATGCCCGTGATGTGTTTTGTCAAATTCATGTAAGGAAATTTTTGAATTAGTAGAGTTAAAAGATGATAAAAAGTAGTTTGCAAAAATATTGCAGACATCTTTGATATCGGTGACTAAATTATTGTTATTTTTAAGAAATGAAATAGTATCAGGATTTTTCCTTTTTGATTTTATAAACTGCCATAACATTTTAGGGTTTTCTGAAATGCTACTCTCACAAGTTTTAATGTATTTTGCATAATCTTGAGAAATGAGGTATTTGGATCGCCCTCGCAATAATTTGAAAGTTAGAAAATCTAATTTATTTTCATACCTTTTCCATAAAGAATGATATTTTTTCTTTTCCTTTAGGACTTTAATTGTTTCAAGAGTATACCATGATGGAAATTTTTTATAAGATTTTGAATTTTTCGGGACATGTTCTTCAATTAGATCATTTAATAGAGAATAGAATATATTTGTACATTGACTGGTATTTAAATTGTTAAATTTTATATCCCAATTTATTGCCAACAAGGCATTATTAATAGATTGATAATTTGCTTTACAAAAGTTATATTGTTTGAATGTGTGACTCTGTGGCATTTTTTTATCTCCTGAAATAGAAATTGTGAATTCTAACGTGGTATGTGATCGATCTTCTTTTACTAGTGGAAAATCAGATTTACAAATATTATTTATGTTAAGTTTGTTACTGAGTATTAAATCGAGAACATTTCCTGAAAAATTTTCAAAATTTTGAAATTGCATTAAGTTACTAAAAGACATAGAATTTATAAATAAACTTGAACTTGGATCGTTATAATTATGAGGAACATACATTTTGTTAACTTTATCCAGTGACCATTTAATATTTGGCAAATTAAAGTCTCCAGTAATGACTATTACGTCATTAGGATAATTTGTAAAAATATCACACACTTTCGAACAAAAATTCGTTAGCGCCACTAAATCACCCGGAGGGATATACGCACATCCCATGTGAAATTTCAGATTATTATTAGTTACTGTAACCCACAGGTCCTCTGCATCGGAATACCAGTCTTGACGTGAAACACTTTGGTATTTTTTGTCGACAGCTATCAGGACTCCTCCTCCTTCTGTTTTGACACAAGCTGATTCTTCACGGTCCCGACGATATACAACGTATTTATCACAAAAAAGTTCAGAATCGAAAACAGTTTTATTCAGCCAGGTTTCCGTTAAACAAACGATGTCGTTTTCGCAAATTAATGAGTTTTTTAAAATAGTAGAGATTTTAGATTTGAGACCTCGAACGTTTTGGTAAAAAGTAGAAAACGTTATAGTAGAGTTCATTATTAAAAAAAATCAGTAGATATTATAACAATGTAATTAATTTAAATTATTAAGATCCTCTTCAGAAGAGATTTTTAAAATTCGCGAAGTATCGTCTTTTCTTGCAAAAATAGTTCCGTTCCGAACCCAAATGTATTTAATATTTACCTCCTTTGCTTTATTTTTGGATTTCATAAGTAGACTTTTATTCTTTCCTGTGAGATGTTCATTAATAAATAGCTTTTTTGAGACATTATCAATAATCAAACCTGGACCAATAGGGTTATTGTAACTTGAGCGTGTATTTTTAGCAGATGCTAAAATTTCTTCTTTTTTCTGTTTGGATATAAACTTAACTATAATGGGTTTAGGTAGGTTTTTAGATTGTTGGGATTGTTGGAATACTCTATGGACAGAATCGATCATTGATTTTGAAATAGTACATTGGATGTGATCGCCAATTTTTCCTAAGATGTCATATAAATTTTCATTATTTTTTTCAGGAACGCCTTGAATTTCTAAATTGTTTGCTCGAGTGTTTTGCTCGAGCACCTCAACTCTGTCAGAAAGGCTTTGGACAGTTTTTTTAAGTTCTACGTTTTCTTCTGTTATTTTTTGTAGCTGAGAAAGTTTGTCATTGAATTTTTTCATTGTATCCTCAAAATACGAAATTTGGTCACTACAAAAGTTTACTGACGTTAATACCTCATCGTATTTTTTGTTAAGCGATGTTATTTCAGATTGAATGTTCCGAAGAATTCCCATAGCTGTCGCTGACGTAAAAGTATCTTCATCGTGGTCCACGGAGATAGAACCAATTACTGAAGTTCTTTTCGAAGCAGGGGTCTTCCGACAGCTTGGACATAGCCACAAAGCATCGGGCTGAACGAAGCGAGCGAGATCCTGTTTATTCAGCGATACGCACTTGCCATGAAAGAATTTCTCGCACGGTCCACAACATTTCAGACCCGGTGTTTTGTTGGTGATTCCACCAGTGCAAAGGTCACAGATAGGCATACTGGTAAATAGAGACGTAGCCAATATACTGACCAAAAAACTTGTCCTTGCTTTTTGTTGTTGAATAGGTACTTACTCGATTTAAAAATATCCAAATTGTGTAAAAAAAAGGCAACGAACTAAACAAAACTGTGATATGATAGTTATTTTTTTTTTTTTTTTACACCAATTGGCTAACACACTAGTATAACGTATTCTTGAAGATTTTATACCGGGATTCACGTTTAAAACACCACTTTTAACTCGAAAAATCGAAGAGCCAACAAACACACGTGTGAATCTCTCGGACGCTCGCTATTTTGTTCCGAAGTAGGTAGTTAAGATACCACTTAACAAATACTGATATCACTAATTACAACTATATAATTCCTCCCTCTTTAAGTTCGGAAAATAGGGCTCGACTGTTTTGCGAATCGTTAGCTTCTTTTTCTTTTAGTTTGGGTTGGATAATTTTGAAGTACCCAACTACTCCACAACTTAGGAGTATGATGAGGATGCATATGCTGTTGGACCATGCGTGGTGCGAAGGTGGATCGTTTAAATCCGTAATATGTAGATTTCTTGCGAGGTTTTCTAAATGACTAATTTCTTCTTTATGGATTTTATTCTTATGGCTGGTAATCTGCTTGTGGAGGATGAGAAGTTTAATTGTGGTAACTCAAATACCAATTCGTCGTGTAATGTTTCTTCTGATTGGAATATTTTATTGTTTACTTCTATTACGCAATTCTTTAACGAGATGAGTGAAGGATTGGAAATTCTAAAAATTCCGTTGGTTTCGCATTTGGCTTGGACATCTATGGGTTCTACGGGTATGACCAAGAGTTGGTCAGAATTAATTTGTTCAATTGTTGTCTCGGTGAGTTGTACGTGTATGTCATGACAGTGATTTTTGCCCTGTTTGATGATATCTGCGATGCAAGTTTGGCTCTTCTGAAGGAGTTCTTGTTTACAGTAATAGAAATTTTCTATCTCTGGACAGTTTTCTGGAGTTGACCATTGTTCGTCGTAGTGAAGTAACAGGAAGGGATATTCGGGAATAATCATGTAATTGTTTATAGGAACTGGATATAATTGGAAGTATTTAAAAGTTTTGGATATTAAGGTGCATGAATTTTGAAAATTATTAAACTATTACGAATCATTACTTGTGTCGAGAAAACATTATAGTAATTCTTAAAATTGCGTAATTTTGGTATTTCAGATTGTTTATATAAATTATTTGATTTAGTGATTAATTCTTTTAAACTTTTAGGTTCTATAATAGAGCTATGCAATATATTTGATTTTCCAAGGGAAATCGCAATTTCAACGTTGTTTATTAAATTTTGAATGTTCTGTAATTGGAGAATTAAGTTGTCCAACATTATAGTTATAGAGAAGGCTTGTTCTATTTTAAGGACTTCGTTAATTTCTTTAGAAAGTAATAAAATTTGTTTTTGTAAAGTGATTTGATTTTCTGAGAGTGCTTTAAATGTTTCTGTATATTTTTTCGTAATTTCTGATAATGTCGATTTAAATTCGTATAAATCATTATGTATTTTGTTTTCATTGTTTTTTAAATTATTTAAATATTTATTAATATATTTTTCGTCGTCTATATCTAAAGTTCCAGATAACCATTTTGAAATTTTACCTACACTATCTACTAACGCCCGGCGTTTTCTATCTAAAGGTTTTAAGAACGTTTCTATCTTATTAATAATTACATTAGTCAAACTGATACCTAAACTAATTTTATCTTTGAGTATAATTGAATAATGATTTTCTATTTTAATTATTTTTCTTAAGCTTATTAATTGGTTTAATATGTCGCGGGATATGTCGTGAGGGTAAGTAAGATTTATGTGATATGTAAAAGTGTGTTTGTAATTGTTCTGGCTTCACCTCTTTTTAGGGGAAGTAGTGGATTTGTTATTTCTTTGATATCCAATGGTGTTGATTCTTTCAGCAATAGGTACATTATCAAGGCTATCATCAGAAGTTTCATTTTTGATGTCTGTAACAAGACGTTGAGGTTTTAATGTTTTTAAGTGGTAAATTCTGTCGTTTGATTTTATTTTATTATCTCCGATTAATTCAGGTGTATTTACTTTTTCGTAGGGTTGTGTGGCTTTATTTTCTCGTGAGTCAGGTAGTTTTTGTTTATAGAGTGGTTTGTCTAAATCTAAATTGATTTCGCGTTTTTTGAGTCTGTTTATTCTTTCTAAATTATCTTTTTGCTTCTTTGTCAGTTTATTGTTAATAAAGTCTGTTAAGATGTCTAAGTTTTGAGAATGTTCTTGTATATAGTTAGTAATCCGTTCGTTTTCATTCTTTTCAAAGGGGTTTTTATAATCTAATTTGCCTCGTAAAATTTGAAAGGGCATATAATTTGTCGCACTGCGTATACTATTATTATATGATAGAATAGAGTAATTTATTAAATGTGATAATATCATGTTAGGTCTTTCTTCTCTTAAAATTCTAAGTGATTCAATAAGGGTTGAATGAAATCTTTCTATTGGACTATTACTATTTGGGTTATAGGCTGTAGTGTAATGTATATCTATCTGGTGGAGTAAACAAAAGTCTTGTATGACGTGGTTTTTGAATTCTGTACCACCATCACATGTGATTTTGCACGGAATACCGTAGTGGCTAATAAAATGAATTAATTTATTAACGAGTTCTATAGCTGTAAGGGGATTTATTGGGTATGCCTGTCCAAATTTGGAAAAACTATCAACAATAGTTAAAAATTGTTGATTACTATACTTAAATGTATCCATATAAATGTGTTCTATTGGACTTTGTCCAATGGGGGTTGGTTTGAAAACAATTGAGTATGGATGTCTTTCGTACTTGGATTTTTGGCATACGTCACAAGTGTTAATATAGTTTATTACATCTTTGTCCATTTCTGGCCAATAAAAGTTTTTCCTTAGAGCTGTCAGATTTTCGTTTATACCTCGATGACTCGTTTTTGTCTCGTGGTAATATTTTATTTTTTCTACTCTCTCTGTTTCATCTATGACGTCAGTTACTTTTGTATTAGAAATTATTAAATTAAAGGAATTATTTTTGAAGTTACTTGTCATGAAATTAATGAATGTTATTTTGAAATCTTCGTTTTTAAAAAGTAAACAATATGTTAATTTTGGTTTCTTTTATTAAATTTACACATTGATTTTCATTAATGTTTTCTGGTATTTGCCAGTAATGTCTATTTTTATCAAATACTTTTTCGTATGTATGTTTTGTTTGATTAGTTTTATTACTAGAAATAATTATTTGATTTTTATAAGTATTTATGTTCTTCTCAGTAAAAGGTATGTTTAATATAGGGTTTTCTATACTTGTATGTACAGTTTCTATATCTGTAGAATCTTGTTCTGTTTGTTTTTAAGGGTTTAAAAGTATGTTTTGTAAAATTTTTATTTTTGGTTTAATTTTGCTAGTACTTGGAAATTTCTCCGCGGGGACATATATTTCCGGTGGGGGTATTTCTTTGTCAATGATTTCGTCTAAGTCGTCTAGTATGTTTTGTGTCACTATGGGATCATTTTGGTCGATATTTACTTGTATAGACATATCGTCGTCGAAAGGTTCGAAATCCCAATCGTTTTCGATTTGGTTTATTTCTACTCGTGACAAAGCATCTGCATTTGTGTTTAATTTACCTTTTTTATATATTATTTTATATTCGTATTCATCTAATTGAAGTTTCCATCTAATTAGTTTGGAGTTAGGCTCTTTTAATGAGAATAACCATTGTAGGGGTTTATGATCGCAAATTATATTGAATTTTACTCTATATACGTATGGTCTAAAATATTTTACTGCGTACACGATTGCAAGTAATTCTTTTTCAATTGTGCTGTAATAAATGTAATAAACAAATTCGTTTTTGACAAAATCATTATTCTTAAGTTTTACCTTAGTTTTTAACAAAGGTAACATTGTAAAATAAAACTAATAATTAATTATCTTCTTTTTAGATGTAAATTTAAAGCAGCCAAAATTAAAAAAGTATGCTGTTCCATCGCTAAATTTGCCCAAAAGAAAGTGCTGGGAGCTCTCAGGATCGTGGGAAACGTAGTGCAAAGAGGCAAAAAATTAATGACGCCAGGAATGAAAGTGTTAGTGATTCCCAAAATATTAGCGATGTACCTCTGTGTGATCATGAGGAGGTTTCAAACATTGAAATGGTACCACTACTGTATGAAAAGCTGATGGTTGAAGAAAAGGTAGCTGTACAAAGTTTGTTAGCTTTAGGTGAAGAGCCAAAACAAAAGTTTGTTGATAAAAATATGCAAGTATCAAGTGGGGATCTTCACATAACATTTACATCAACCATAAAAGAAGATAAGCATTTAAACTCTTTACCTGGCATACCTTCTTTTAAACTTTTAAATGCTTTAACTTTGCTTGTACAACAAAAGTATCCCGATACAAAGCAACGAAAATTGTCAGTAAAGGACAGAATTATTTTTGTTTTTATGAAACTAAAAATGGCTTTAAAATTTAACGTCCTTTCTTTTTTATTTCAAATATCGCCTTCTTCATGTAAAGTGGTTTTTGTTGACTATGTGGATAACCTATCAAACATTTTGAAATCGAGTATTTACTGGCCAACATATGAAGAATGCCAGAAAAATATTCCCATATGTTTTCATGATTTTAGTTCTGTAAGAATAGTGTTAGACTGTCTAGAAATCCCAATAGAAAGACCAAAGTGTTTATGTTGTAGGGTAACAACTTATTCCCATTATAAAGGCAGGCCAACCATAAAAATAATGAATGGGGTTAGTTCGGCAGGTTTAATAACATTTTTGTCCAAAAGTTATGGTGGTAGAACTTCTGACGAAGCAATTTTTGAGCAAAGCCATCTAATAAATAAATTACAAATGAAGCAAGATAGTATCATGGTTGATAAGGGTTTTCTTATAGACAAAATTTGTCAGGACCATTTTATAAAATTGATTAGACCACATTTTCTACGACAAAAAAAACAATTTAGTGAATCTGAATCGAAAGAAAATGTGTTAGTATCTAGGGCTAGAGTACATATTGAGCGAGTCAACCAAAGAACTACGATTTTTAATATTCTAAATAATCCTTTATCAAATACTTTGATACCTTCTATTGATAAAATTATGATTATAATATGCGGAATGGTTAATTTACAGACTCCAATACTTTCAGCAGATAAATTTTAATCAAGTAAAAAATATAGATTTCTTGTATTTGCAATAGTTATTATTTTTTCTTATTTTTAATTATTTTATTTATAATTATTATTAATTCTTGCAATTCCTTCTTTTTGTACTTAAATGCATTTTTTTGTTAAACACAAATTCCCTTGTTTTATATCATTTAATAAAAAATATTGAGTCTTTTCTTGTAATATAATTTAAAAAATTCTTATTTGTTTTATTTTCCTTAAAAACCTTAATTCTCAATAAAAAAAAACACATTTTTGAATAACAAAATTTTATTAATACATACATTATAAATAAACACTAAATACCTAAATTATAAACAAACAAAAATTTTAAGTACGATTTGTACAAACAAAATGTAATAAATTATTAAAATATTTACATGTTATTGTATCCAACATTTTTGTGGCAAACTCCTTGTCAAATGGTACTAGTATATTTATAAAACTTTTAGAAGATGAATATAAAATTAAATCGCAAACTTGCAAATTTAGAATTGCCATTCCCAACTGTACCTGGCCATAGTAAGAGTGGGTTTTCTTTAGACAAATACCCTATTCTACAGTTACTTCTAAATATGAACAGGTACGTATAAAATTTATTGATGAGTTCTCGATTCCTAAAAAAAATACATGTGTTTACATACAAGTAAATTAAAATATAACACTTATAGGTTTAATCCAAAAAATCAATCTTACCATCATAAGGACATTTGATCTCGACTAATCTTTCAGGTACTCCGTTTACTAATACGACCTCATCCGGAGAATAAGCAAGCCATGGAAATTTTTGGCAAATAACCAAACCAATTTCAATAACATTGTAGTTATTGTTCTTGCTATATATTTCCAATGCCTCCTTTTCATACTTAATTCCGTGGTCAGTGTATTTTGATTTGAATCCTTTAGGCCAGAAAATTTTTTTTGCCATGGTGTGCCAATTTTTTTTTGAAAATGTATACAAAGAATAACACCTTGATCCTAAAAATTTAAAAACGTAAGATTAATCAATCATAATTAGTTTCCTAGATAAGGGAGAGGCACAGGACTTAATGAGAAATGCTTACCTGTTATTCTGAACTATCTTTCTTGTTTCCAAATATCCGAGTGCTGTTTAGACCGAATGGCTTTCTCGAGTGTACTAACATCCAAAATCTCCTTTAAAACTTTTTTGCAGCAAATCTTCGAATTAAAAGATTCTACATCCATCTGTAGACTTGCTAAAAAATCCGAATTTAGAGCATTTTCTATTACTGATTAAATTTCCATCGACATTTCCTCAGTCATGGTTTGAAAAGATGCTATTTCAAGGCGACCTTTTCTGAAAAGAAAAAAATATTTTTATAATTTTAACTACCTCACATTAATTAACAGTATAATATTGTATACTTACAAATGACATGCCAAACTTGAGTCAGGACAAGCAGCAATTAAGGTTTATCTTACCCGACCAAAAAATTAATCTTATGTTTAAAAATTTTCAAAAAATTCACCTAACTTACTCATCAAATAAGTAACTAATGGACAAATTTTGAAAAAAATCTGGTAAGCCGTTTTTGAGAAAAAAATATTTTGTTCAAAAATTCAAGTATGTAAAAAGGTTATCTTTCATCAGATTTTTTTCAAAATTGTTCTATGCGATCTCTATGTCATTATTATACTGGGAGAATTTTTCTAAAATTTTTAAACTTACAGTTTTTTTATAAATAATATTATTTCACAATAAATTATCGTTAAAACTTTTATAAACGTACAAAATTAGTCTATTTCCTGTTATTATAACTTTTTGTTGCTTTACACACTACCTAAGATTTATTCTAAACACTGAATAATCGTAAAAAGTGAATAAAAATGTTTTAATTTATTAAATATTTTTAAATTTGGAACTTAAAACATTAGTCCAGTTGGTGCTGCTAGGAATATATATTGAATTAACGTTTCTAAATCTACCCACTTTTTACGATGTTGCCAAATCGAATTACATATCAGAGAATATATGATATTACAGAATGGTTAATATAACAGCAAACATAATAATTAATTATGAGATTATTTATTGATTATACGGATATCCGACGACAAAGAACATTGTTAATAGACATGTTCAATTTTTTTGTAAAAAAATATATTATATTTATGTTTTAAATATTTATTCCATAACAACTGTACATATTCTTTAATATGTATAATATATAAAAATGTATAATGTTTAAAAGTTGTGACAATTAGATAAACGCATTACAACGCGAAATCGTTTTGAGACAATCAAAAACAAACTTGTTTTTTATGTCTATTAGATAGAGAGTCCCTATTATGCGTAGCCGTTATTATCTGTTTTACAGACAACAGTGTAGCTTAATTATTTATGTAGATTGATGAATTATGAGAAATCGAAGAAAAAAAAAATGGAGAACTGTCATTAAATCTACGAACAAGATTTCTGGGCACTGACTGTTTACAAATAATAATGGAAGGCGGGACGTGATTGTCGTATGTAGGTATGCAAACGCTCATAGAAAAAAAAAAGGAAATTTGGAAATTTTATTGTGATACATAGAGTGCGTTAACACATGAATCCTTTGAAATAAAGATGAGCCATTTAATTATATTTGCATTTGAAAAAAAAAAAAATAAGGAGAGATTCTCGTAAATCGGCTGACTGCCTGCCGTGATTAGACGCATCATTACACCTCTGTCACTAGTGGGCTGGCGCGGACTGTTCTACCTGTCAAAAACAAATAGCATCGCTTATTATATACCGTTCTTTTAGTGCATTTATGGGAAAGTTAACATATTGTATGTACGAGCAAATATATTATACCCAAAAGTTTGTTTTTAAGTTCTAATTATGTAGGTATGAGCGCGTACTAATAATTAAAATTACAAACAAAATATACAATTAAATAAAATTCAAATTGTTAAAAAAAAATACATATTTTATGATCACGCCTAACAAGCAAAACATGCTGCAACTTTTTATAATTATTTATAACTAAATTGCTTACATAATTTAATTTAATGCATGAAAATTGTTTTTCAGACTATTTTAAATCAGCAACGTTAAACATTTCATTTTGTCATTATATCTATCACTAAAAATACCAAAAACCATTTAATATTTTACAATCAACAAATTTAAATGTACTTTTTAATAGAATTATACCTAATAAATACATAAAAACTACTGAAAAAGTATGGAATAGATGAAAAATTATAATAAAACTCTCTTCATTTAGTAGAACACTAGTGCAATCCTATCCTTACTGTAACTAAAAGTATACCTAAATTAAAACATATATAGTCGAATTATAACAAAATAGTAAAGATTTATGCTATTTTTATTTAGTAACATTTCTAAGTGGCATATTTCTTTCGTGTCTACTATCTACTAACTCTACGGCAAAGTGATTAAAATAAAAATCCTTTAATTTTTTCAACATATTCGTTACGAATTTTTCATCATACTCTATAACTTCACAATGAAGTCCTTTAGGTGTCCATACTACAAAATCACAAAACTGTTTTTTGCATATATATAATTGACCCTGAACCTGGTAATAATAATTGTGATTTTTTTTAAAAACAATAGAGTTCTTAACTTCTTCTACCTTACAATAAAAGTTTTTTATTTTTTTTGCTGCTTCCAAAGGAGTGAAATCGCGCGCGGAATATGGACATTTTACTTCGACTAACCTATCAGCACCAACTAATCCATCTGGAGAGGCACCAAGAAATCCATAACCTTCATCGGTGCTAACAAAAAATCCACATTTAACTACACTATTTTTTGTCATGGTTGAATAAGCGTCAATGGGACTAGACTCATTAAGTTTTCCATATTCTATTGCTTTTATATTTGGTGGCGTCTTATATAAAATGTCTTGAACTAATTTCCCATGATTCAATCTTCTTTTACATACATTTCCAAATATAGACGCTGTCAATCGAAATTTTCTAGCTTCAAACCAATTGGGATTATCACTTTGTCCGCGAGTAGATTCTTCTATTTCTTTTTGGCCATCGAAATTTGTCAGGAATATCTGGTTTTGAAGACGAAGGCCCATAGTCGGGGTTATTTTTCATTGTTTTTTTTTCTTGGAATTTAAGGCGTCTCTTAGGCTGCTGCTTTCTTTTCATGGAAATTCTCTTACTTCTTAAGCGTTTCAAAATGTTTGGAGGACTTTTCCCAAACTTTGATCTATAAACTTTGGAAATCCAATCCGGTCCATATTGATATGCTAAACCTGCACCATAACATCTTACATTAAAGGAATTTCTTCTTCCATAAAATGTAGTTTTACCGCTATTCCACTTTGCAACTTGACGCATCAATTGTTCTGCTCTATTACTTGTGGAATTAGAAATCAAAGTATTGGCTCTTGCACTTAATGTACCAATTATAGTTGAAATTTTCAGCCGTGTTTGGATCGGTGCCTTGTTTAAAATATCCTCTCCGATTTGCCCCACTTTCAAACAATATTCATCTGTACAGAGAGCATGGTTACCAAAAACATGATTTGGGACATTTTGCAACGATTCCTGTAGTTTTTGTGGTGAAGGATTAGATTTCTTTGAATGAATTGAAATTAATCTACGGCAATTTTTGGTAATCAAATTAATACGCACACTTGACAGCAATTTCTTATTTATTGAGGATTCTTTGGCAAGATTGAATAAATGTTTGGTTACGTTCTTCGTTATGTGATTCCCGCATTCTATTTTTTTATTTTTCTACTATAGGTCACGTTTTCTAATATTTTCGTATGCACGCTGGAGTCACCATCGTCTACGAAAGCTGTGTACTGCAAATTATGCAATGTTTCGCTTTGCATAAATCCTTCTACAATAATATCTGATTCCATTGCTGGTGAGGAACCGGTCCAGTTTTTAAAACAATTATGTATTGGAATATTCGCATTTTTTCTTTCTGCAATGGTACAAATACTGCAGTACTTGTTTCGTATACCTAAGAAAAGAAGTTTTTTGGTTTCTTTCCCAATAATGCAAGCCACTCCGGATTTTGCCAGCGCATATATAACTTTTACACTTTATTAGTAAACTCAAAGTAGGTAAAGTAAAAAATTACGCAATTTGACCGTCGAAATTTTAAAATATAAGTCAAGAAAGGTAAAGTAATATTTTCTCGTGTTTCTTGTTTTCTTTTGAATCATACTGTATATGGTTTATAAACTACCTATATATCTTAAAATATAAGGCGAGAAAAGAAAAAAATAACGTTTTTCCTATTTTTTTAATCATACTGTGTATGGTTTATAAACTATATATTTAAAATTATGGCTCCAGTCAGCTGATTGGCCTGATTCATAAAAATAATTAAAAAGTTCTTTATTTGATGTTTGTCTCTTAATATTTTGTTTCACGATATTTTGATTCGATGTTTTGTAATAATTTAAAATTATGCGAATTTTGTCACACATCGTGTTTGTTTGAATATTGAAAAAATTCTAGATCTATAGATTTTTAAGCTTTAATAATATATTTCTATGACCAAGCGTTATACATATATAAATAATAAATAATATTTCAAAAACTTACAAATCAGTTTTTCGTAAATTCCAACCCCGACGAGATTTTTTCGGAAAAAATCGGGGCATTTTATCTGCGTTCTTAATAACTTTTAACAACTACAATATAAAATAAATGTCCAAAACTTAAAACACTAATAATTTATATTGGTTAATATGGGAAAAAAATTATTTCACAAGAAGTTATCTTTTTAAAAATTAAGTCTGATACAAATTAAATCAAAAAACGAACTGACTAATGAATTTAGATAGTCCATGGCGTATGCACCCAAAGAATGTTTGTTTATATTACCAACATAAAAATCACTTCACAGTAAGATTATCACATTCCAGATTGGGAAGTAGGTGCCAGTTTTAAAACCGTATGTAAGCAGTATTAAAATAACCGAAAATACTTATTGGTAAAGTTTTTAAAATATAATATACCCTAGTAGAAATTTATATTGGCGCAATATTGGCCAGATGTTGCCGCCAATATTCAACAATATTGGAATTAGAAAAAAATGTTAACGCTTGCCAATATTGGCGGGATATTGCACAATATTGTCCCACTATTTAGCCAACGTTAGGTTACATTGGAAAGGAATATTGCGCCAATATTGGGCAATATTGCCGAGCCTAGAGAACCTATATTGACCCGACAATATTGGCTCAATATTGGTTACTACGATGGGTTGAAACAGCGTACCAATATTGTGGCTATATAGCACCAATATTGGTAGTTAATTAAGGGTTTTTACGGTCACACATTGGAAACAAATATTGCGCCAATATTGGCAGACCAATCAAACCCAAAATAGGCCGGCACATATTGCGCCAATATTGGCAGACCAATGAAACCCAAAATAGGGTGGCGAATATTGCTCCAATATTGGCAAAACATATAGGCCCAATATTGGTTTACAATTGTGGGCCAATATTGGCAAAATATATAACCCCAATATTGGTAATAAATATTGGGGTAATATTGGTAATAAATATTGGGGTAATATTGGTAATAAATATTGGGGTAATATTTCTAAAATAGATTGCCTTAATGTTGCTAGCGCATATTGGGCCAATGTTGTTCCTACCTGAAAGTCCAATAATTATACAATCAACCAATATAAGCTATATATTGGCTATATACCGACTATATATGTATATATAAATCTGATTATATATTATAGTTTTTTTACAATATATAATCAGATTAATATATACATATTTAGTCGGTATAAAGCCAATATGTAGTTTATATTGGTTGTTAATTTTATACAATTATTGGACTTTTAGGTAGGAAGAACATTGGCGCAATATGCCCCAGCAACATTAGGACAATCTATTTTGGAAAAACCCCAATATAAATAAGTAATATATATTCAGAGTTATTATATGACTAGAGATAAACAAAACAATGTAGGAAATGCGAAATATAAAAATTAGTTAGTTTTCAATGGATTTATTAAAAACAAAAAAAAGGGTTAAACAAATAAGAAAACATTGAAATTATAAAAAAGTTTAAAAAATGTTACTTCTGTTCAACTTTACAAACAGGGCGTTGCATGTTCAAAATTTTATTAATGAAAATAGGGGGGAGTCGGCCGTGCCTGGCTACCTACAATTTTTTTTCAAAAACAAATTATGAGAATATTATTTTTAAGGATGTCTACAATATTTTCACATATACAGGGGTGTCCATACAGTCTGTCTCCAGTTGAAGTTCATTTTTTTTATGAAAAGCCTGTATTTTATTACATTTCTGAATTCTAATTGAAGAACTTTTTCAACAAACGAGTATTTTGCAATTTCAAGTCACTATACTGACTACTACTTAATTTTTTAAAAGGTATATTTAAAAATGTTATTTAAAACTAATAGATGTAGGTAAAAAAAACCGACCGTTAAATATGAATACTGCCAAATAACCAGGTGTATTGTTTGAGTGGAAAACTATTTATGTGAAATTATTTTAGAAATCCTTAAAAATGTTATTCGTATAACTTGTTTTTGAATTTTTTTCGATTTTTGGTTGGGCCCTCCCCGTTCGTAGTTGCCCACCCGGAATGTACGTAAAAAATGATCCCAGAAAATATAAATTTATATGAACTATCAATGAACGGACACACCCTGCATATAACTCACATAAATGAAACAATAACTAATATAAATAACTTATTTAGATAAAAACATTGTAAATTATACAAAAATAAAAGAAACACAAAAATCCGTAGCAATTAACATAATTGCATAAATAAAGAGAAAATATGCATGTTACGAGTAGCTCACATTAAAATGCGAAGAATAACGATTGCACAGTACGAATTCTGACAAGTGAAAAAAATATGTTTAAAATATAATCGTCTTGGAAGTCAATAGGCGTAATCCACAAATTTCGTGAAAATAAACAACTAATTATTATAATATTAGATCAAGTAGTTGTCATCTGTCAAATATAATTTCTTGTCATCCTGAAGATGTTACATGCTGTAATGAAATAATTGTAGATGAGTATTGTATTTTTTTTATATTTTTTACATTTAATATATTATTGTGGAGTTTCTTGTTACCTTGCGTTTCATTTGTATATACTTATCTCATTTTCACGAAATTTGTGGATTACGCCTATTGACTTCCAAGACGACGATATATAGGTTGTATGTCAAAACATACCCATATAAAAAAATTAAAAAGCCGCTTGTAAAAACCCACTATGCAAATAACACTAACACATACAGAATGATCCTACAACGCGATAATATTTATAAAAGATACTTTACGTATTATATCCTAATGCACATTATCACACTGCTTAAATCCATATTATTCACAATAACTAAACTTTTTCGTCGCCTTCCATTAGAGTCGACACCAGCTGTGTATTACTTCCAGTAGAACTTACGGTGGAATCTCCTGAAGAGAAAGACTGACTAGAAGTACCTAAAACAATAATGAAAAAACTCATTAGATAATTTGATAAAATCAATATTTATTGATTTTATTTCTTAAAGGTAAAATAAAGATCAAAATAGATTATTAAAAATGATTGAAAACATAAATCTGATTTTATGTAATAATTAGGAGAATTGTATTCATGGCAGAGACAATGTCGAAGAAAATTGAAAGGTGTAGAGTTCAGACAAATAAGGAAAGGGACAACATATTGGAATAATAACTCATGCATGTTAAAAAGCATAAATTTTGGGAATATTCTAAGCTGATTGTCTACACTTTTATAGGGACCTAACAATATCAAGTAATTTTAAACTAACCATTTCGTTTCGTTGATCTTGCTTTTCTGCCTCCGTCACGATCACCAGATGTTGCCAGTACTAACGAAGTTCTTTTTAGTACAACAGTATCATCTATGTCGTTGTAACGTATTTTAACAGCTGCAAGTATAACCTTGTAGAGCCATAATGCCGAAATTTTTTTCTTTCCTTTTCTACCAAGACCGCTAAATTGGAGACTGAGTTCCTTAGACAACGTTTTTCGTAGTATATTGGAAATTAGGTTGCTAATGTCTTTTCCTCCAACAAGCGAGACAGAAGCAAGCTAAAGCACAACAAAGAAAAAATTAATAATTATTGAAGCAACATTAAAATCTAATTGACTTGTATGTACACTGTACAAAATATACTCACCACTTTTTGGAAAAATTCATTATGTTAAAGCTTCACTTCAACATCCTGAAGCTTCTCTTCGGACTGTATGGGAAACATTGAAGCTATTTCAACGTCTTCTTGTGAAATATTACATTTTGATATGGCAACGTTCGAAGTTGAAAATTGTTCACGCAAACCTCTTAGTTCATACTGAATGCCACCAAGTATTTTTGCCAAGGTATTTAAGGTTTTATCCTGTTTCTCCATAATATTGGCTACCTTCTCCACAAAATCTGAAAATTAAATCATGGTTAGCTGGCATGGAATACTTTCCTAAAGTCTACTACTTTTTAAAGAAGCTAATTGGTGTGTAGTAGTAAGAAAGTTGGAAGTTTTTTCAGGTGTGCTTGATTCATACAAATGAAACACAATGTAACAAGAAACTCCACAATAATATATTAAATGTAAAAAATATACAATACTCATCTACAATTGTTTTATTACAGCATGTAACATCTTCAGGATGACAAGAAATTATATCGAATATAATTATATCAAATATATTTGATAGCTTAGCCCCTAGAATGTAGATGAGTATTGTATATATTTTTATATTTTTTACATTTAATATATTATTGTGGAGTTTCTTGTTACCTTGCGTTTCATTTGTATGAATCATGAATAGATTCCATGAAGTAAGGGTTTCAACAATTCAAACTGATGTGCTTGCTTGTTTGGGTTAGTATGACCGTTGATTTTACATCCATTTGTCAATTTTCAGGTGTGCAAATTTAAAAGTAAAATAAAAATCCAATAGTTTTTAAAAAGCTTCACTATATTTCGCAATACTCAGGCTAACCGGTTTCACTTAGACTCAGCTAAGCATCGTCAGAGCGAAATATAGTGAAGCTTTTTAAAAATCTATTGGATTTTTATTTTACTTTTAACAGGCTTCAAAACATAAATCTGTGCAAATTTATTGAATTACCACTTTTACTGATAAAACAAATTGATGTATATAACAATTTGTATTTTTAAGTAGTAAAGCAACACATAAAAGCAATAGGCGTATTTTAATCATTGATTTTTTAAATAACAATTTATATACAGGGTGTACCAACAAAAACTCCCAGGCCGCATATTTTGGTAAGTAATAGAGATATTTTAATTCTGTAAAAGCCAGTTCACAGGGCACTAAGAGAGCTTCAGTTTTAGATATAAATTGATTTTAAATAGGTCAATATGTAGATGGCGCTGCGCTCAATAATTATTTTTCGATGGGAGGATCTTTCTTATGTAGCGCATCTTGTAAAAAATGCATTTTTAAGTTAATTTTGTTCTATGAACTAATTCGATAAATCAAGCCATTTTTGATATACAGAGTGGGTCATTCAAAACAGTTTCATCCTGTTTTTCGGAATTATTCATTGTATTTTTGCAAAATGCTAAAACAGGTCGATTTTTATTCTAAATTAAAGACATTTATACAATATAGACATATGTCATGTGTCAACCCCCTCCCTTATACTTCTCCACACCTTAATTTTAAATAGGTAATGTACCATGTATGGCTCATCATTGAAAAGGTAATTTAATGGGGGATTCAGAAATATTTCTGTAAATTACGTTACTTAAATTTTATCACCCTCTAGCGGGATAAAAAACTACTACGTATTGTAGAGTGTGATACTACAATGTGTAGTACATCATTAAAAAGGTAATTTTATGGGGAATTTAGAAATATGACTGTCCATTGTGATACTTTTAATTGTACTGCCCTCTATCGAGAAAAAAACTACGTATTTTAAAGTGTGACACCTTATTTGAAAGCAAATTTAATTACTAATTCAATGTACCACATAACATTAATTAATAACAATATTATTATAAATATCCACATTGCACTTGCAATAGTTTAAAAATTAGTCATGCATTATTTTAAACATTATTGCTAACTTTATTTTGTTGCAAGTGCAATATGGAAATATTTATATTAATGTTATGTGGCGCATTGAATTAGTATTTAAATTAGCTTTCAAATGAAGTGTCACACTTTAAAATACGTTACAGATTTTTTATCCCGATAGAGGGCGCTAAAATTAAAAGTTTCGCAATAAACTGTCATATTTATGACTTCCCCATAAAATTACCTTTTTAATGATGTGCCGTACATGGTACATTCCTTATTTAAAATTAAGAGGTTGGAGAAGTGGAAGGGAGGAGGTTGACACATGACAGATGTCTGTATTGCAAAAATGTGTTTAATTTAGAATAAAAATCGACCTGTTTTAGCATTTTGCAAAAATACAATGAATAATTCCGAAAAACAGGATGAAACTGTTTTGAATGACCCACTCTGTATATCAAAAATGGCTAGATTTATCGAATTAGTTCATAGAACAAAATTAACTTAAAAATGCATTTTTTACAAGATGCGCTACATAAGAAAGATCCTCCCATCAAAAAATAATTATTGAGCGCAGCGCCATCTACATATTGACCTATTTAAAATCAATTTATATCTAAAACTGAAGATCTCTTAGCGCTCTATGAACTGGCTTTTACAGAATTAAAATATCTCTATTACTTACCAAAATATCCGGCCTGGGAGTTTTTATTGGTACACCCTGTATATAAAGGGTGAACTACCTTAAAGTAATTACCTCAAAACACACCCTCTTTTAATTACATTTTTAGATAATTCCTGAAGAGCTGACTCCATTGCCCTATCACAATAGGGGTCTATATAACTAAACAAATCGATGGCTCAATCAAAAACCGCCACAAGTCAAAAAACAAAGAAAATTACATTTTTGTTTTACTGGATGCAAAATATCATTTAAGTTTTTATTTTAAATATCGCAACAAACAAAAATATCCTTATCATTTAAAATCTAGCTAAAACTGCCCCAATTCTAGTTATTTTCTGCAAAAACACCCAATTTTTTTTACAAACTATGGCAATTTTTTTACAAACTATGCGATAACTCGAGTTAGGGTGCTTTTATAATCGTAATCGTTATTTTTAATAGGAAAATGTCGTAGCTTTTAAATAAAGATTTTATGTCAAAAACAAAATATTCATAACAGAAACCTACAAAACTTTAAAATTAA
Source organism: Psylliodes chrysocephalus (assembly GCA_927349885.1). NCBI lineage: Eukaryota > Metazoa > Arthropoda > Insecta > Coleoptera > Chrysomelidae > Psylliodes > Psylliodes chrysocephalus. The sequence continues at coordinate 94,871,778 of OV651814.1, read as the reverse complement.
ATTTCTCCAAACAATACTATTTTAGTTGTGGCAGTATTTGATTGAGTCATCGAGATAATAGGTAAGATGTTTAAAATTGAAATTCTTTCTAGGGCTAAGCTACCTACCTATGTATTATACAAATTCAAATCTTTACTAATCCTACCAAATGTTTTATCCTACACATCGTTTGCAGCAAACGTCTTATTTAAATCCAAAAATAGGGATGTCAGAAATATTTTTATTTTCGTGTTTACTGTATGTTATTTTAGGTACAAACACGTATTTTATTAAAGCATACCTATATGATTAAGTCTGTAAGAATGTACCCAAGGCCGATGTTAGACAAAAATCTTTTATCAAATAATTCAAATAACCCTCATAATCAGACATGAGAGATTACGTTATAAGTTTTTGCATGGTTACGGCGTAGATCTAAATGGCACCATCTAAGTACTTTAATTTAATTTATCAAAGCAATATTTTTAATAATATATAATATAACACCGTGTAAATTGGGTCAAGAACATATTCATACAAGATTTTTGTCAAATAAGTCCTACATAATGCTCTAACGACAATTATTGCAAAATGGCGGATGGCGTCTCTCTCTATACACTCTGTATGTAAATAAAATCTGTGTATTTACCGTTTCCCAGACGTATTTATTTTCACAACACAATCCAAACACTTGTTTATTATTAGTGTACCACCAAAACTAAAATGCAATTTACTGAATCCGAAAATGCTACTAAAAACCAAAAACACAAAAGAAAGTAAAGAAACGTTGAGTCGTTGAGTTGAACATCAACAAATAAACTGAAATAAATGGATGCCAGCGAACGTGAACGCGCGGTAGTCGGCTGCAGCTGCGCGGTGCGGTGTATTGCAAAAAAATCTAAAGCCTATGTATATCCAATATTGGTCATATATTCTCAATATTGGTCAATATTGCGTCAATGTCTGGCCAACATTTACAACAAAACCTCCAATATTGGTAAACATATTCTAAAGTTATATTGGCCAAACATTGGCTTGCCAATCTATACATAATATTGTGTCACAATATTGGGGCTATATTGATCGCAATAATATTGGAAGTTCGTTGGTTCATCAACATTTTGTTTAACCAATATTTACCCAATATTGATTCCCAATGCAAAGGCAATATTGCAAAAAAATCTAAAGCCTATGTATATCCAATATTGGTCATATATTCTTAATATTGGTCAATATTGCGTCAATATCTGGCCAACATTCACAACAAAACCTCCAATATTGGTAAAAATATTCTTAAGTTATATTGGCCAAACATTGGCTTGCCAATCTATACATAATATTGTGTCACAATATTGGGGCTATATTGATCGCAATAATATTGGAAGTTCGTTGGTTCATCAACATTTTGCTTAACCAATATTTAGCCAATATTCGATCAATATTGATTCCCAATGCAAAGGCAAGATTGCAAAAAAATCTAAAGCCTATGTATATCCAATATTGATCATATAATCTCAATATTGGTCAATATTGTGTCAATGTCAGGCCAACATTTACAACAAAACCTCCAATATTGGTAAAAATATTCTTAAGTTATATTGGCCAAACATTGGCTTGCCAATCTATACATAATATTGTGTCACAATATTGGGGCTATATTTATCGCAATAATATTGGAAGTTCGTTGGTTCATCAACATTTTGTTTAACCAAAATTTACCCAATATTTGACCAATATTGATTTCCAATGCAAAGGCAATATTGCAAAAAAATCTAAAGCCTAGGTATATCCAATATTGGTCATATATTCTCAATATTGGTCAATATTGCGTCAATGTCTGGCCAACATTTACAAGAAAACCTCCAATATTGGTAAAAATATTCTTAAGTTATATTGGCCAAACATTGGCTTGCCAATCTATACGTAATATTGTGTCACAATATTGGGGCAATATTGATCGCAATAATATTGGAAGTTCGTTGGTTCATCAACATTTTGCTTAACCAATATTTAGCCAATATTCCATCAATATTGATTCCCAATGCAAAGGCAATATTGCAAAAAATCTAAAGCCTATGTATATCCAATATTGGTCATATATTGTCAATATTGGTCAATATTGTGTCAATGTCTGGCCAACATTTACAACAAAACCTCCAATATTGGTAAAACTATTCTTAAGTTATATTGGCCAAACATTGGCTTGCCAATCTATACATAATATTGTGTCACAATATTGGGGCTATATTGATCGCAATAAAGGCGCAATATTGGAAGTTCGTTGGTTCAACAACATTTTGCTTAACCAATATTTAGCCAATATTCGACCAATATTGATTCCCAATGCAAAGGCAATATTGCAAAAAAATCTAAAGCCTATGTATATCCAATATTGGTCATATATTGTCAATATTGGTCAATATTACGCCAATGTCCGGCCAACATTTACAACCCAATATTGGCGGAATATCGAGAATCAATCTAAGGCCAATATTGGCTAAATATTGAAATCTTGCTGCAATATTGCGCCAATATTCCAATATTGGAGCGATGTTGCGCCGATATATAGCCAACATTCGGTTCTACTAGGGTATGTATATTTCAAAAGTAAAATTCTCCTTGAAATCATATTACAAAATGAAAATAATATTTTTCTCTATATCTTGAATTTTGCTCAGTCTGGCTGTGTACACCGTACAGACTACTAATCATATAAATTTAAACGTAGCCCAGCTGAATAGTTAACCGATTGGCCGATGTACGTATTATGTATACAAAATTGATTTGGTCCAGCATCGAAAAGGTTTCATTGTGAATCTACGGTACGCTCGTCAAAATGCTGACATGGCCCTAGTGTCTTTTAATTATCTCTCTTATTATTTTAGATAAAATTATGATTTTACAATCGTTAAAATCCTAGAAGTTTTTATCTAGTAATAAACAAGAATACATTTTTACAAATTTTTGCACAGTTTTTATGATATCGGCGTATATAAATAAAAAATCGGTAAAATATTATTATTTCTCTTAGGATAATTTTTACTTTAAAAACATATATTAAACTTTCTTTTTGAGAATAACTCGTTTTCCTTGGACGATTTTTAGACAACCTACGCCATTTAAATCTAAAAATCAATCTATAAAATGCCAAAGAAAATCTAAACTATGCGATTTTAACCCTCCGTCGCTTAACAATATTTACGTGACAACTAGAACAGTAGATACCTCTGTGTATATACTTGGCAACAACGTATATTGTTCCGTCTCTGTAATAGCTATATCAAGTGTTGCCCTCTTTTGCTTCACGTACCAACTCTAATTAGCAATATTTGTAGTTACAGAAAACTATAATGTTTAGCGCTAGTTTTCAACAATTTTTGTGCTATCGTAACTCTATCTTGCGTTAGCGAAACGTAACTTTTGTAGGGTAATATAAATCTTAAGGTATTAAAACAATGGTTTTTATCTTCCTGGCATAAACCTTCTTTATTTTTAACTTTATCCTTGTAGCATAAGGTTTCTAGAAGTGGCATTGCTTCGTACTGTTCCTGAACAGTTTTTTTGTATTTGTCCAGTAGCATTTTACATCCGTACTTGATAGTTTTTCCAAAGTAGTAGGTAACCCTAGATCTAAAAATATACAAATATGATTTAAATGAATTTAAAGTGAACTCCGAATCAAATCTCAGTATATTATATTATGTTTTAAGTAAAATCTATTAATAATTACCTGGTACACTTTAATAAAACTGCACTTATATGTTTACAAGTTCCAGATAAACCAGCCTTACAGGTGCATGTAAACTCGCTGATCCCCAGAATATTATTTTCTTTAAAAATACATTTCCCATTTATTTCATGAGGGTTGGTTTTGATTGCACTGGTTTGTAGGCACAGGGCTAATATTTTCACATATTCCTCATTTTTGGATGTTGTGCCAATTAATATTATGTGGTTTGCATTTAGTAACTGCTCACCTTCTGTAATGCATCTACTCTCTGCATTAGCACCAAGATATCCAAAAATTGAAGGTAACATAAGGAAAACTTCACGTTCGTCACTCATTTTTATAAAATAAAATAAATTTAAAACACGATCACTTCTAACAACAGCTTCTAACAAAGTAAAACTAATAACATTTTGTGATCGCTTTAAAGTCCAAAAATACATAGGTAAGTACATTTTAATAGCCAAGGCAGGTAGAAATACCAGGAAACAATGTAACGTAAACAACAGGATTACTCGCTTTCCTCCATGTTTGTTTACATACGCAAGCGCCCTCATCGGTAATCGAAATCGCGAATAGAGAGGATTTTCCAATAATACCAAATATTTATAATGAACGGGTCCAAACTTTTTTGCGGGCGTACTCTACTGACTAGCTTCTTAATAGACAAACCATGTCGTTTCGAAAACCGAAGAAACCAATCCGTCTTTAAAAGGGATTGTTAATTTATTTCGTTTAACATAATCGTCAACAATTTTTAGGACTTCGCCCCGACTTAAACTCCAACTCTATTTTTCCATAATTTAGAAACCATCTGCTAGTTTTCTTTCATCCTGTATTGGAATAACTTTACTTTTACCTTGACGTTTGCTTTTTGCCTCGAATACCTCTTAAGTGATAATTCAGAGACATCTTAGGAATTGTATACCTTTGACTGGCTTTGTATGCTGTCATTCTTCCATACCTAACCTCTATAGCTCGTTTTAAATCATCTTTTGTTCGGATATAGTTTCTAACCATTTTATTTTTTGAAGTGGACTACTACACTGTGGCTATCCTAAAAGAAATACTCCATACAATTATAATTATTCTTCGCATCTCCGTTCTTCTATGATAGATATGGTAGGTTTCATATTCCAAGTAATTCACGCACTGTGTTAAAAGTAAATAATTTTTTGTCGTATCGGCTAATCCTTTGTCTCTGGGAGCGACTATCGAACAGTTCATTTTTAAGTGCCTTCACGTGCAGTGTACAAAATTTAATTGTGAGTTAAACGAAGTAAAAATGCCAAATAATCGAAAAAGGAAAGCGATAAAAGAGTTGTTGCGAATGAAAAAGAAGTTTGCGAGACTCGAAAGGGAATTAACGGATAAAAATTCAACATCTTCCGATTCGGATAGTTCACAGGGTAAGTTATATCTTAAACTTTACAATTTTTTAGTGTGCTACGCCTTTTTATGTATTGAAATATTGCTATTTGTATACAGGGTGTAGTTGTTTTGACTACGATGCCCGCAAACACTTGTTTGCTATCAAATAAAGCAGAATTTTGTTGATTTGCTTTAACTGGAAACATTTCTTGTATACTATTATTATATATAGGGTGTGGTTTGTTTTGACTACGATGCCCACAAACACTTGTTTGCTATCAAATAAAGCAGAATTTTGTTTTGTTTTGCTCTAACCGGAAACATTTCTTGTATACTATTAATATATAATAGGGTGTAGTTTGTTTTGACTACGATGCCCGCAAACATTTGTTTGCTATCAAATAAAGCAGAATTTTGTTGTTTTGTTTTGCTTCAACCGGAAACATTTCTTGTATACTATTAATATATATATAGGGTGTAGTTTGTTTTGACTACGATGCCCGCAAACATTTGTTTGCTATTTGTATACAGGGGTAGTTTGTTTTGACTACGATGTTCGCAAAAACGCTTGCTTGCTCTTAAATAATGCAGAATGTCATTGTTTTGTTTTTCCGGAAAACCCTTTTTATGTAGTTTATTTTGGTGACATAAAAAAAAAAAACACTATTATTCGAGTGTATTTATTTTCAGAGTCCCTCCATACCTCTAGCAGAGATTCTTTCTCCAGAGAAAATGAGGAAATCGGCCAATATAATACACTATTAGAACATAATGCTCTACCTGGTACATCAGCAATACCACAAACGAGGAAATAAAATCTATTTTAACAGTCCAGGCCACAAAAAACGATTCTTTTTTCACTAATCTTCAAACACAACTCGGAGCGGGCTTGACAATTATTGGCTCAATTTTGACTGAAAAATTATCTAAAACCTCGGGCAATACTGAAGAAGAATTAGTACAAAAACTATCAGATGCATCTCTTTTTTTTGCCAGCGTTCATCACGCATTATCAGTGAAAAGGAAATGGGAGGTAAATCCCTCCATTAACCAGAACAGCAGAGTTGCCGCCCAACAAAGCACTATAGATGACTATCTTTTTGGCTCAGGTTTTATGGAAAAGGTTAATTCTTGCCAAGCCATGAAAAAAGCCAGCGAAAATATTAAGAGCAAACCTTTCAGAATGACATACAGTCAATCGACCCCAGGAACGTCAACTGGTCATAATTTAAACTTCAAGCGCCATGTGTTCAACACCAAGATGAAAGGGGAGATAAGAAAAAAGGGGCAGGGAAACAGCAGAGACCAGAAGAAGAGAATTTCAGAGAAGAACAACTCCCGATACCATTACCGTCAGTCCAGGACACCACACTACAAGTAGAGGGACCACAAAAAATCGCTTGCCGATTAGAAAATTTTTACAAAGCATTGCTTAAAATTGTCCATAATCGGCAAGTTCTAAATTGGATTAAAGGTATAAAAATACCTTTTCTAACCCGACCTAAACAAAAAATAACTCTTTCAAAAAGAGTATCAATTTCTGACATTAAATTTTATGAAAAAGAAATTTCGAACCTTCTTGAAAAAGGAGCAATTTCAAAATGTAAAAACTCCAAAAATCAATTTTTATCATCTTATTTTCTCATTAAAAAACCCAACGGAAAAAACCGATTCATTTTGAATCTAAAAAAGTTAAATTGTTTTATACCTACAAATCATTTTAAACTTGATGATTATAGAACAGCAATTAAACTAATAACAAAAGATTGTTACTTAGCAAACTTAGATTTGCAAGATGCTTATTTTCTATTGCCAATTCATAAAAACCATAGAAAATATTTAAGATTCAAATTTAAAAATCAATTATTTGAATTTAATTGCCTACCATTTGGAATAAACATAGCGCCTTACATTTTTACTAAATTAATGAAGGAGGTCGCTAGACACCTTCGAATTTTAGGATGTAAAGTATTAATATATCTAGATGATATTTTGATTATCGGAAAAAATTATGAACAATGCTATAACAACATCATCATTTCAGTAAATCTGTTAAAATCACTAGGTATGGTAATTAATTATGAAAAAAGCGTACTTCAACCCGTTAAAAGGATTCAGTTTTTAGGATATATTTTTGATTCTCATGAAATGACAATACACTTACCAGAAAACAAAATAACAGGTACTTTAAAATTACTCAATAAAATAAGAAATAAAAAATCAATAAGAATAAGAGCCTTTGCATCAATCGTTGGGAAATTGGTATCTATTTCACCAGCTATAAAGTATGGCTGGTTCCACACAAAACCTTTTGAAATTGTTAAAATAAGAAATTTACGTAGTAATAATATGAACTATAACAAAAAAATTATTATTCCACGGGAATTGAAACAAGATTTTGACTGGTGGTTAATGAATATCACTAGTGCGGGAAAAAGTATCTTACCACAACAATTTTCTTTAGAAATATTTTCTGACGCATCCATGACGGGTTGGGGTACCTATTGCAATGGTCAACAAGCAAACGGTTTTTGGAATAAGGATGACCGTAAGAGACATATTAACTATTTAGAATTAAAAGCCGCTTATTACAGTGTAAAATCCTTTTCAAAAACTGCATGTAATTGTAATATTTTACTAAGAATGGATAATATAACAGCAATTGCAACTATTAATAGAATGGGTAGCATAAAATATAAACAACTTAACATTATTGCTAAATTATTATGGAGTTACTGTGAGATTAATAATATTTTTATTTATGCATCTTATATAAATACAAAAGAGAACATAGAGGCGGACTTCCTATCAAGGGTTACATCCACAGAAACCGAATATGAACTAAATCAAGATATATTCACTAAAATAATTAGGCAATTTGGCAAACCACAAATCGACTTATTTGCATCCAAAATTAATAAAAAGTGTAATAAATACTTCTCTTGGGGACCAGATCCTGATTCTTTATTAGTTGATGCGTTTACGACTAATTGGCAGAACTTAAAATTTTATGGATTTCCACCTTTTTCTTTAATCCACAAAGTTCTTGAAAAAATTCGTACGGATAAAGCTACAGGTATCTTGGTTGTTCCAAATTGGCCTTCTCAGTCATGGTTTCCGTCTTTTTATGAATTGTTAATAGAAAAACCAATTTTTTTTGGTCCACATGATTATTTAACTTATTCTCCTTCCAGGGAGAAACACCCACTACACAAGAGTCTTACCCTGGTGGTAGGCAAATTATCTGGAATTCGTTCGAGAAACGAGGCATAACCGAGACTGTTATTCCTATGATGATAAGTTCTATTGGGGAAAAAACAATAAAACAATATTCAAATTGTTATAAGAAATGGTGGGATTACTGTTTAAAGCAAAAAATTAATCCATATACTTATGGTATAAATTCAGTATTAAATTTTTTATTAAGTTGCTTTAATGAAGGTCTTTCTTATTCTTCTATTAATACATATAGATCATCTCTAGCGCTAATATTAAACTTTAGTCAACACGATGTAAATACCATAAAACGGTTTTTAAAGGGTGTTTATAACAAAAGGCCCTCTACCCCTAAATACTCGACAACTTGGGATCCAAACCCGATATTACTCTATTTAGAAAAAATATATCCATTACATATTTTCACTATAAAAGATATAACCTTAAAACTTGCCACTCTATTAGCTTTGACGTCTGCTAGTAGGGTACAAACAATATCAAAAATATTTCTACAAAATATTATGTTTAAAAGGGACAAAATTGAAATTAAAATATCAGAAAAAATTAAAACATCGGGCCCGAATAAAGCCCAACCTTTTTTGATATTTCCATATTTTTCTGAAAAACCGGAATTATGCGTGGCAAGAACTCTAGAATATTATCTATCTATCACAAAACCTTTTAGGAAAAATGATGAGGGCTACCTCATATTAACACACAAAAAGCCATATCATCCCGCTTCTACCGAAACTATAAGTAGATGGATAAAGGAAGTCCTTCAAAAAAGTGGAATAGATACTAGTATGTTTACTAGTCACAGTGTTAGACATGCTAGTACTTCTGCTGCCTATAGAGCAGGATTAAATATAGATATAATCAAAAATACGGCTGGATGGACAAAAAGTTCATCAGTATTTGCTATTTTCTATAATCGACCTTTAATAACCAGTAATTTAGATTTTGCAAATTCGGTTATTAGAGGAAATATTAAAAATACTACATAATTAACATTTAAAAAAAAAAAAAAAAAAAAAAAAAAAAAAAAAAAAAAAAAAATGTTTTTTGGGTGTTTACTAATTTTTGTTTATTGTGTTATCTTACCTATGTTATACTAAATAGGTTTATTTACTTATTATTATACACTGCGTTTAATCGCCCTAGTTGTATCTTTAAACATCTACCATATCTATCATAGAAGAACGGAGATGCGAAGAATAATTGAAAGATTGTTCGACTTACCTGTAAGGAAGATCAATCTCAATTATTCGAGCATCGGAGTTCTTCTATGATAGGGCCCTCCCTCCACAATCTACCCTATAGTGCGATTAGTTCAGTCACAAATGAACTGTTCGATAGTCGCTCCCAGAGACAAAGGATTAGCCGATACGACAAAAAATTATTTACTTTTAACACAGTGCGTGAATTACTTGGAATATGAAACCTACCATATCTATCATAGAAGAACTCCGATGCTCGAATAATTGAGATTGATCTTCCTTACAGGTAAGTCGAACAATCTTTCAATTTGGCGAAAGTGTGTACTACATACACACTTAGCCACTCAAAATAGTATACACTTCTCCCCGTAACACATTTTTAGAGCGCACATATGTATTAGCCCAAAATCAATACCAAAAAACTAACTGAAAACAAAATAACAGTGATAAGTCAAAACTACAGTATTTCTTACCTAGTAAAAAACAGTTTAAAATGAATGTGCTTATGCCGATGATTATAGATTAAAAAAAAGCAACGAACTACATAATTTGACCTCACAAACATAATAACCGGAAATACGCATTTTTAATTCTAACTGAAGGTATCTATTTTTACTGCATGTGTTAGTTCAAGAGTTTATATATTTGTATTCAGTAATTTATAGATGGCGGGACCAGTTCTAAAACCACTTTAGAAATATTTTTATCTTACACACTTACCCTGCAAACGCACCTACTCCACCTTACCTTATTTCTTTATTATGGCGTTTAATACTCGACTAGTATGAAAACTGTTTATTACATTCAAAACAAAACATGGGCATGATGGAAACTATCCTATTCCTTGAAATAAGGAAATGCAAAGAAAATAATATATGTATTTTTAAATGTAAGTCACTCAAATCTACAAAGACAAGTAAATTTGTTACCAGTTAGGACGTCAACTCTGTTCGGCCCATGTAACGTTTTAAAAAACTTTGCACCAAGGGATTTACAACCCTCCGATCTAGCTCAGATACAATTTAACCAACAAGTTAATGGCACTATCTTTAGTAAAAAAGATTCTAAGGCAAGTTTAATTAATGCTTGTGGACTGCTAAATAAATATGAATTGTGCCATTAGCTTGCCAGTTGAAAGTTAAAAATAAAAACAATACGTAGTACAATTTAAAAATATAATGACTGTAGAATGACTCTTTTTAACAATAAAAAAATTAATAAGATGATCTTCACTGACAAGTATTAATTAAAATATTCTCGGTTAAAATGGTATAGGTGTCGGATCTTATTCGTGGTAGCCGATTCAGACTGGAGCCCTCCGATGGGGATGAAGACTGGCACTTTTTTAAAAAATTGTCTACGGTTTCAGGACGGACTTCTGAGACTCCTGGCTTGGACCAGAGACGGCTCATGGCTTCTACCAGGTCTTCAACAATACCCGAAACCCACGTGATCAAATCGTCATGACAGTGGTTGGTGAAAATAATAGTAAAAATCCCTAGATGTGGGATCTTGAAGTAGTGGTATTTTTAAATTACATATGGCATTGTGTTGACACGGTATTTTATTTTTACATAGAAATGTTTCCACCTCTCGCCCTTTGAGCGAGATACAATTAGAACACTTTGTTACTGAATCTTCAAAGAATAGAATGTAAATGAATTATTTTGCGATGAAAATTCTGATAAGGATTTTAATTATGTTGAAATGCAACCTGAAGCCGAAATTGAGCAAAGTAGCGAAGAAAAAACTGAAGAAAAACCTCCAAAGGCTAAGAGGTTGCCAATCGTAAACTGAAAAAGCGGATACAAGTGAAGTTCATTTTGTATATAGTTTAACTAAATGATTACGTTTATTTAGATTAAATTTAAATATTCGTTTGTGTTACAAATTGTCTTTTATCTTTTTAAGTCAATAAAATAGCATTTCAGTCATTAGTTTTTTGGTACATATGTTTATTGGGATCTAAAAGTTACCATAAAAAGATTGTTTTGAGTTTTAAGTTCAATTGTTGTGTATAAATAAGCATGGTGCATCATATATCCCAGTGCATTTTGCGGAATGGGGTAGCTCCTAATTTTATTAATAATTGAAATTTTTAGGGACAAATTCTTGAAAAAAATTAAGTGTGGTACGGGGGGGTTAAAAAATATTATGCATAAAGAACACAATTAAAAATTATTTATTTTAGCTTGATGATAACTGGTATATTATCTTAACTACGGCTGACTGTTTATATTACAACAGTATTGGTTAGAATAAGTAATAGTAATCTTATTTTGATTAAACATGTGATAATCGCTTTGAATGTTTTCGTTTATGTAGTAGAATTATTAAATCTTACAAATAGATCAAGTATAGAAAGTACCTACACATCATACATTTAGCTTGTTTCGAGTTTAGAAATTAGAAACCAATTTAAAATTTACTTTAAGAGGTGGAATAATTATACATTTGTTTTTATTTATATTAAATTAGTAGGTATCTAATAAAATTAAAAGTTAAATTTATTTTTGTTAATTAAAAATATATATAAAAAAATGTGACAAAAAGACATATTGATAAAAAAAAAAACAATTCAGTTCTGAACAGAATTGATTGACATTTGCTTACAACATGAACTTTAATAATTTATTTTAAAGGATAATTTGATGTACAAAGAATATACATTCATAGTAAGTGTTCAAAACGTTCACCATCAGCTTCAATAAACCTTTTTTTCGAACACATTATACAGTTGCTCCTTGGTTACACTTTCAATTTCATTAACTTTAGCTTGCTCCAATTCATTCACATCCTGCAAACGATTTCTGAACACTTAATTTTTTATATGACCAAATAAAAAGTAGTCAGGAGGTGTGAGGTCTGGAGATCTTGGAGGACATAATCCTTTACTAATAATTCGGTCATCAAAATATTCTTCTATTAGGTCAATAGTAGCTCTAGCTGTATGATCTGTTGCCCCATCTTGTTCAAAATAACCCAATTGTAGCTCATCATCATGCAGATGTTCAACAAATTCAAGAAAAATGTTTCGATAACGTTGGCCATTAATTGTGTCATAGAAAAATATGGGCCCAATTATTATTTTTCTTGAAATACCCAAATACCAAGTTTTATAGGATGTAGACTTGTCTCCACAAATGAATGAGGATGTTCAGTTGCCCATGTTTGATAATTTTGACTATTGACATATCCTGATAAGTGAAATTTCATCAGCAAAACAAGTTCGATCCAATAAGTTATTGTCATTTAATTGCTCATTGAACCATCGACAGTATTCCTTATGTTTAACAAAATAACCAGGAAACAATTGTTGCAGTACTAAAACCTTATGAGGATGCATTGATAGATTTTTTTTCAAATCTTATGGCTAGGTCCTACAGACAAATCTAAAACAATGAAATTAGATTATAAGATACTGTTCTTACCTGCTTGAGCTGCTAATTTTTTCACCGATTTAGTGGGACTTTGCTCCATGCGAATACGCACATCTTGAACAACATCTTCGGTTATTACTGTTGGTTTTCCAGATCCCTTTCCTTTACAAATGCAATTTTTCGTTTCAAAACGTTGAACAAGAATGCGTCTATGATGACGAAAACTGTCATATTCTATTTGTACAGCTGGAAAACGTTTTTCAAATTGTTGAATGCAACTCTGAATTGAATATGACCAAGTTCGATCATCATTTCGAGATCCACTTCTAAAATGTGCCATTAAAATAAAAGAATCTTGTTCCGGTGTACACATTGTGAGCTGAAAATTATATTGTGAATAAACTTGTATAAAAGTAAATAAATTTACACTTACCGTCAGAAAAGAATGAAGGCAATAATGAACTTTAAAAAGAACTGATTGGTTTATTATTATTTGAGGAAAAATTGAATAAAAGCGTGTTGACAAAATGCAAAAAATCAATAACCTTTAAATAATATAAATACAGCCAAAAACCCAAATGAACGCTAATGATATTTTTGACAGTATTGACAACGACAGTTGACATATAAGGAACCAAATCAGACCCTTTCGCTGTGTTTTTGATATTACCAGATCACGTGGGTTTCGGGTATTGTTCAAGACCTGGTATGTACTTAGGACACTCGTATGTTGGTGAGGTTCGCCTACTCTAAGTTTCTGTCTACTAATGTCTACTCCCTCCCTAGGTCTCCTTTTACGACACTCCTGGGTCTACTTTTAGGCTTCCTAGGTCTCCTTAACTTTTAATAAATAAAAACACGGTGTCACTCATTATACAAATATCTTTCTCTTTTAACACGTGATAATAAAAAAAAATTCAAGAAATCTCAAAACACTGAAGTACTATTAAAACAAATAAACTATTAATATTACAGCAATTAATTTAGATTCACAATAGTATTTCGGTAACATTCTTAAAAGATGGAAAGATCGAATACATAAAAAAACTACATGTCATCCATTTTGTTCAACGTGGCGTCACGGGAGATAAAAAACATATTGGCAACTAAAGAAATGAAATTATTGAACCTACGTTATAATCTACAAAGCGAGATGTTAATCCTACAAAATCATTTACAAAGCAATTTAGAATGTTAAACAATTATACTGACCCAATACGAAAAAAAAACACAAAATACTCCACGGCACGTTTATACCTAGAAACTTTAAACAGTGAAAGAAAGCTTCCTCCGAATCACGAAGTTAATATCCTCTAGTACTCGTCTCGCTTCGATATTAATCGATCACAGCGAATGATATTCTTTTGATCACGGCCTTCTTTATCTACAGGCCGGATCGATAGATGTGGCAATGTCTTGACAAAGTTACTGCAAACCCCTTACAACAAAATTTTTGTTGTTGACTTGTTTGTAACAAAAGAAAACGTGACTGCATACATTTGTTCTTGCCTGGTTTTTGTATAATTATTAATAAAAATATTTACAAGTACTAGAAGTACCATATTCAGAATCATTTGCGTTTGTGATTACAAATACAGAGCTCTCTATATGGAAATTGTTTTTTGTTGTTTTCGAGCTAAGTTTTGCTTAAATTTATTAAAATGCGTTTTTGAATGCCAATTTTTAAAAAATCTTTATAATCTTTTGATATCAGAAAATTTAGTATGTTATGTACAATGTAACTGTTGCCATAAATTCCGAAGGCACATTCAAACCACCTCTATTTAAAAAGTCAAAATAAGTTTGTTCTTGTGGTTCCAGTATTTCATCTTTTTTATAATCTATTGTTGGTTTTATATAAATTTCATCGACCTACAAGACTACATATTTTTCCTGTGGCGTTAAAGAATCCGCAATTTTTTTTTATAAAGTGTTTTACGGTGCGGCAATGTTAATAATTTATTTTAAAATTACATTACTTGAATATCTATTGCAATTAGAAAACAACAGTTTTAATTGTTAACAGAACTTTTTCAATTTTATTGCTTTTATCATCATTTGTAGGTAAGATCCACTTCAAACTATCTTTTGCAATTAAAAAATGGTTTGTACGTACTTCTAGGTTCATATTGTCACCTTTACACTCGCAGCTATGTCTGGTTCATTTGAAATAAAGTCTAATATATAAAAACACACAAAGTTTGCACTACAATGCCACTTCCACTTAACAAAAACATTAACCAGTTTGCAAGTAAAATGTTCTGAATTTTTTTTTAAATTTGTGATGACATCCTCTTTAAGCCAATTATCTTGCTCTTGTTGCTGGTCTTCTAACACTTGTTCTTTCCGATCACTTCGGTCTTTTCTAATCTTATTTTCATCGTTATTAAGATATTTCGGAAGTCCTGAGAGTAGGATACAATCTATGGTGATATGTAATATAAATGTTACGAAACTTCCCTTCTCAACTTCCACGACGTCGGCTGGGCGGTCTCTCTGGAAGCAAGCAGACCCTGGTGTTAGGCCGATGTTCTGGGTCCGTGATGCTGTTCTGCAGGTGGTGGTGTTGTTCTTCCTACAGGAAAAAAGAGATCCTTCTGTTCTTAAATTTGTGCTCCAAAACTTGAGTGGGTTTGTGTTCTAAATCTTAAGTGGGTTTGTGCCCTAAAACTTGAGTTTCTTTTCCAGAGTGTTCTTATGTGGGCCTAGGTGGGCCTTGTTGTTGTTAGGCCCAGTGAATTCGATGGCATTCAAAACAAAAATATCTCGAACCAATTTTGGTAGATAATTTAGGTTTTCCCCCACTCGTTCGGTCAAATTGATTGTGTACCTGCCGAATTCTTTATTTAGATTAAAAATTTAATTTTTGAAGATTGTGTTACAAGGGGACGGTAAAATTTACCGTAACATATTTTACGTATTATGAAACCACTGTGCTATGCGATTTAAAAAATAGTATGCCTATTATTGCTCCATTTAAATACTATAAAATAGAGTGTATTTTCACTTCACGGTATCTTGAGCATTTTTCACTTCATGGTGTCTTGAGCATTTTTCACTTTTATGGTGTGTGTCATCGTACACTTTCCACACATTGTAAAGTGACCTAGAGCGAAATCAGGCTCTCTGTAGGCTACGCAGACACATAAAATATATTGCCTTCCACCAATACAATTTTTTTTTGGAATATCTTTAAGTTTTCATTGAATTTCACATATTCTGGTAGCAGTATGTATAGGCTAAATAAAAAACATACAAGGTATAAATCTAATTTTCTCCTTACACACTTTTATGGCACTAAAAAAAATCGGCACAACCTGCTCATTAATGAGAGCTTTTAAATTATACATATTTGTGACTTCTCACTCAATAAATGTTATTGATTCATTTATTTAGATCCTTACATGCTGGGCAATAGTACTTTTAACCCCTCACTAAAAATCTACAATTCAATTTAATAAATTGGATATTTGTATTTGTACGTCCGCAATATTCTTAGGTGTTTAATTTTTAGAAAAACAATTCAACTAAGAACGCCTGTAATTTTTTTTATTAATTCCTTTATCTACCGGAGTACAAACAATTATGGCTATTTTACTTTGATTAATTGAATACAATATTAGTAAATCTTTAAAAGCTTGACTGTCACAGAAAGCAGACGCAAACTTGCACTACGGCGTCAAATTTGCACGAATTTTATAATGTTACATATTCTTGCCCTATTTTAATAGTTGGACATTTTAAAAACATTTAGCCAATCATTCATTCAACTAATGGACTTGTTCTATACTTCAATGCATGGAGTCTGCCTTCATGTATTAATGACCATTCTCCAAGAATATTTGTTCAATTACATTCCAATGGTCTATATTTTGAGCAGCCCAAAGTAACAACTATGTAAAGGAACATTTTTAGAAATAAATAAAAATGTCCTTTAATTTTAGATTTTTTTTTGTGTAACATAGATTTTCTTTGCCCTCAAAATTAATAGATAAAAACAAACGTCCAAATGAGAATGGACGTATGGGAATTTAAATTCTAACGTCAGTGCAATTACATACCAACAGCAGCATCAGCATCAAATTCTGAAGTTAATCCTTGAATACTTAAGGCAACAGTATTAATTAAAATGTTCTACTCTTGTGTTTGTATTGGGGGAGGCTCCACATATGGTCCCCTACCGGTCCCTTGAAGGTAAGCGGAGTACTGGTTTTGCTGCTTTTTCAATCGCCTCATAATTATTTTTTAATTGTTTATAAGTTCTTGGCTAAAATTTCAATATCCATGTTTTTCAAATAATAAAGACAGGTTCCTATTTCACAGATTCCTTTTTTCCCATTAATTTTATTCCAGGACATACAAAATGCATTATTTGGTAATGCCGATTCATAAATAATGGGATTGTATACCACCAATTTTCTCTTTACATTTGTCCGCTAAGAATTTACAGAACGGCCTGATGATCAAATAACAATGAACTAAAACTCTGATCTCGGTTTGCCTTATCCTTGTCTTTTTGTTTTTAGTTCTAACTTATTTCCTTTCGTCTAGTACGGTCTTGATACTGGGTTTCCATTTTCTCTTTATTTTTCAGAGTGTGCTTTAGCATAGGTCGTGCAAATCAGACACTAATCTTTTTTCACTTAAAAAAGCTAAAGCAAAATACAGAGCAGTATTTCATGAGAAACCGGAATCAACTGGCTTTCTTTACACTGCTCAATGTACAATAGGTACATTTTCTTGTATTCAGAGTAGCATCAAGATATCGTCTGTAAGATTCCTTTCGGGTATAATGATATTTCATTACGGGGAACGATTAAATATGCTTTTTAACATGTATTAAAATTTCTTATTTGACTTTGGCCGATTCATGTGTGCCACGTAGATCTTCAGATCCATAACATCCAATCTAATCAACCTTGTCTATAGCATCTGCTACAACAACGGGGCAATACAAAGGGTTTTTATGAAAAACTTTTGGCAAACTTGAATTCGTTTATTATTTTTCTTAAAATAGCATTTAATTTTTTTTATCTATAATAAAATATTTGTTTATTTAATAATCCACTTTCCACCGACCTCCCTCAATATGCACCAAAACAATAACAACGTAATTTTTTGTTTTGGTACGTATTATAAATTATGTTTTGATACGTACCCAGTCTTTATTTCTTAATAAATGCGGATATCTCGTAATTATATATTCGAATTCCTGTTTTTGTGTTTTTTTACTTGATATACGACTTGAAATACCCTTTTATTGCGGTAATTTGCCCTTCTCTCCACGCTGTTCGATCGTTTTGTTTACATTCTGAAATACATTATTTTTTCTATGCATTTCTTATGATATCAGTGACTATATTACTTTGTTTTATGTTACCCGAAGTAGATGGTTCTGAAGAACTTTGCCTAATATTTCTGGCGTGTTCATTTTCGACTGCTATGTCATCGTCACAATCATCAGATTCCGCCAAATCCAATTCGAGATTAATGTCGATTTCATTTAGGGATTTGCCCTTGTACTTTTATCCAATACACTAGTATCAACAATTTATATTCTATATACTTTTAGGCAGGTACGGCAAAGTGTTAGGCATGTAGAATTCTCTCTTGTGGGTGGGGTTCTTGGAGGAGAAACCAATTATTGAAACACTTACTTTCTTCACAAATTAATAAACTTTATTTAAAATGAACTTTTTAAATAAACGTAAAATCAAACAAACTAGATTTAGCTCAACGGAACTCCACAAAAAACAGATTCTATGATCACCCTGCCTTTAGTACTGTCATAGAATTTAATAATTCAATTTACAATATTTGAGACTCACTGTATTTGATCTAAATTGTCAAGTTGTTATTTCAGTCAGAGTTGTCAGGTTGATTTACTCAATAGTTTATGTTAATTAATATTAATGTTGTAAAGCCTTAATAAAGGTAAATTATTCACTTCGTTTAATAATTACAACAATTTACAACATTAATATGCAATGGATCGCATTTTACGTCCTCAAAGATTTGACCTCAATCCAGATGACGCAAACGCTTCTCAGGAATGGAATCACTGGTTTAAAACCTTTCGTAACTTTATTTCTTCATCAGATATACAAGATACAGATATACTAAAGGTACTAACGAACTTTATATCTCCATCTGTTTACGAATATGTAAGTGAATGCGGAACTTACAGTGATGCAATTAGCGTTTTAAAGAACATTTATATAAAACCAGTAAATGAAGTTTTTGCTCGACATAAACTTAAGACCCGGCACCAGGAATCTGGAGAAACGATTGACAGGTATCTCGAATCTCTCAAACGCCTAGCTAAAGACTGTAACTTTAAAGCTGTTACTGCAGAAATTATTTATAGACCTGGAAGAGAAAATATGACAGCTGACGCATTATCCCGAATTTGTTCTTCGATTGGAAAAAATTTATCACAGCTACGTAGGTTACACGAAGTTCTATGTCACCCTGGACAGACAAGGATGTACCATTGGGTAAGAAGTAAGAACTTACCTTTTTCTTTGGAAGATATACGAAATATAATATCAAGTTGCCATGTGTGTACTATAATAAAACCTCGATTTCATAAACACGATGGTCATCTTATCAAAGCAACTCAACCTTTTGAGAGAATTAATATGGATTTCAAAGGGCCATTGCCTTCATCATCAAGAAATCGTTATTTACTTATTTTAGTTGACGAATTTTCACGATTTCCATTCGCTTTCCCATGTCAAGATATGTCTGCTAGCACTGTCATTACAAAACTTAAAGACGTTTTTACATTGTTTGGAACACCTGCTTTGATCGAGGTTCAAGTTTCATGTCGCGTGAACTTAAATCATTTCTTTATGATCTTGGTGTTGCTACAAGTAGAACCACAGCGTATAATCCACAAGGTAATGGTCAAAGTGAACGATATGTTGGAATCATTTGGAAGACCATCGAATTAGCACTTAAAAGTCGCCAACTTGACATTACTAAATGGGAAATAGTCTATCAAGAAGCTCTACATTCTATCCGTTCATTATTATGTACATCGACAAACGCAACACCACATGAAAGAATGTTTAATTTCTCTAGAAGATCTAGCAATGGTGTAACAATACCTTCATGGCTGATGAATTCTGGACCTGTTTTAATGAAGCGACCAGTTCGTCAGTCAAAGTACGAACCTCTGGTTGAAGAAGTGTTATTATTGGAAGGCAATCCTGAATATTCATACGTTAGGTTACCTGATGGAAGAGAAACAACTGTATCTACAAGACATCTTGCACCAATAGAGAATGCACTTGAAGAACCATTGCAAACAAATGAAAGCACTAAAACATTAGAAACACATTTTCCCACTCAGATTACTTTAGAAACTAATTCTCCCACTCCTAATCAAATTACTACTCCCACTCAAACTATTACTCCAACTCAAACTATCAATCCAATTCAAACTGCCACTCCGACTAAAACCATAGATCACATGACGGATGTTTCCGTTCCTACCCCAATGCATGAAGCTCAGCAATCTGCAAGAAGAACTATGCGTGAACGACGTCCTCCGTCTTATTTAAAAGACTACGTCACTAGTTAATTCACATTATCCAGCAGGGAAGAATGTCATAGAATTTAATAATTCAATTTACAATATTTGAGACTCACTGTATTTGATCTAAATTGTCAAGTTGTTATTTCAGTCAGAGTTGTCAGGTTGATTTACTCAATAGTTTATGTTAATTAATATTAATGTTGTAAAGCCTTAATAAAGGTAAATTATTCACTTCGTTTAATAATTACAACAAGTACATACGCCAGGTGACCTCATTTCGGTTCGCTATCGCTAATCAATGGTCGCATACAGCAGACTCACCGGTTAGCTCACCGGTACATAAATTTCTGTTGAACGCGCAAATCTCCTCACCGGTAACTAACCGGAATAACTTACCGGTTAGTAACCGACTCACCGCATTTCAATTAGGGTAAGTGACATTGGTGTCTAAGGTTTGGGAGTGTTACTATCAGTCAACAGTCAATGTTCTGTTACTTTCTGTTTACGTCTACGTCTCAGAGTGTTTGGAGTGTTTGCCTGTTTTAACCACGTGTGAGAATTTTAGAAAAACTATTTTCGGTTGATTTAGTGTGTAAAAAGAAGTTTTAAATAATTATTATGGAAATGAAGAGTTCGTACTCCTTTAATGGGATTATTTACAAGGTTGTGGGGACAGAAGATTTGCATAATTTGATTAGTAATGGTAAGATTCTAACTTATTAATTATAAACTGTCTTGAAATATCGTTTTCTGTTCCTTAGATGATAATTTCGCTGCAAAGAAAATAATGCTGAATAATGCTGAATGAGGAACCCATGGAAGAAGAGCATATTATGGAAAGTGAGGAACCCATAGAAAACGAAGAAGGTATGTATATACTTCCAACAAAATGAATAAAAAAGGAAACTAGGTTCAACATTTGCGCCCATATGGTTTGCAAATGTCAACATATTTTAATAATTTTTATGTTTCAGATTCGTTCAAAATTATGTGGACCTCAAAAAAACAAAATTGCTGATTGATCTTCATGCCCAGAACCAATTAGCATTTAGGGATCCAAAACTTAAGAAAAGGCCTTTGTGGGACAGAATTGAAAAAGAATTTTTAAGAAGAGGATTTAAAACTTACTCAATCGACGTTCTAGACACAAAGTTCAGAAATATGAAAAAACTATCAAAACAATTTTAGACAACAAAAAAAGAACTGGTCGTGGAAGGATATAGTGGCCCTACTACACTGATTTCTTAGAAATATTTAAAGATGATCGTACAGTCAATTTTGGTCACACTATTTCATCTATAAATTGTTCCAACACAAATATTGCCAAGTATTCCCCATCCAGTTTCACTTCCTCAATCCTACAACCTCCACAAAATGTTCCTTCTACACCTACTTCCTCCACTTCTAATCCACTTCCACAACCCCAAAAAGTAAACAAAGCACAAAGGGGAAAAATTATATGACCATAGAAAACGACAGTTGGATATTGAGGAGCAGCGGGTAAAAAACTTCAAAAACGGAGGAATGAACTTTTAGAGAGGCTAGTGATTGCGACAGAAAACAAAAAATAAATTGTGTTTGTTTCTTATTTAATAATTTTTTTTAAACATTTTGATAAATATCATTTGCAATGACATTTCTTTTTCTTTCACCTTCTTGACGATTTCCTGCTCCAAATAAATTAACTTGTGCATAAGGTAGTTCATTAATACCATTAGCTTCATTATTATCGTCTATAAAATTGATATTAATATATCCTTGATTAAACACATCCTGCAGCAATAATATTATTAGCTAATTCAAGATCCCCAACGTCCAAATATTTGAGCCTCCTGAATTTTCCTTTCAAAAGCCCAAATGCCCGTTCAATTGTAGACCTTATAGAGCTTAATTTTATGTTGTAATTTCTCTGAATTTCATTAAGATGACCATTATCCATATAAGGCGTTAATATGTATGGTAACAGGGGGTAAGCACTATCTCCTAGTATATGATAATTTTCTGGAATTAAATTATTCATCAGGTTTTAAAAAAGGGGACTATTTCTAAACACTCTGGCATCATGCATTCGCCCTGGCAAACCAATAAAAATATCTATGAATTTTGCAGTATGATTGAATGGCCTTCATGTCTATTAAAAAAATCATTCGAATTTCCTATTGGTTGTATGATTGGAATATAGCATCCATCAATAATGCCCACAACATTGGGAAAGCCCCTTGACCTTTCTCTGAAAGTATGGTCATTAGAAGTCAATTGATGTGGCCAGACAATATATTCATTGACAAGTCCAGCCAACAGGTGTATTGTTTCTTTAAAAATATAATGGGCTGTACCACCAGACATTCCAAATTTGTCTCCAGCTTCTAAAAAACTGACAGGTTTTGACATTATGTATATTGTTAACAACACTTTCTTTGGAAAATCTATTTTACTGGCAATATTGTCCATTCTGTTTCCAAGAATTTCACATAGATTCTAAAAATTAAATTAAATTGTAACAAACATTATTATTTTCCAGTACAAAACTTACAAAAAAAGAAGCACGGCTAAAATGTTCTTTAAATTGGTCTTCGGAATATCCCGCTACGGTTACTTCAAAATAATCATCATTTCTTTTAATTACAGGATGGTTTTCAACAATTTCTAAATTCATTGGTGCAGCAAGCTGTTCGGCAATCCCCATAACTAAATTTAGATCCACATCATCAAACCATAAAGCGAGATCCATTTTAAAGACCAACGTTGGTACAGAATACAGAAAGTTCAAAAATGATTTTTTAGCGACTAAACTGACCCAGAAAGTAAAGTAAGATCAAAATTAAAACTTTAAAATAACATTGACTTTTTTGACAATAGACAAAGAAAACACCGGTAAGTCAGTTGTCAACTATTCGTCACCATTCAGCATTATATACCGAGGAGTAACTACCGGTATGTTACGGGTTAGTCTGCTGTATGCGACCAATGTCTCATTGTCCACCTTTTCCGTCTGGCTGGGTACACTCCCTGTACGCACTCCAAAACACCAAGTCGGTACAGACGGGTTAACAAATTTATGTAGGAGAGGCTGATTACAGGCACAAGTATCAATTATTCATTTAAGTGGTAAGACTCTTAAATATATGAGAGAAAATAAAATGTACAGGGTGAGCGAAACTCGATGTCTCAGCTCCATTATGGGACAAGGGAAAAAGATAGGAAAAAGTTGAAAAGAGGTTCTTAAATGGGATAGAGTAAGGTCCGATTTAAGCCCAATTTGCATATTTGTCCATATTTGGAAACTGAGGTAATGACGTCATCGATTTTTTTTTCGGAAACACCTATATTTTTACAAATTTAAAAAGAGCTAATTTTTCTGAACAAATTTTATAAAGAAAAAAATTTGATATCTCCTTCACTTTAAAAATTATAAGCAAATTTGTAAAAAAGAAACAAATAATATATTACTTACAAGAGAGAGAAACAAAGCTTGTATGCATAGTCAATCACTAAAACAAATTTTCAATGTGACCACCTCCTACTTCTAAACACTTATCCAATCTCCGTCTTACTTCTCTTACCGAAGCCTTACGTAACATTTCTCTAGATAATTCATCGCAAGAAATTCTGATTTTGTCTTTTAAATGTTCCATGTTAACTGATGGTGTTCTGTAAACTTTATTTTTCAAAATTCCCCACAAAAAGAAATCTAGTGGGGTCAAGTCCGGTGATTTAGGCGCCCACTGTATCGGTCCATTTATACCTATCCAATGTTCTCCATAAGTTTCATTCAAATATCGTTGGATAATTCTTGCTTTATGCGGTGGAGCTCCATCATGCTGGAAACACATATTTGCTCGAAGCTGTAATGGCAAATTTTCGAGAAGCACAGGCAATTGTTCTTGAAGAAATTGCAAGTATCGCTCACTACATAAAATTCCTTCGTAAAAATATGGACCAATCAAATGCCCATAAATAATACCACACCAAACGTTAATTCCGAAATGCCCTTGGTTTTCAATCGGATTGACAAAATGTGGATTCTCAGTAGCCCAATAATGTTCATTTTTTTTATTGGGCTTACCATTACTAACAAAACGGCTTTCGTCCGTCCATAAAACATGCTGAAAAAAATCGATTTTCATGCTCTAACGTTTCCAGCACTTGGGCAATATAATTTAATCGTCGTTGTTGATGTTGATCTGATAAGTATTCTAAGTTGTGAAGTTTATAATCGTGGTAACCATTTTCCTTCAAAATTTTTCGTACCGAACTATATTTTATATTCAACTCACGACAGGCTTGCCGAATCGAATTTCTTGGATGGGTTTCAAAATACTGCAAAACAGTGGCAACAGTATTATCAGAAATGACTCTTTTAGCAATTTTTTTCCCATTCGAGAAGAAAATGCCCTGTTATTTGAACGTAAATTGCGTTCCAATCTTGCAAATATTTTTAAGCTTGGAATAACACGTTCGGGGTATCTCTGGGCGTATAACTGAACTGCTCTTCTAGGGTTCTTTTGAGATTCCCCATAAACTAATAACATGTCGACTTTTTCATTGTGCGTGAACATTTTTCAAAGCCAAATAACAACATAACAATATTTGTCAACCATTAATTTAATTTGACAGATACGTCTTTGCTATTTGTTTCCAAAGGCGACTTGTTTAAATTGTGACTATTCTGAATTTTTGATTATACTTTTTTTTTACAAATTTGCTTATAATTTTTAAACTGAAGGAGATATCAAATTTTTTTCTTCATAAAATTTGTTCAGAAAAATTAGTTTTTTTAAATTTGTAAAAATATAGGTGTTTCCGAAAAAAAAAATCGATGACATCATTACCTCAGTTTCCAAATATGGACAAATATGCAAATTGGGCTTAAAACGGACCTTACTCTATCCCATTTAAGAACCTCTTTTCAACTTTTTCCTATCTTTTTCCCTTGTCCCATAATGGAGCTGAGACATCGAGTTTCGCTCACTCTGTACATTTAATCATTAAACTATACACTGAGCTCATGAAGGTTGAAACACTTTTGATAAAATCTTTAGTAGGTAAATTACAAGAAAACACTCTCCGGATTTTCTTTTTACTGGACAGTATCTTAAAATCTCATTTTAATGCACTTTTATATTTACACCCATAACTATTAGGGTGGCTAAAAAAAAACGAATATTTTTTTATTCAAGTCTCCTATGAAAATATGTTAGTTTATCATGTTTAAGAGCCCCCTCCAAAGGACAGCTCAAAAAATAATTTTTAAAAGGTCGCTCCGAATTTTTAAAAAATTCCAAAATCGTCGAAAACCGGATTTTTTTGTTTTAAATTTTTTTCTCATTATTTCATTTTTTTTCTATAAGAAAAATCATAAAGATCCTGAAAATTTCAAGTCGAAATTTTATTATTGAAAGGTCGCTCCGAATTTTTCTAAAGTTTCAAATCGAGTACTTTATATCTTTTCGAGCTACTTTTGAACATTAATATTAACAAACTTTATATTTTTTGTTTTCATTAAACTTTTTTTTTCGTTTCTCGTGCTTCAATTTCATTCTTTAGTATGTAAAATTAAAGAAAAAATATATGAAGTTCGTTAATATTCATCATGGAGACTACACAAGGAGCACGCACTCCATGTATAACAAGCGTACTGTGTTAAACAGAGTATTTTAAGAGGGCGCTAGTGTTCCATAAGTACCAAAATGGCTACTTAATTCTGTTGACAGAGGGGTTATCCACTCTTGACGATGTGTTGGACTCTATTCAGAAACGCAATAAAAAGTGGAATATATTTATTAAATGAGTTTTTCTAGCATAAAAAGAAACAATTACAATGCTATTAAAATATTTATACTCTTTAATTTATTCGATTTATCGCTAAATATAGTTACTTACTTGGGGTACTTTAAAAAATCCAGGAATCTTTAAATTTAATTATTTACGTTGCTTCTTATCTGCTGCACTGCCACTGTTATAATTTTTCACTGCACACACTCTACCCATTTTTTAAAATGAAATTTTATTAAATACCTAATTATATTTATTTAATTTAAAAACATTTGACACGTGTTTACGTTAATTAAATAATCGGTTACTTTATTTTCACGCTAACTTCACATTTGTTTATTCCTCTATATTCACACCGGTACAAAAGAAAAATTAGCGACGCTAGTGGTGAAAAAAGGAAGCTTTATTTATACGATAAAGCGCAGACATACTCTGGCAAATGCCACACTTGAGTGCGTGTTCCTTGTGTAGTCTCCATGATATTCATGTTCAAAAGTAGCTCGAAGAGATATAAAGTACTCGACTTGGAACCTTTGAAAAATTCGGAGTGACCTTTCAATATTAAAATTTTGACTTGAAATTTTTAGGATCTTTATGATTTTTCTTATAGAAAAAAAATGAAATAATGAGAAAAAAAATTTAAAACAAAAAAAAAATCCGGTTTTCGACGATTTTGGAATTTTTTAAAAATTCGGAGCGACCCTTTAAAATTTTTTTTGAGCTGTCCTTTGGAGGGGGCTCTTAAAACATGATAAACTAACATATTTTTATAGGAGACTTGAATAAAAAAATATTCGTTTTTTTTTTGAGCCACCCTTATAACTATACTGATTGTTATTTCACAAAAAAGCGCCTATCCATCTGCGAGGATTCCTTCCATTTGTTACGCTCATCTAAAGTTTATCCTGGTGAAGTTTCAACTCCTAAAATATTTGTGGCAGTTGGCCGATCGGTGCAGGGGAACGACTTGAACCAAGAAAAGTAAAAATAAGAGCAACATCTTTTTTGTAAAATACTGAAGAGTTTTAGTATAGTAGTTAAATTTAAAAAAGATTATTTTTTCCACCCTATTACTTTAATCCGTTTGCAAAGTGGCGGCAACGCAGCCTGCGGCTTATTGTACCGCTATTTAAAGGTAGGTCCTACTATTTTCTCATTCACAGCGTTATTCAAGACGGCGTTAATTTGCAATAAAATTTGTTAATTTTGAAAACATTTATAATAAATTTTGACTAGCTCTTAGATATTTTATACCGATCATTACTTTCCTTTATTCAAATCAAAATAAGAAATGAGCACATTGACCATATGGTTTTCTCCGTCGTGAAATCGGCTTTTCTAATAGACACTTTTGGGGAAATAGTTTTCAGGAAAGAAAAGGGCGCCCATTATTCTCTTTTATTTTTTAAGAAGCAAGTTAAGAATTATAAACTCTAACTTTATCAAAAAGACAATAAATTTAAAACTATATATAATTTAAGTAAAAAGAGAATTGTTGTAACCTTTAAAAATAAGATTTAACTTAAATATAAACGAATTTCTTTATTTTAGTAATTGTAAAAATACAATTTTGACACTGGATTAATAATAAATTTTCATAAACATAAATAATTTTATTTAGCTGGTACCAACACTAGATTAAAATCTCAATCGTACGATAATGTTATATATCTTAGCCTTGCGAACTTTAGTTACAGTAATATTTGTAAAAATAGAACCTTATATTTGATTCAGCTGCAGTATTCATAGATTTGGTAGCTCCACGAGCACAAACGCCAACCTCTATCTTTTGGTGAATCAATACTGCTCTGCTTATGTAAAAATGCTCTGTCTAGTTTTTACTTTCTAATATAAAACACGGAAACAAAATTAAAGCTGCTGTTATTCGCTCTCTAAACAAAAATAAAGTCTGTTTTTCACGAGGTTCTTGTATGAGATACAAATCAAACTTTAAACAACTACTTTTTTAAAAAATTCCAACAATAAAAATTAATTAATACAATGTAAAATTCCAGCAACACAAAAGGAGTTACTAAACCATACAGAATAAATTTAACTTGACTTTAAAATAAAAATAAACTTATAACTAACAAAAAGTAGAAATATAATTTCTACTAAGATAAATTGTTTTTAATGACCATTAATTCACTGCTATTTGCAGCTAAAGACACTGGTTGTTCAAAATATGATATTAAAAATGAAATTAAAGAATTTATTTGGACATCGACTGCCAACTAAAACTCCCACTTCGCAAAATTTTCCTTTCTTAGGTATATTGCGTGCGGCAATAATTAAATTTTAAATTATTTGAATATTATTTTTTTACACATTCAAAATAACATTTTTAAAAGGAATTTTAAAATGTTACACCAAGTCATCGTTGGTTAATTGCTAGTCGAACGACGTCCCAACTATCACACATTCAGGACGTGACCGAGAATATCACCGCTTAACAGCTGCGAAAACGCGGATGTACACTAATCTCGCCGCTAGTTTTTCCAGTAATATTTTATATTGATTCTCATGATGGTAGAGAAAATATTAAAATTTATAAGTAAAGTACATTTAGAGTTATGAAAGGACCTAAATAAACATGTTTCCAAATTACATCTTATTAAAAATAAATTAAAGTTAAGTAAATCTGACTAAAATTGTATTTTTTTATTAATATTTATTACAGGTACCTATGGAAAATGCTGAATTTTTAAATGTTAAAGTTCCTCGAAAATTCATTATATCTTATAATTTTTTTTAAATATATTTTCTGCGCTCTTTTTTTAATAATAATTAAAATTACACTAATCTTTAAATAAATTTTATTCTAAATAAAACAAACGAAGACGTAAATGCGCGTGTACCTTTCCACTTTGGGGCCAACTTGCGTGACTTCCCAGTGCTGACGATCGACGAGATCTTTACAAGAACCAGATCTTCTTCGGTAAAATGCTTTCATCATCTTGGAAACGAAAGCTTTTCCTCGATCACTTATATGCGTTTGGGAACTCCAAATATTTTTATAATACTCTGTAATTCTTCCAGAACATATTTTGTCTTAGTGTTCTTTACAGCTTAAATGAATGTGAATTTCGTGAAAGCGTCGACAATCACGATGACATAGCTGTTCTTCTGTTTGCTTCTGCATAACGGACCTAAATGGTCGATATGGATCGTATGAAAGGGGCGAGGTATTTTCTTCATAGGATGTAAATACCCTGGACGCTTTCCTGAAGGCGTCTTGTGAAACATACAGCTAATACAAGTGTCAACATACTTTTTCACTTACGCATCTTTGGGAACCAAAAAATGCTGGCGATCCTCTCAAAAGTTTTATCGAAGGCGAAATGCCCGATATCATCATGGTTGTATCTTAATATCTGCCATCTACAACATTTGGGCAAAACAGCACGATTTCCAACTTCAGTGCGCTTATACACCACACCTTTTCGTAAATTATATTCATTGAAAATTGCTTTGTTGGTATTTCTCTCTCCAGATTGCAGGATTCGTTTAATGCTACTAACGTCTTGATCTTTTTCTTGCACAGTTAACAGCCAATCATTTTCATTCATCAGGGTGGCATACACACCTTTAGCAAAATCTATCATTGGGTTCCGGCTGAGAGCATCAACGTGGCTCATGCCGGCGCCAGGGCGATGGACTATCTCAAATTGATACTCTTGGAGTTCGAGAATCCATCTTTCAATTCGTCGGTTTAGATCTTTCTTTGTCATAGCATTCTTCATAGCTGAACAGTCTGTAACAATTTTAAAGGATTTTCCAATTAAAATGTCTGAATCGCCTTACTGACGTTATTATAGCAAGTGCTTCCAATTCAAAGGAATGATACCTCTGTTCCGTTGGGGTGGTAGTTTTGCTATAGTATCCAACAACTTTCTCGTTGCCATCTCCAACTTGAACTAGCATACCAGCTAAACCAACTCTACTTGCATCAGTGTGGAATATAGTGTCCTTTGTGGAATCAAACAACTTCAATATCGGTTCAGCTATCATATAACCTTTAAGATACTCGTATGCCTTTTGCTGTTCTGCAGACCACACCCAGGGTTTATTTTTCTTGAGCAAAATGGTTAGTGGCTTTGATTTTCGCGCAAACTGATCTATAAACTTTCTAAAGTGTCCCACCAAGCCTAGGAACTTACTTGGTGTATATCTTTCGGATCTGGAAATTTTTCTATTGCTTCTATTTTACCTGAAAATTTATTTTACTACTCGACGGACGAGATTGGTCCGACATAGAGGGCAAATCAAACGATTTTAGGTACACCGCTAACTTAGCAGGATCCGTAATATTAGCGGCTTTAACCGAAAACTTAATGTTCTGATTTTCTAGTCCACCCACTATTAAACTAACCTCGTCAAGGCCGCTTAACTGTAAGTCTATTTTCCGAATTAACGACAGTTTTTCGAAACAATATTCATACAAATTTTGGCCCGTTTTTGGCTTATAGGCGAGCATTTCGGTCATTAAACTATACAAATCTCGCGTGGAAGGAAAAGTGACTGTAAGAAGGGTTTTCCACTCGGTCCACGTCCTTGGTGCGAAATGCAATGACTTATACCCCGTTTCTACCGACCCCCTTAATTTAGTTATTGCTAAATGACAAATGTTTACATCGTCCCATCTGTAAATAGCTGCATGCTCGTCAATCTTAGAAATCCACCGGTTTATGTCGTTATGTAAGGGATTGAACTCAGAAATATCGGTATCCCGCACGAACATTTCCATACGAGGCCTTTGTTCACTTCTAACTAAATCAATTATATTATCTAGCAAACCTGATTTTAAGAAGTTCTTGTCCTTAGGAGGCGGTGTATAAGAACGTTTACCATGATGTTCACCATGTTTCTTCGCCTTTTTTGCACGTTTCTGGTTGCTAGAAGACCCGCTAGAAGTGATAGAAGAGCTACGACTTCGCTGTCGACGTCGGTGATGCTTTGGCTTTCCCATTTTCAATCACAAAAACACTTAACTTTTCACTAAAATAACGAACTTCCACTATTTTAATCCCACGACTGATGAGAATTCGGATAAACCTTAGTCAAAAGAGAACACATAAATACGAAAACTACAATTATATTGTCCAAACGACGCAAATACAATTACTAAATAAGTGCAAACGCTACTCTCGCCGAATATATTTAATCCAAAAATTAACCAGACAATAGTCGTAATTCAACAACAACAACAACAACAACAACAACAACAACAACAACCTCGGTTGACTGATTCATCGATATATTTTTATTTACTTGAACGGCTGCAGCGATAAAAACAGCGTTGTCGACACATCCAAAAATAATAGTCGGTATTTTAGTATTTATTCGGTTAGCTATTATACAGGGCGTTCACAATCGTTAAACGCAGTCGGCTCTGATTTTACATATTCGCCGCCGAATTCGCAGAATTTGTTTTAAATAAAAAAAGAAAATACCAGAAGTAACTATTGACCTACTTTTATTGTCATCTACTTCATCTTGGCTATTGCCATTTGTAGTTTTCATCTAAAATTGCAGCAGGTTATATCTAAAATTGGAAGAGAAAATAAAAAATAATAAAATTTGTAGCACAAACTAGTTAAAGATTATATACCAAACATAAATAAAACTAAGAAGTATAAATACATTAAACTAATAGATAATGCGGAGTAAGTTTTTTAATAATTGTTTTATATTTAGAGAAGTGTAATTTACTTACTCGGTTTTCTTTTATATATTAATAAACATTAATATAATATTAATAAACATAAAAAAATGAACAATAACTGTTGGTGATAATAGTATATAAATAACATCTTATCATCGAGATCCTTTTCTTGTTGCAGACTAGCTTTTACGATCTATACAGCTCCATAATTTGAGGATAATATGTTCGTAGGTATAAATTCATCTATTTGGACCGGAAGCGTAACATTTGAGACCATCTATTTTTTACATGATTAAAATTGCTTTTTGATATGGAGGAAGTTGCTACTACTTGTGCCTTCGGAAAATTGGGTATTAAAATGGCCGATCAGAAAGGTAACAGTTTTAAAACTTCAACAATTTGTTTAAAAATAATGGTAGGTATTGCTGGTTACCTCGGTCGCTTACTTCATTTTCAAATTTTGCAGCAATGTTTCAAGCCCAATCCTTAAATGGACTTCAAATTTTTTTCCAAGCTCCATTTTATTATTTACAATATTAAATTCTATATTTAATATTTTGGTGGTTCCACTGGAATAGTGCCTTACAAGCCATTGCTTGTGTTCCTCGCATTTTGTATTAGTTCCCTTTATTAAGCTTTTGCCTTCAGTGTCACTATAAACTACTATAAAAATAGTTTCTAGCATGATTTTTTTACATCTTCGGCGTTCGTGCATTAGCACACAACTCCTACAAACCTTAAATAAAATTGACGTGATAGACGGTGTTGTTTCTTCATACAAGAAAATCGCGAAACTTGCTTGAAAGTGAGCAATATTCAGTCGAATAAAACATTTTTCATTAAAATGCTGATGAAAAAAATATTTCAAAGCATACTTAGAGGTACTGTTCTAATGTTACTGGTAAATGATAGGATAATAGCATAGAGTATTACTAGCGACATTTATTTTGGATTGTCTGCACCATTTTTAATCCAGTGTGCTTGCCCACGTATGCAAGGTAACACTATTATGCGCTTCACAAAGCATACTAATGGCTGGATATTGATTTTCCCTTTTAAAATTTTTATAACGTATTGTTCCTTCATAAAGAAATACATGTTTTGTTGTGTCTCCAGAAGGTTTTATGGCACTGCGTACAACACTACTAGTGGTATCGATTTAAAGTATTTAATAGTCTTCGTCCTTGCATTATTTATTGAAAACGTGCAACTGTGTAT
The DNA here is from genome assembly GCA_927349885.1 of Psylliodes chrysocephalus. Taxonomy (NCBI): domain Eukaryota; kingdom Metazoa; phylum Arthropoda; class Insecta; order Coleoptera; family Chrysomelidae; genus Psylliodes; species Psylliodes chrysocephalus. The sequence continues at coordinate 94,838,687 of OV651814.1, read as the reverse complement.
TGGTCCATAACTATACAAAAAAATATATCTAAACCAATATTTTTAATGGACCCTTTCATATCAGGGTTGTTTTTTAATTTCTGTACTGCTAATACGGTATTTTTATTAAGCCGCAAATTTAATTGACTTTTGTTTTTGATTTTAACCGCACATAATCTCCTGTACTGAGATGGAGCAATATTTGCTGTTTTTAGTTCCTCGGAAATTTTTTTCATTCCAATACCAATTTCCCACATAAATCCAAATTAATTAGTGACGTTTTCATTTTAGCTGGTTCGATTTCATTGTAACCTAAAAGATTGACTGACACTCTTTACGTAGACCATACACTGTAGCAAAATATTTTCCTGATAAATTACTTTTGCATCTTGCATTAAAACGAGCCGTACACTTAGCATTCAATTGAGCCTGTACTGACACTAACGAACGCTAAATATCTAGTGCATCTTGAACCGAAGTCTCGTTTAATGCGGTTAGCAAATGAGGAAATTGTTCAATTGTTACGGAGGAGTATCCGGAGCTCCTTCGTCAGTGTTCTTATCCTTTTTAAGAACCATTTTGTTTGAATTTAGCAATTTTTGCGAAAAATATACTTTTAAAGCAAGTTGGCAAAGTCGCCAGTCACAAATTATCGCGAAGACGTTTTCCTTAAAACTTCGATGGTCAAATCAATGTGGCAATGTCGAAATGTCAAATTATGGATTTACCGCGAACACGAACTCAAGGTTATGTCGATTCAGCAAAACTTACTGAATAAATGTAATAAAGATATCAAAATAACGATCTCTTACGTTGCATGTGTATTTAAAATATCTATCTCTAACATTGCGTTTTAATCCATTGTACTCTGTATTCGCTACGAAACTTAAATACAAATTGAAAATACTGCACTTGCCCCAAAAATGCTCTTGCCCCACCTTACCTTAGTAAAAATTATTTTACGATTGAATAGATAATTAAAATTCTTGTCAAATGAGCTATCAATTGGCCCTTTTTGCTATTTAAAATAATTAAGGGTGTAGCTAGCACGTGCAAATGTTGAAATCTGGGATGACATTTTAATAAAAAAAATAAGATTTATCAAAAATAAAAATTTAACTGTCCCAGCATTTTTTAATAAAATTATCGAATAACGACAAAAATAATTGTATTTCATAAGTGGTATTGACACCGGATATAGTGGCACAATGTTGGCAACATGAGAAACTTTTTTATTTTTAATTTCGTAAAATGTTTATTTTTTATAAAGCCGATTGCTTAAAGGTATGCTTTTGGCACTTAAAAAGATGTAATTTCAAGAAAAAAAAAATGAAAATAAAATTACTGATTTTGTAGTATCTCATTTTCTGCTTTTCGAATGCCATAATTATAACATTTTAAATTGGAAAAACCAAAAGATTATTTTTAAGCAGTAATAAAAGTTTTCATATTTTACCAACTTTACTGGGCTCATAAATATTCAATGGGAACAGAATTTTAAAAACATACAGTAAAATGGCTTATGATAGATTAATATTATTATTAACAATTATGTGTATCATACATACACAATATAAAGTAAAGTAAATTTTTTTGCATTCCACTCTTTGTGCTTCAATTTTTTTTTTGGCTCTTTTTTCTTTTCTCATTTCTTGTCTCTTGATTTCTCTTGCACCACCAATGTATTCCAGTGTTACAAATTGCTTTAATTATAATGTGATCAAAACTTCAAATTTATTTTGGTTGTTTTCCATTTTTTTTTTATGTGAGGCAAACTGATTTAAGAATTGTTCTAGTTCTGTAATTCCACATCCTACAACTATAGTAAAATCCTCAATAGGACATATTAATGCCGTTGTTTTGTCTCATTATTTATTAGATACAAAAGTATTGTGACAGTCTAGATTTGTAGTGATACCTGCTATTATAAAACCAGAAATTTAAGCAACTGAAAAGATATTATGACTACCAGAAGAAACCTCACCAGCTATGTCTGTCAGATGACAGAGTTTCCAAAAGTGAGCCAGGTATAGAAGGTATTTTAGTATCTAGTAAAGTATCAGCTTGTTTGATTTTTCCCTCCATATTAACATTCAGAAATGTTTGTAAATTGGATAAAAGTGTGCTCTCATCGTCTGCACAGTTTTTGTTTGATTAGCTAAAACATTTAAAGTTTGTGTTTTTAAACTGTCAATAAACTGCTTGACCGCCGCATTGTCATTGAAACCACAACCGTACCTAATGTGACCAAACAAATTTTCTAGAGGATCTTGGTTTAAAGATCTTGAACTTAAGGAAGCACAAATCTGATCTTTCATGTACTTCTACACCCGTTTATTGCGTCTAAAGATGTAAGCCATATATTTTGGGAAGGGTGTCTCGTCTGCTTGATGGTGCTACTTTTATAGGTCCAAATATCTATCTTTTTAATGGCTTCAGCCAAATATTTTAAATAAGAAGAGTTTTCTTTAATTGTACAACGTAGTTCCTTTCCACCAGGTGCTCTGTATGTCCGATCATTAAAACTTTCATACAAGGTATCCACCCCTTTAATAAAAGAGACTGTAGCAACAGCCCTCGAGTCCATGATCCCTAATATAAAAAATAAAAACCATTATAAAAAAATGTTACCATTTCTTTTGAATCAGGTGAAGAACTGGATATATCTGAATTCTTTAAGTACTTGCGTAGCATACAGGTTAGTTTCATCTACCGTTATATTCATTATTTTGTTTGTGAAAAATAATTCGAAACAATAATTGTTGGTGATAATAGAAAATAAATAATGCCTTATCATCGATATCCTTTTCATGTTGAAGACTAGCTTTTACGATTTGTACAGCTACATAATTTGATAAGGTGGACGTAGGTATAAATTCATCTATTTGGACCGGAAGTGTAACTACTTCGCTGTTACTTGTGCCTTCGGAAAATTAAGTATTAAAATGGCAACGGTTTTACTAACTTCAACAATTTATTTACAATAAATAACAGGCATTGCTGGTTACCTCGACTGTCTCCTTCATTTTGTGTGTTCACTAAATTTTCACATTTTGCAGCAGTTTCGAGCCCAATCCTCAAATGGGCTTTAAATTGTTTCCCATCTCCATTTAATTATTTACAATATCCAAATCTATATTTAATGTTTCGGTTGTTCCACTGGAACAATGCCTTGTGTTCCTCGCATTTTGTATTCCCGTTATTAAGCTTTTGGCTTCAGTGTCACTATAAGCTACTGTAAAAATAGCACAATTATCCAATAGCTAGGGTTGCCAACTTTGTTTTTTAATTTTTCTGGACGAGGGTAATAAAAAATCAGGACTTACGGTATAAATTCTGGACATTTTTATAATTGCAAAAAACAACAAAACATAACAAACTTAAATAAACAATTCTACAAAAAAAAACGAAGTGATAAAAACAGGATTATAAACATTTTATTTAAAAAAAAAGCATAAAAAGAAAATTAAAAGCTACAGCTACGTAACAGTGTCACTGCGTTTAAAATAATATTTTTTCACTTTTGCAGCTACTATTAATTTCTTGTTACCTTTTACATAATTATAAAATTCTTTGCAAGTACAAGAATAATTAATCTTTATTTGAAGTTCGGCCTTGATGTGTTCAATGGACAATCGATTATGTGCGTCAGTCCACGAAGCTGAACACATATTTTCAGAAATATTAAATTTTGTTTTTCAAGTGTATGATTTTCATTATAAACCAGGTTTACAGCTGGCTTAATTTGACAGAATTCTTCATAAAGTTTATCCATGTTTATGTTAAGAAGACCAAAATCAGTGACAACTTCACACACGTCATTATATTTTAAGGGTTCAATCAATGAAAATATTTTTAATTTTGAAAGAAAGTTGTTTTCAGTAAAAAGAACATTTCTATAAAAATCAATGCACGTTATCCTAATGTCATTTTGAATATTACGTGGAAAAGATTTAAGCAAATTAGCACAACCAAAGCCTAGAAATTCGTCTTCAATTCTCTGAACCAATTTATTTCTTAAATTAGTTAACTTATTAAAAAGTTCAAAACAATTTAAATTCCTGTTTTCCAACTGGTGTTCAATATCAAAATTAATTTTGAATATGTTGTGAAAAAGTGAAAAAGTAACATTCTGTAATACTATTTTGATAATTCTCTGAATTTTCAGAAAAATAACAAGTTTCATAGGACAATTTTCACCAAGAGACATAAAATAGCTTTTTATCGCAGAAAACACGTATAGTAATCTTTCTACAGCAGAAAAAAGTGACAACCATCTTGTTGGTTCGTGACAAAATCTTTTAAATCTCCCACTCTTTTGGCTTGCGAAGAAAAATGGGCATATACTTGAGCACTAAGTTTTCAATGTCAAAATTGCATTTATTTCATTCATGTTTTACGCTATTATTTATTATATGAGCGAGACATCCACTCGGCAATATTTTTAAGCTATTGCATAGCTTTTATCGCGGGCTTTGAGTGGTGACCGAATCAATAAATTTCGTAACACCGTAACAAAAATAAACCTAACACCCCCCACTCCGACCGGCACAGCAGTGTGACGTTAAAGCCATGGAATTATGGAATGTTATATCCGACCCTATTCGTATTAGTATGAAGCTAAGTTAAATATACGTCTGCGGACTGGAACATTTGTGCAATACAAGAACTAGAAGAGCTTCTAATAAATTGGTATCACAAATGTTCCCGACAATTAAAAGTTTAGGTCATTCTAAAAATACTAGTAATTTAGGCAGACACTTTTGAGAGGGTTTAATTGCCGGCCAACATTAAAATAAGTCTTATTTACTTATTTAGAAAGAGATTTTAAATTCATATTTCGGAGTATAATAAAAAAATGCATTTATTTAGAGACTTATTTAAACTTTTAATCTCTCAAGATTAATACAATTAAGTAATAATGATACTTTTATAGTATTTTAATCATATATTTATGTGATTCCATTAAATTACAATGTAGGTATCATTTGACATGATAAAATTTTTCGTAAATATTTAATAAAATGTCGCAAAGCGCACAGTGGTCGTAATGTGGATAGTGTGGGTAACAAGTTGGTGGTTCGAGCCCCGAAAATTTTAGTTTTTTTTTTTTTAAAGGAAAAATATTGTTTTATTATTTCACAGTCTTGGTAATTTAAAATGTTTAGTTTTTAAAAATTATATACTTATTCAATGCATAGTGGCGCATAACGAGGTTCTTTCAAGTTCAGCTAATTTTAAAAATGCAAGCTACCGGTGGAGACTTCGTTTATTTAAATTCAAAAAAATAGGAATAGTATATTACATTACAAGTGTGGAAAGTGACATTTTTCACACGAGTGAGAAATATTGTCGCACGAGGCACAAGCCGAGTGCGACTATCACACGAGTGTGGAAAATCACTGAATAAGTATATACCTTTTAAAAACTAAACATTTTAAATTACCAAGACTGTGAAATAATAAAACAATAATATTTTTCCTTTTTTTTTAAGAAAAAAAAAACTAAAAGTTTCGGGGCTCGAACCACCAACTTGCTATCTACACTATCCAAATCCAAGTAGGTGTATGTCATCTATGTACAACAGAGAATAGCTCTACGCGTAAAATTTGTGTATAAAGTGTTGAATATGAATATGAATAAACAAAGTGCATTTATTAATGAAGAAAATGATGAAAAAATAATGAAAGAAAATGTATGTACATACATTTTATTATTATCACAAATGCAGTATTTAGTACCTTTTAGCCCAAGAGCCCACTGCAAATTTCGACCGAAATCTGATAACGACATGAAATATGCTTCAAAGACATGTAACAACATTGTACTTTACCAAATTGCACCTGTGCCAATCCCTATCCTGAGCAAAGTGGTTAAAAAAAATTATTTTATAAACCTCTAGTGTCAATAATAAAAATGACTGAATGACCTACATGTATTGTAAGAAATTAAAAATATTTTAAACAATATTAACTTCTCATTTATTCAATTTATCGGTCACCACGCTCAAAAAGTGTAACTTGAATTAATATCAAAGAAAAAACTTGAATTAATATCAAAGAAAAAAAAAATACCGCATAAATGAAATAAATAATTATAATTGCATAAGTTGATAAAAATGCTCTGCAATAGCTTTACCGCGGCAGTTCCCGAGTGCCACACGTTTTTTTTTAATTTTCTTTGAGCAATAACTGATATCTGCAGAGAAACTTGAAATTTGTTTTAAGTCTAGCTCAACAGACCAAAGTAAATACCCATTTTCAATTCGTTTAATAAACTTTCCAAAGATGCAGGGCCCAATACGTTATAGGCTATAGAACTAGCTTTAGTACGTCCCAAACTTATTTCTTTTGCAATTTTTGAATCATTAAAAACTATTGGCGCCAGCTGAGATGAACAATTTAACGAGTTGTAGGAATGGGAATGTTTTACAGTATGAAATACACTACAAAGTTGCGCAGTAATTTCTTTTTCCTTTGCAGTATCTATCACGTCTGATTTTAAACAAGTTGACATTGTTTGATTTTGTTTAACAGCCAATGCACTTTTTTATGTTCTTGTCCCATTTCGTGTTTTCGTACATCGCTCTTTCCCCCATACGCAACTAAAAAAGACTTAATCACAAATCTCATAATATGCTTTTGACAAACCGTCACTAGCGGTAGTTTCCTCAAGTAGCCATGGATATTTCTGCTCCTATTCTTTTCGGCAAAGACATAATCTTCTAAATGTAAAAAAGTGGAGAAATTAAGTACAATAAGCGTCCTGCATTAGGTTGTTGCAGGACACTGAACAATGTACCCCAAATGGTGGACGTCCACCGAAATGCAGGACGGTTGGCAACCCTACCTATAGCACTTAAATAAAATTGACGTGTTAGACGATGTTGTTTCTTCATACTAGAAAATATCGATACTGTTGCTTGGAAATGAGCTAGATCCAGTCGAATAAAACAGTTTTTAGTAAAAGGCTGATGGAAAAAATAATGCTTTAAAGACTACTTGGAGGTACCGTTCTAATAATACTGGTAAATGATATATAGAGTAATGCTAGCCATATGTCGCAGACAACTTCCTTCGGATTTTATGCACCATTTTTAACCAAATGTGCTAGCCACGTATGCAGGGTAACACTATTTTGCGCTTCACTAAGCATACTAGTGGCTGGATATTGATTTCCTCTTGTGAATTGTTTAAGACGTATTGTTCCTTCATAAAGGACTATATTTTTATTGTGTCTCTAGGTTTTATGGCACTGCGCAAACCAATGTTTAATGGACCCTTTCAAATCAAGGTTGTTTTTAATTTCTGTACGGCTAATATGGGATCTTTATCAAGCCGCAACTCTTACTGAATTGCGTGTTTGAATTTTCGTATAACCTTTAATTTAGGTAAACTTAAAGATTCAATGTCCTCTTGAATCTCATTAACCGCACGTAATCGCCTATACTGAGATGGAACAATATTTGTTGTTTTTAATTCCTTAGCAATGTTCTTTATTTCAATACCAATTATCGGTCGTTTGACAATATGTATAATACTAAAATTTGCAACACATTCAAAACTAATAGCCACGTTCTCATTTTCAGTGTAACCTGAAAGATCTCACTGACACTCTTTACATAGACTAGATAGCAAAATATTTTTCTCATAAATTACTTTTACATCTTTTAAAACTAATCGAGCCTTTATAATCTAGAGATCTTAAGGCCGTCTCAATTTTATGCTGTAAAATATTAGACCAGTATTTTGGTTCTATTGTCTTTGTTTACTTTCTTCAAGAATAGTTTTTCTCTAGTAATTATCAGCTTTCTTGTATGTAGTTATGTGAGGATTTAAATTTAAATATTTGAAATAACTATGAACTATATCTTGAGTCATTGTATTGCTTGTGGAACATTCACTTGAATTTGTTGTGGAATTCTTAGTTTCCTTATAAAAGGTCTCAGAAAATATAATCTCATTGGAGTCATTTTCTAGATTGTTAAAAAGTACTGAATGAGAATCATAATAGTTTATTGAAACTGCTGTAAATAAAGCAAGCGGACTAAAATTTTCCGATGTTTCCATAGACAAATTATGCCAAATTTTGTCATTCTTGGAAACAACCTTCTATTTTTGACAACTTGTTTCTTGTACAATAGAAGAATTCTCTTAACATTTTCGAATTGCTCTTCTGTGTGTTTACGTTTTCGCGTCTACAACAAAATAATAAAGAACTCTAAATGTAAATAGTTTTTTACGGCAACACCGCGGGTCCAATTTATGAACACCTCTTAAAATTTTAAAATTAAATGGCTCTGGTATTACTGAACCGTTATACACTATCAAAAGGTGTCCAAAACTATTTCAAAGCTGATTTTTGTTTCCCACCAAATATGTTGTATCGTCTTCAGATGACAAAAACTTCCCAGAATAAGTTCGTCGATTCTTCTTCATTATTATGGCCGGTTCATACCAATAGCCTTTTAATTTGGTCCATACCAACAGTCCTAGGTCCCAGCTACTTTGAAGCACTGGAGTAGCAGGAGATATGGCTTCATTATTAAAACTTGATGTGGATGATTTATTTAATGTTAATTCTTCAGATAGATTATTTAAAGGAGGTTGTTCGTTTATTGATTCTTGAGACGTTGAAGGATGATTGAAAGTATTTTCTTCAGATAGATTATTTATGATAGATTCTTGAGACGTGGAGGATGATTATTTTCTTTAGACGGATTTTTTAAAGTAGATGTGTAAGGATGATTTACAGTATATTTTTTAGATGTATTATTTAAACTCGTATTTAAAGTATGTTCTTCATTGGATTGCTGAGATGTGGAAGGATTATTTAAATTAATTTCTTTAATGGATTGCTGAGATGTGGAAGGATTATTTAAAGTAATTTCTTCAATGGATTGCTGAGATGTGGAAGGATTATTTAAAGTAATTTCTTGAATGGATTGCTGAGATATGGAAGGAGTAGAATCTTCTCTTATGGATTTTCGTTTATATACTGTTGCAGATGGATTGATGTAGCCAGTATTATTATAAAATCGTTCTGAATCACGTAGATTGTTTTTAAAATCTTTAACGCCACAATGTTGGCAAAAATCGTACCAAACAACCCTCTTTAAAAAATTTACAGACCTGGAGTCAATTTTTCTAATGTTTTGTTCATTTAAATAACATTTAAAAAAAATAGATCTATTTAGGATCAAATTGAAATATTTTACGACTTTGTCTTTCGACGATACTTCTGGAAATATCTTATCTAATATTTCCTGGGTTTTTTTATTAGAAAAACTACGTTCTATCATTTTAAATTTATGTAAATCACATAACTGTGCGGCCGCTAAAATTGGACAAATCTTTACGAGTGGCCAATCTCTTATTTTAAAAAAACAATTGTCCATTAACGATAAGAAATCATCTCTCGATATTATTGTAATTATAAATACGGTTTAAAATTTTATTTACTTCTGTAGTTGATTGTGGAGGAAAAGTATAATGTTGTAAACACATTTTAAATTCTAAAACTTGGAAGGGGTTTTTAAAGAAGTATTCTGATGAAAATGTCAAAGGCATCTTAAAACTCTGAAATAGAAGAATTACATTTATAGATACATGTAGACTTAAATGTATCTCCGCTATACAGGGTGATTCAGAACTTAACGTAAAAAATTAAACGGGATGTAGTATAGCATCACAGAAAACCAGTAGTGCGACTTTTGAGGAAAAAAACCGAAGTAAAAAACTAATTTAAAAATACCCCTAGCACGCCTCTGAAAACTGGACGATTGTAGTATGCAATCTCTCCTTCCCGCCTTACGACTGATAAAATCTGGTGACTGCGCTGCCATTTTACGAGGCGTATGCAGAATGTGCTACGTAACTCCCACCCTTAAGGACTTAGAACACTTGAGAGAGAGTACGCAAAAGAAAACAATGTCATCACAGAATATTTAGCTCACCTCGATATCCTGTACTTTTTTTGAATATACTCAATCACCCTGACTCTTTCTCTCTCTGCTGATACTGCTTTCTCTGCTGGCTGCTACAGGTTGCTGATTAGGGTAAACAGACAACAAATACTAGGAAATCAGACTCGGAACTCCAAGGTGACACATTTCTTTATTTTCCTAACAGAAAAAAGTTACACATAAATAATAATGATTACATTTGGGCATGGTATAAGAAGAACAAAATAGTGTCCAGTTAGGTTCGTAACCACAGTGTGGAAAACAATAAAATAATACCTGTAATAAGGTTTCAAAAAAAACTAAAAAAAAAACTAATATTTATATCTGGTGTACAGTACCAACAAATCAAAGTGATATACCTACAAAGTGTATAACCATATTATAAAATTATAAAACTAAATGAAATGAATATTGCATAGGCCACTATATTTCATACATGTACTTCCCCTTTGGGCAATCGCCGAAAGTTTACAGACACCTATGCGAAGAAAACTAGGGTACCATGCCAAAATACACTTCTGTTAATTTAAAAAAAAAAAAAAAGGTTAAGACAAAAATAAATGGGTAATTAAGAGGACGATGGGATCTCCCATCCTCTGAATCCTCTCTTTAAGTTACCGATATCCAAAACAAAGTAAGAATACATTAAATCTTTAATAATTACATCAAAGTGAAGAAAAGGAACCGGTATCAGCGCGCAGACGCAGACTGACATCTTCATTAAATTCGGCACGATAAACACGAGAAAAAGTACTGAATTAAGTGTGAGAATCCCGCACACGATAAATAAAATAAAAAATAAGGTACAACCTTAGGGTTCCACTTGTGGGGTCCTCCTCGGGTCCCATCATCGATACCAGCCAAAATAGGCAACAATTCCTACGTAGTCGGGTACTCTCCAACTCAATCCAGCAGCAAAAGGTAGTCGGGTGTTCACCAATACTAAGGGCAGCTAATCGGGTGCTCCACCAGGAGCCAAATGAAAGAAAAGGGGGCCTGCTTCCCGTCTGGGAAAAGGAAGAACTTCGCCGGTATGACTAAGATGGCGGCACGGCAGCGGTGGACTAGTAGATCCTTCTTGGCGGCTTCGGTTTTCAAACCAACCAAAACTTAATTTGCGTAGCACAAAAATACTTGCTGGGGTGCAAATCCCGCACAACCACGGCGAACAAACAGAAAGGAAAAGGGTTTCCTTTTTCCTTCTTTTGTAAAGACACCACCAACGATTTCGCCAATTCTTTCTTTTTAAAAAAAAAAGACGACAGGCAACCAGACTCGCGCAAAAGCCAAAAGTGAATTTCCAAGTTCAGCCTCCCTTGTCATCGCATTTCCGTTCTTCTTCTTTTTTTTTCACAGCATCACCTTACTTAAACCATTCACTCAGCCAAACATACAATAAAATAAATAAGTTCATTCAGTTCTCTTTTAATAGGTATTCAATAAGAGACTTAAGCGAATCAACAAGGATTCTTAATAATTAGAATAACATAGTTTAATTCAATAGCAAAAGGAATAATTAGTGATTTAAAACCTGGCTGTTGCCTAGCCTAGTCGCAACACATGTGCACCGTAAATTGAAGACTCCAACGTGTCAACTAATGAAATTATTTTAGAGGTGCGTTCGAATAATTAAAAAAATATTATAAAGAAGTGTTAGACTATTTTCACTCCTGTAAAATAGTGAACTGAATGACTTTTGAAACCGTATCAAATGTATGAAAATGTAGTATATCGTAATTTGTGACGGGGTAATTTGTTAACAAAAATTCAATAAATTAAACCATAAAATAAAGGATTAACTTACCATTTTTACAGCAGATGTTCAAAATGTTGACCACCAACCTGAATACACATTTGAGCTCTTCTAATCCAGTTTTCACGAACTAAAGGAAAAATATGCTCTGTCGCGTAGGTCGTTTGCAGCTGCTGTAAGGCGTAACTGCAGTTCTTCAATATTCGGAACTTCTGTCCTGTAAACCTCGTTTTTGAGATGTCCCCATAAAAAAATCCAACGGATTCAGGTCTGGAGACCGTGGAGGCCATAAAACTGGTCCACCTCTTCCAATCCACCTTAACCCGTAAACATTATGAAGGTGTTGACGAACTGCTAAACGAAAATGTGGGGGAGCTCCATTGTGTAGGAACCACATCCGTTGACGAACATCTAGAGGCACATCTTCTAGTAGTCCAGGCAAGTCATTTTGAAGAAAATCAAGATATTGTCAACCATCCATTCGATTTGGTAAAATATGTGGTCCAATTAATCGATCGTTTACAATACCAGCCCAAACATTAAGTGAAAACCGATGCTGGAAGTGATCTTGTCGAATCGAACGAGGGTTTTCAAATGCCCAAGAATGAGTATTGTGAATGTTAAATACCCCATTTCGAGTAAATATTGATTCATCCGTAGATAATACATCAGACAAAAATTCGGGATTTAGGGCTTCTTGCTCCAATACCCATTCACAAAATTGTATTCGCTGTGGATAATCTTCAGGTTGTAACGCCTGGACACGTTGTGTGTGGTAAGGGTACAGCTGTTCCTCATGTAGTATTCGCCAAACGGTTGACTGGGAAACTCCGGGTATTTCTCTAGCAACCTGTCTTGTACTCACGCTGAGATTTTCGTGGGCCATATTTAATATTTGGTCTTCAATTTCCAAAATACGCTGGGGTCGTCCCGGTCCTCCATCCCTTCCGTGATTTGGCATTAATTTACCAGTATCGCGACCGCATTGTACCACTGAACTAAACGTTGTATGATTGGGTATTCGTCTATTCGGAAAGCGTGCCGCGTATAAACGTCGGGCAGCCAATGAATTTTGTCCTGCCTCACCATACACTAACACCATATCCATTAATTCACCGTTTGTAAACATTGTTTCCACAAATACACTAAACACAGATTACACCGATAAGCCAGACACCTTTTCCCCCGGTAACCTGCGTTGATTCACTGACACTGACCTACTGACATAGAAACGGATCTCGATGTGGACGCCAACCATGGAGACGGGGTAGGCACGCGTTTCGCATTTGATTGCATCAGCTGGAATCTAAGGTAGCTAAGGTACTTACAGTCGGCCAAATGAATTGTGTTTCTCTGTGTAAAAACTTAATAATTTTTTTTCTGGCGAAACTAAAGGGAATTTATTAGATTTTTTTCGCGATATGGGTTTAGAATTTTTTGCTCTATATTCCCTTAATTTTTTTCGGTTAAGTTCTGAATCACCCTGTATGTGATGTTTACATTCATAAAAAAAATTGTCACTGACTGACAACGAACATGGTACCTACCCCTAAGCCGGTAAAATCTTTACATGTCAAAAAAACTTAGTACGTAAGAGGGAAAACGAGTCAAACTTGGCACCAACTTTACAAACCAATATAATACAATTGTTTTAAAACTAATTTTGGTTAATTAAGCAGTACGTAACAGGGAAAACGAGTCAAACCGAGAGTCAAACTTGGCACATACTTTACAAACCAATATAGGTAATAAAATTGTTTTAAAACTAATTTTGGTTAACCCATTAACGCTCACTATTTTTTTAATCGAGAATATTTTGTTTCATCGATTTTTTTTAATAATTTAGGCTTCCTGAACATCTAAAAAATAGTAAAAAAAATCTAGGCTGTCATATGACAGATTTATAGCATGGGTCGTTTACGACCCACTGAGCACATAGCATATAGGTAGGTAGTAATAAGGTAAGTATTTGAAGTAAAATATCTTTTATTCAAAAATTCAAAATACAAAAATACAAAAAACACAAAAAAAAACAAAAAATACAAAATAATATTCAAAATACAATATTATTTATGATATATTGCAAAACATTTGTCATGAAGTGCAACTTCGCAAGTAGAACATCCCTTTATAGTTTTATTTTTACAAACAACGCACCTTCTTCTGGGCAAATCAGTTAAAATTATATGACTGGCGTTTATTCGGGCTGGTAATGGATAACTTCTAGTTGAAGTTGGCCCAGATCTTAGAGGTGCAGTTCCATATTTAGCCAGAAGTGCATTGACCACTTCTCTTCTGAAAGACAAGTTGTCAAGGGATAATCCACAACTTCTTGCCACATGCCAGGCATTATTCATTGCCACATCGAATAGCCACAGAATAATGGGCATATACCATTTTTTACCACGCATGGATATTCTATAATTAGATATATTGTTGTCCATTTGGTCCACACCACCCATATTCCTATTATATAAGGAGATAACGTTGGGTTGAGGAATATTTATTTTTGCCTTGTCCTTCGCAGAGTATCGCGAGGCTTTCTGGACGGGGTTTGCTCCGAACTGGTTTGAGAGTAATGTAACATTACTGTTATCTTTCCATCGTACGGCAACAATGTTATGATTTGGATCAAGCTTGGTGTCATAAGATCCTCTATCTTTTTTTTTGTAAAATGCATCATCAGGTAATCCGCAATTTTCTGTACGATTTTGTCGTACGGTGCCTGTTGCTGCAAACCCTTTTTCTCCCAACGAAGTAACAAGTTTAGCAGACGTAAAGAAATTATCAAAATAGAGCGAAAATTGGATACCATCATAATGCTCCTTCAAAATATCTGCAAATTTCATAACCACATGTTCTCCGAGACCAAATTCAACTTCACCATCTTTTCGACGACCCTGATAAATGTCTAGCTGAGCACAATACCCAAGACGAAGGGCTAAAACCCAGGCTTTAAACCCAAAACGAATGGGTTTGCCACGGATGAATTGCTTGCATCCGTGGCGACCAAAGTATGGAATCATCGATTCATCTACAGAGAGAGACTGCTCAATTGGCATATATTTGAGAAACTTCTCATTCAAAACATTTATCAAAGGTCTTACTTTTGCCATTTTGTCAGATCTATCTATTACGTCATTATTCACGAGATGTAGATTTCTAAAAATTTCTTCAAATCTCCTTCTTCTCATAGATTTTGACACTAAAATATTTTGCACATCACTTGATTCCTCCCAATACATTCTACGTCTGGGAAGAATATTGTACCCGCTAAGAAATAAAATTCCAACAAATGTATACATTTCTGAACTGGATAACGTTAGAGTTCTATTTTGAGAGGCTGCGTATGTAACAGTATTTCTTACAATGTCGTCAATAACTTCTTTTGTTATAAATAACTCAAAAAAATCCAAGGGGTGCGTACTGCTACTAAAAGTCAGTGGCATTGGAAAAGATCCTGTCCACTCCGCGAACAGCGGCTTTTGCAAGTCTCCGTCTACCCATGTTCTGACTTCTTTTTTTGATTTTTTACTTTTCCTAGCGGGTGCCACAATGTTTTCAGTAACGTTACAGCTTTTACTATTATTATCATCATCTTCCAAATCTTGATCTTGATTTTGAAATTCCTCAGCCGGTGTATTGTTTATATAAAGTTCTGCTTCTGCTAACAGCTGATTTTTATTCAGCCGATCAGGATCATTTGAGTCGTCTTCCCCGGAATCTTCATCCGTTATGTTTCCAGTATCATTAGGTGGAGTAACGTATATATCATATTGATTAGGATCATCATCGTCAATATTTTCTAGCTCCGATAACAATTCATGGGTTGTAAGTGGTCGCCGCCTAAAATTTTAGTAAAATAATATTATACACATATTATACAAATAATAATTACTTGTGATTACCTTTTCCTCAATGTTTGTTTGCTCATTTTTAACAAATTAGACACTAAACTAAACCACTAAACCAAATCAAGCGCATGTGACAGCAATTACTACATAACCTCAAAAAAGTACTTATGTGCTCAGTGGGTTGCTAACGACCCACGCGAGTTCTGTGATGAATAACTCGAACGGTGTATTATTTTTGCAAAGTATTTCAACAGAATACTAGATTTCAAAGATATTTTAACATATAATCACTACTCATTTTAGGAAAAAATAAAAAATAAATATTTTATGTGTTGTCATAACTGATGGTGTAAGCTGGGTAATGGTAACTAAAA
Organism: Psylliodes chrysocephalus; assembly: GCA_927349885.1. Classification (NCBI taxonomy): domain Eukaryota; kingdom Metazoa; phylum Arthropoda; class Insecta; order Coleoptera; family Chrysomelidae; genus Psylliodes; species Psylliodes chrysocephalus. Next base: position 94,822,763 of record OV651814.1, on the reverse strand, counting down.
ATAAATAATTAGTTTTTTTTACAACAAATGCGAATAATCGAAACATTTATAAAAATTGTTTGAAATAAATATACAAAGAAGTGATTTTGTGTAAAAATAAAATTATAGAACTGAAATACAGAAGAAAAAAAAATTAAATACATACGGGGTCGTTAACGACCCGCTGAGCGTTAATGGGTTAATTAAGCTTACCTCCTTACCTCATATTAAGTATATATACTTACTTATTATGTTTTATAAAAATTAAGAACGTTCGTTGTTAAAAAAAAGCACAACCTACCAAAGACACACACACACAAGACGACAAGAAAGAGAAAGATGTTTTCTTTTGGCGCTGAACTTTGTTTGTTTGTTTATCATCATCTAATTGTTACTAATTCCATGAAACAAAAAGAAACTTCTTAAGATGCGATGTTGCCAATTAAAAATAATACAAATTCTCAAAAAAAAAATCCTCTTATTGGGTATTTTGGGCCGAAAAAGCCGAAAATGATAATAAAAAATCGATAGGGCTGCTCTGGGGTAGCGCGCCGGCCCCATAAGGGGGTTTCGTCTCGCAACTTTTTGCGGGCGAATTTTTCCTAGCCGAACTTAGGTGACTCAAATTTTCACAGATTATAGCCCTAACATTACTTAAGAGCACCGTAATATTTAAAAACGATATATCATAACGGTTGGCTCATAAGAAATTCGTCCGCAAAAAGGTGCACGCTAAAACGGCCGAATTATGAAAAAAATTAAGAAAATAATTATCAAAAACATCAAAAAAAAATTATAACAAAAAATGACATATTTATGACATGGTGCGTATACGCACCATTGTCGGGAACTATACTAAATTATTTCATTTATGATAAATTTCAAAACCGTCAGTGTGTAGATGAACTTTGCATTTATCACACAGGTATATCATATGATTTTTGCACTGCTTGCATCTTCATCTTGTCTTTTCAGGATGTTTTATTATAACATGTCCAATTCTGTCAGGTCTCATATTTGGGATAACTTCTCTTGGAGGTCTTTCTATATTACTCTTGTTCATGGAGGCATCATCACTTTTCAATAGACGTACTGCCAAATAAGTTTAAATTCCAGCTGTGTTATATTAGAGTTATTCACTTTACGATGGAGTTTCCATTTAGCAATAGTGCTGTCTAATGTATTGATAAATAAAGACCACCATCACTTTTTGCCTCTTATGCTCGTTCTGTAGTTAGAAATAGCACATTTGCTAATGACTGCACTGAAAAATTATTGCTGGCGATAGTGACAATGGCATTGTCATTCCATCTGACAAGACTCAGTTGAATATTTTCTTCACCTGCGGAATCATAAGCACCTCTGTTTCTCTTCTTGAGAGTCTTTACATTGTCTAAAAGACACTTATTCGTTTTGTTATCCCTAATGGTACCTGTTGCAGAATATTGCATTTGATGTAATTTCTCGAATAATTTATACGACGAGAAGTAGTTATCAAAAACAAATCCTATGATGTAACGGATTTTTTAAGATAGCTAAGATATCTAACACTACTTGTCCTCCTAGTCCATAGGGAGATTTTTCGTTCTCTGCTCTCGCTCCACCATAAGGTATGAATGTAAAAAAATGTCCATCAGATGAACATAAACACCATAATTTGAATCCGAATCGAACGGGTTTTTCTTTTATAAACATCTTGAAAATCTCTTTATATGTTACAGTGACAATTGGATACTTTTCTTTAAAGCTTTTACATTTTCGTGATGTTCAGATCCTCTGGCAAATTCTTTTTCTTGGAATCGTGCAAACTGTAATGGCATAATCTGCTTGTAAATGCATTTATGTGATTGAATACTGTATCAAAAGTTGTTTGACTCAATCTCCGTGGCTTGAACTATGCTCACCATGCTTGTCTTTCCCCGTAGTTCCTGTAACTTTAAAGTTTTTTTGCAGATATTCAACTTTGCCTTTACTTATGCCATGGATTGACTGGAAGTTTTTAAAACAGACGTTCACTTCTTCTGCTTTATCGCCACCTTTATTCCTAACTTTGTACATAAAATAATTATCGTGAAACATAGCATTACCTTCTTCTTGACGATTTCGTCTCCTTTGTACTGGCACTAAAGACATTAATCCTGCCAAATATGCATTTTGTTCGTCATTTGAACTTAAACTGTTTAAATATTGCATCACTTCTTTTCTCTCTACTTGAGTCTTTTACAGTCTTTTACAGTTACATGGCGGCCCTTCTTCGTGAGACTGTAAACGTATTTTTTTTATCACATCGACCATTCGTCCAGATTTTTTCTTTTTTTTTGTAGTGCAATCAGGGATAACACTTTCAGAAGACATTTTTTACCCGCACAGACACTAGAAACACACATTCTCAATTTCTTAAACTGTATAGAATAGATACGTTCCTTCTAACCTGCGACAGTAAAACGTAAGCAATGCGTTGAAACTGAAATAATAAATTTTAATGCGTCGCATGTTTCTCATTTCACATGGACACTCCTACTTTTTAACCTTCACGCGTGGACATTCCTTGTTTTTATGCTTCGTACCGATATTTTAAGTAGGCATATTAGCTGGACAGTTCTAGTTTTTACCTGCTATTGTCTTGTAAGCATTTGGTTTATAATATAGCTAATAGAATGGCACTAATAACTCAATTGTAGCAAAATTGTGACATTCCTTGTTTTTTCCTTAACCATTCATTTGCCAAAAATGGGTTAAAAAATAAGAATGAGAATAATATAAATAATTAAATTCTTGTATTAATGATTAATAACCCACCCTGACTACCCTGACTGTAAATAAAAATAAAAATTATGATTAGCTTTATCGACAGTATGCAATAATAAATTGAAATTTAGGTCGCAGTCATTTACAATTTGATTAAAATTTGAACACATAACGTGTATTGGTTAGTGAGAAAGGACATTAGTTCTTGCATTGTCATGTAATATATAAGTACTAATATATATTTATCATACTGTATATAATTTGTATAGTTATTATGGTTCCTTGAACTTGGGTATATATTTTGTAATGTGTTGATTCGACATTTATTTCGACGACGTAACAATTGTGTAGGTTCGTTGAAATAAGTGATCGAAGAATAATTATTCAATAAATAACTTTCGTATAATCGACTTGATTTTTATTGCTATTGATGACGTAAAATATCCAAAAGACTAGTACCATCACATGGCGATCGTGCCAGTCGAGAATATTTTGAAGAAATATAAATATATATGGCAAGAAGAATAATTATGGAAATAAATTAAGGAAATATTAAAGAAAATTAAATAAAGGACTATTGAGAAGATGGCTGGAAATACAAATTCTAAAGAGGTAAAGGAAGAAGTAATAATCGCTAAAGCGGAAACAGTGGAGGTCAAACAAATTCAACAGAATTTTTTACATCCAAAAATATTATAGAAGCAATGTTCGTGGTATTGGCATTCGTATTTTTGTTGATGCTAGTTTTCAAGAAATGCAAGAAAATGTTACGAGAGAAATGTGGCTAAAAAAATTAAAGCTAGCCAAGAATTAGTTTAGAGAAGGAAATACCAGAAGATTTTTTTTCAGCTTTTTAGGTATGACTAAATAAAATAATCATTATAATGGAATGAGTTTGCAAAAGAAATTTGAAAATCTAATAGAAGAACTAAAAGTGTTTCATAGAAATCTATTAAAAGACTAACGAAAGAAGATGTGACATAAATGTAACTAACCGTAAGTTTAAGAAATATTAAGTTTTAAAGAGGTAAAAATATTATTTAATAAATCAGACGTAGTTTTTCGCTCAAAAGCTTATATTAAAGAACTTGCAAATGTTGTTGATAAACTTATTGAGGCAATTACAGTTAATTTAGTTGAAAGGTTACAGTTTTCGCACAACATAGAGAAAACTGAACGGGAAACCAATTTAGAATCAGACTCTTCTCTTTCAGATTGCTCAAATAAAGTTAAAATGCAAGCTTATATGATTATGTGGGGTGTGTCCAGTCCCAGTAGTTCTGCATTCACTTGGCCAGAGTAGGAGAAAGCGAGTAAGCGGTGGATCGTATTCATGCAGGAGAGTCCCTCAGGATCTTAGTTAGGTGTTGCTGCTGGAAGGGTGAATAAAAGCAGGTGCACATGCAGGAACCCAAAGTACCTTATACCAGAGCCTTAAAAGTCTAGTAGATATTAGCAAGTAAAGGATAAAAGGTCTATAAATAAGAAAATACTTGGTTAAAACTCAAGAGTACATAATATTTAATGAAGAGAATAGCAGAAAGTGTTAGTTCGACCTACCTTGGATGGTGGATGACCTTAAAACGGTGAGAAATAATAAAATTATTATCTTTAAAACTTTTAAATATCCTCTAAAGAGATTCTTCGTTTGTATAACAAACCGAAAAAAATTATATTCAAAATAAAGATTTAAATAAATATCCGCAAAATTGCGACAATGTGACCATTCACATCAAAATGTCCAAATATAAAAGATCTCTTTTTTTATATTAAAATTCTCACCAAAATCCTAGTGATTTTGAATTTACAAATATTGCAGGTAATGGTAAGCAGATTTTTGGTGTTGCTGAAAGTGATCAGAATCAACAAACTTTCCTTAAAAGAATAATTGTGACAGGGAAAATAGACAGATTGATATATTCGAAGAGAAGAAGACGGAAAGTAGTCATAACCCTTCTGGTATGAAAACAGGACCCCTTTATATAAATTAATAACATGCCTTAGTTCAAACAGTTTTGAAAATTTATAAGGTTTGTTATTTGATTTTTATAATTATTTAGTTAAATATGACTGATAAAATCTCATCCCTAATATTTTCATAATATGGCAAAATAAAACTGTAACACATTTTAATTTGGTATAGATCGCATTTTTTAAGTTTGCTGCATTGTCTGATGCAGCTAATCATATTTTATCCTGAACTCCCCAATCCGACAATTCTATGAAGTTCTTTGGCCAAATTTTCTGAAGTATGGTGATCGTCGATGTAATGAGCTGTAACTGCTGTGTATCTATCATTATTGTGAGATGTCCAACTATCTGTTGGTATACATATACATACTTTTCTTGCTTCTTTAATTAGGTCTCGCACGCGTATCTTACATTTGTCATACATAACGGGTTTCATAGTGTGGGAAATCATATGCCTGCTTGGCAACTCATAATTGGGGTTTAAGGGGTTAACAAAATCTTTAAAAGCAGTTTCTTCTACCAGTCTAAACGGTTGAAAACTTTTTGTAAAAAGTAAAATCAATTTACCATCGATATATTCCTTACAGTTTAAAACAAGTGGTCTCGATACAAACGATGATATTTGTAGTTGACCGGAATTATTTGTTTTTCTTTTAAGATTTATATTATTTTCTTTATTTGTCGAACTACTCGGCCCTGCATGGACATCGGTAATTTCATTACTCTAAAATAGTTATTGTAAAATGTAAAATCTAGAATAATAGTTTATAAATAATTTTACCTGCGGATTAGTGTAAGTTTCAGTATTATTTATATTACGAGTGCCGGTATTAACACTACTTTTCATTTTAGGAATTGGTACAGTTACGGTGGGGTGCTTGCTTTGCAAATGTCGCCGAAGATTTGAAATACTAGTTTTGTATGATAATTTAGTTAAACAAACATTAAACTTAGCAAAAACTTCATCTAGTGAATCAAAAAAGTTCCAAAGTTCGCTTGATTTTCTTTAAAACCGACATTTCAATATATTCAAAACTTAGAAAGAAATAAATCATAACCACAAACTAATTACTACATCAACGAAAGCGCCCTTTATTTTGTATTTGTTGGGTTACACCATCCAAATCTCGCTACTCGCGGTGCATAGTACAAACAAGAACGCAAAGCCAAACGAACTAAACGAACGATTAGTTCGTTTACATTTACGTACGTTTTCAGATCACGCCGAACAAGAAATATTCGGGGAATTCCCCATTTCCATGATGACAATACCGAAAAATTTCTGACTAAATCGTCATCTGCCAGAAAATAATACAATTATTATATAATCTGTACCAGCAATACAATAGCATATGCGATGTGCGTAACTTTGTGAACTAAGCGCTAGATGGCGTTGAATGCATTAACAAAAAAGTCAAAGACGTGATTCGTGATTTCGGTATGCAAGCGAAAACATTTGCTGTTTTATTATTTTTAATTTTTAAATTGTGTAGTTTAATTAATAGTGCAGTAAACAGATGAAATTGACCATTGGGGTGCACCTGTGCAATCAATATATCAATTGTGTAGCAAATTACATAATTGTGTAGTTTGGAACAACCCTGTAAACAAAGTGTAAAGACGTGAGACTGTGACGAAATCGATCATCGCATCGGTCACTGCTCTATAGATCGACATAAAGCGTGCATCAGCGCCAGACGCCAGTAAGAGTGTTGCGGTTATGTTATGGCCCATAAATCGCAGGTCATTGTGAATCACAAGTATTGTTAATCACTGTTATTAGTGGTGGCTCAATCGTAGGTTGTGAGTGTGATCGTTCAATCACTGTGAAAAAAATCACCCACTGTAACATGTTGCTCATCACTAACAAAAGCGTATTCAAGTTTAGTCCCTTACTAGAGCGAAAAATAGCATTTTCAATGCATGTTCATTAAATAATGATTTACAGTTCTTGATTATAAATCGATGGGATTTAGTGCCTTGAGAACAGATATTATTTATATGTATTATCAAAACTTATACCTAGATCTCTAACATCAGTACTTCTAGTTAAGTCGACATTATCAATGTGGTACATGTATAGAACGGGATTACATTTACGGCTAAAGGTACATAATTTATATTTACTTAAATTTAAGGGAAGACAATTTCTTGTATATTATTCATTAACTTTATTTAATTCCAGTTGGAGCAAGGGGCAATCAAATTGAGATCTAATTTCTAGAAATATTTTTAAATCGTCAGCAAATAATCAAGATTTAGATTGTAGTGCATTAAGAAGGTCTGTTTTTCTTTTTCTTGATATAAAGACTTTTATTTATTATGGGGATCGTTTCTACTGATTTGTTTGTTTTTTCTAATGCTTTAGGGTCTAAGTTCGTCTTTATGTCTTTGATTGTACGTATCATAAATTGGTAAATCGAAGCCGAAGTGTATTTCTTCTGCATAAAGGCCATATAAAATTGAAAAAGGTGAATACCCGGTGGCACTGTGTAGAGATTGATTATAAATAAGTACAGCATGAGTAAACGTGTCGTCTGAGTTTTCGGGGTTTTGAGCTTTTAAACTTCGAAGTTTTTCTAATAAGTTAGAATGGAAACGTTCTACAGGTAAATTGGAAAGAGTTGTTTACCGTTTAATTGTTGGGCATAACTGACACCTTGTGTCGTAGTTTTGGAGTTAAATTGTCTGGGTTTGGGTGCCTGGGGTCTCCTGCTAACACCCATGTTTGGTGCTTTCGGACATCCTCTGTAACTCGCAGGATGTTTCCCACGGCAGTTTGCGCATGTGGCTTTCTCATTAGGTGGCCGTTTGCACAGAGCCGCTCTGTGGTTTCTGCCACATCTGACGCATCGTTCATCCATGTGGCACATGGATTGTGCGTGATGGTTCCCCTGGCAGCGATAGCATTGTATCGCGCCGTTTGGTGCCCTTTGGGCCTTAACTCTGACTACGAGTCCAACACACCGGTTGAAAAGTAGTATATCATCTTTTTCAGATTGGGGTAAATCAATCAGGAATAAGGGTAGAGCCCTTTTGTCTACCCTTGAAGTCATTTGCTGCACCTTAATCGGATGCAGGCCCTGTTTAGTCAGGTCGCTTAGCTGGTCCTGGGTCGACATATTAGTTGGTATTCCCGTTAGGACTGCCTTGTAGGATTTATCTTCTGCCAGCTGATGGCAGAAGAACTTAACCCTTAACTTGGCAAAAGTTTAATTTTGAATCTAAAAATCTGAAAATTTGCATGTGTTCTGTTTGGTGGTCATACAAATATTCTATGATAACAAAAAAATTATATGACATTTGTATGTCAAAAATTTTGATTGTATACCAGAGTATACATCGCCAAATAGCCCGATAAATGGGTATGTATAGCATATTATACATTGCCAAGTTACGAAGTAAAATCAAACTATCAAAAATTACTCAAAAATATTTATTTGTTAATATGAACATCCATAAAACAATTTCTGTTCTGGACTAAACATAGGCTTATATTGCATTTGCTACAAAATATGGCGGTTTGTCCCTTCTTGCAATTTCTACACCTGCCCATTGCACCATAAATTGGAAAATGATCTAGATGATCCAATCTAATGTCATCTTGGGTCTAGGCTTTACCGGGTTTTTAATTTTTTTTGAAGTTAGTGGTAGCTGTTCATTACTGGGACGTCCTCTTTTTACTCTGTCAGTCTGCAGTAGACTTTTGGCAAGTTTAATTCGAAATTGTTTGAGTGGCATTACTGTTTTTGGATTTTCTTGTAGGATGTTTGAATCTCGTTTGTATAATAGCCAAGCATTATTTACAGATATATCTATAATTTGAGAAAAAATACTCATATACCATCTATGCGTTTTGAAGCGTATTCTATATATAGCAATCAACATGTCTGCCAAATCCACACCACCCATATGACTGTTATAGTGTTTTATTAACTGTGGGCATGGAATGTGAATTTTTCTATTTTCCTCTTTGGAGAATCTTTGGATAGTTTTCATTGGATTGGAGGCCACATACGAACTACATAGGGTTACGGACTTGTTATCGTACCACTTTTCAACAACAATGTGACTGTCATTGTCTACTCTTTGGTCAAAACTACCTCTTCCATCTTTTTTCAGTTTCTTATCCGATTCAAGTGGGCAATCCCGTAGTCTGTCTTTTCTAACAGTTCCCAAAGATAGAATTCCAAATTCACTTCGAAGATATGTTATAAGTTCTAAACTTGTAAAATAATTATCAAAATATACCATCGATAATGGTTTATTTTGGATTGTCGAACATAGTGCTAAAACACATTTTGCACCAAATCCCATGTTATTTTCAACTTCTGTAAAACAATGGTTTCTAAACGTATCATTTCCTCCATAGGGAAAGAAATCATACACTATCCCAGATACGCCACAGCGAACAAACATTTTGAAACCCCATTTTTTTGGTTTATTCTTCATATACTGCCTCCTCGAGCCGGCCTTTTTCCCCTTGTATGGAATCATCATTTCATCCACTGAACATCTAGACTCTGACTCAATTGTAAGACAGTTTCTTCGTACACGATCTAGAATAGGCCTTACTTTAAAATATCTGTCATCATTCAACTCCTCGTTATTGACGAAATGAAGGCTGCGTCGTATTGCTTGATACCTTTTTAGTGGCATTATATTTGCAATAAGTTCATATCGTGTTTCTTGAGCCCAATAGTCCGTGTAAGCCGGCATGTCAACAATCCCCATTAAAATTTCGATAGCCAAGAAATCGTGCATTTCATCTATGCTTGTGTCTACACATTTGTGAAATGTTTGTGTCGAATACAGGTTAGTTTGATCTACGATTAATTCAACGATATCTGGACTAAAAAAGGTTTTAAAATATTGCAAAGGTGTTTTTATATTTTGGGGGCTTGTAAAATCATTCGTTTGTGCCGTTGTTACTTCATATTCAAAATCATCAGTTGTCCACTTAAATGGAGGCTCATCTTTTTTTCCTTTTCTTTTTATTGAAGAGTTTGGGTTTTCTTGAACTAATGGCGAAAACGGTGGCACAACCGAGGGAGTAGCTGCTGCTAGTCTTTGTTTACTGACTGAAATAGGTAATAATTCTACAGCGTCTTCTCTATTTTCTTCAGGAGTGTAATTTTCCTCATCATCATCATCTGGATCTTCAATGAATTCTTTCAGTAAATTACGAGATAACACCTCTTGTTCATCGTCACTACTGCTTTCTGGGTCGCTTTCAGCACCAATTGGAGGCAAAAGAGCCATAATTTTATCAATTCTCCTTTTTGTATTCTGAAAATAAAAATAAATATCGAGTAACCCATACCGGGAGGTGTATACTATACAATACAATAAATTTTCATTCAATTTGTGGAAAAAATATTTACTGAATACCAAAAATGTATTTATAAATAAACAGTACTATGCTTCAACAGTAATTTCCCAAAAAATTATCGCTGCATTATAAAAATCAATAAACAATAACAATAAACTTACCACTTGTTGCTTGGAACAACACGCTTGCTCATCCATTTTGCTGAGACTGTCTCCATACCAGCGGACTTAGATGCGCGAATTGAGATTTTCGCACCGATCTCCCGTCGGCTACATACGATAGTGTATCGTCCACTATACATTGCCAACAAATGGGTCTCAAATCTTACTGATTCCCAAATAAAAATATATGTATATTATGTATATTATAACATACGTTGCCAAGTTAAGGGTTAACTCCTGACTTCTCCAAGTATAAAGTCATCTTCCGGTAGTCGTCTGTGGTTTTGGGCCACACACGCGTACCGTTACCTTTTACAATCGCGGTCTCCTAATTAATTTGGTTAATTTCAAATTCCCGTTTTATTTTTATCCAGTTTGTGGCTCGGTCTAGCAGAATAGACGCCACCTTTGGATTTTTATTTTCTTCATTTTTATTTTTGTTTATGTCGATTTCTTTATTTTCATTATTATTATTGTTTTTATTTGTTATATTTACCTTCGCTTCGTTTTTATTATTATCGTCAGTCCGAATATTATTTTCGAGGGGGGTTATTTCCTCTTTACGGCGTTTTGCCGCATTACGTCTTTGTCGGCGGGTTTTACCGCTTCTAAACCCTTCTTCATCGCTTGAAGAGCTTGACTCATTGTCTGAGTCTATGTCCATTTCCGTGTTGTTATCGCCTGAGGGGCGGGCTAGTATGTCAGTTTGTTGCATGCCTGAGGGGCCGGTTGCGTTGCTTATTTGTGTATTTTTGTCGTTAGTTTTACTGTCGTTCGCGTTTTTGTCTTCATTAGTTTTATTTACGGAAATCGGAATATTACTTTTAATTCTATGGTCTCTAGTTTGTATGTCTATGTTGGTTTTGTCTTTGTTTGTTTCTTTAGTTGTATTATTATTATTATTTATGATGGTTAAATCTTTAGGTTTATTTATTGAATCTTTTTCGTTGTTTACTTCTGTTTTATTTGTCATTAACATTAGTTGCTTTAGGAGCGCGCATTTTTTTTAGGGTGTGGTTCATTTGGTCAATTACGTTTTTTAGTCCGTTTATTTCGTTTTTTAGTTGTTTAGATTCGGCCTCCGCTTTTGCCTTATCGTTCAGGGCCCTTGCCCTTGCGTCCTCGCTGTTTCTCAACAGTTCCATAGTGCCCTTGATTTTTTTTTTTGATTTATCGATTTTTAGTTGGTTGACGACTCCCAGGTGGTCCTTCCTGAAAGTCGTCGACAGTAAGGGTTTTGACGGTCCGTGATGCGGTATTGTCTCACCCTTTGTATCCGTGTTATTTAAAGTAAAATTTATCATAATAAAATATAAATTAAAATATGGTCATTCGGGGGATAAAAAATCGTACAGAGTAATTAAAAATTACTTACCCTTCCTTGAGGTGTCGTTCTCATCCAGTGGCCCGATTTTCTGTATCTCTCTCACTTTGAATTTTATTCGATGCACATAGTGTCTATCTCCGATAATTTTATTATTATTATTATTATTATTATTATCACACTTTTGTCACTCGGGTATAATCGCGTCACTATATTTTAAAAATAAAATACCATCCCCGGCACTAAAAACAATTGTCTTAAACAGCTGGGTTAAGGATCTCTATCTGCCTACTTCCTTATCCAACTGCTCGTAACGACGGTCGATCTCGAGTGACTGCCAGTTTGGATTTTTTTTTTTTATTTATTACTGGTAATCTTAAGTATTTTACATTTTTATAGGACATTTCATTTTCCTATTTCCCTGCTATAGGAGTTATCCTCCTTTTCAGGGTGGTCTGCCCTGATTACAAAGTAACCTAGCTAGCTAATTTCCTAAATTGTTGTGCGCGTCTGTGGGACCTGTGTGGCAGGTTGTGTTCCCCAAGAATATCGCCAATTTTGCCAACCCCATAAATGGACAAGTCCAAGTATGAGGTGGGGAATATGATTTAGGAAAACCACAAAACCTAAACCACGATATTGTACATAGTTTTGACTTTCTAATTAAGTAATTGGGAAGGGTTTATCTTATACTTAGGGGGGCTGATTCCAGCAGATCCTGGAGTTCAGCGGTGAGGGGGAGGTCTTGGGCGTCGGTGAGAAGTTTTAGATTAGGCTGTGGCATTTTTCTTTTCGGTTTTCGAAAGAGAGGAAGTTGGTTGGGGCGCCATGGGGTTCGGAGTGTGTCTAGGGAGTGAGTGTTTGTGCCTTTCAGCGTGCGACAGACGTACTGTTTCCTGAGGGTCTGGAAACGTGTGAGGATGGGGGTGTTTAAGTAGACTTCTCCACTGGGGGAGCGATAGGGGAGGTACTGGCAGCGTCTGAGAATACGTCTTTCGAGTGTGGTAAATTTGTGGGACAGGTATGTGGGAAGTACTCCGTAGGGTATAGCTCTGTATTCGGCAACGGGTCGGATGAAGGAGTTATATGTGTGAATAAGGGTGTTTGGGTTACAACGCCCCATTCGTCCGCACAAAGCTCCAAGGAGACTGGCTCGCTTTTGCATCTTCTCAAGAGTGCGTTGGACATCAGAGGACCAGTTAAGTGTACGAGAAAATCGTACCCCCAAATAATCGACTTCAGTCTGTTGAGCGAGCCTGACTCCTAGGAGATTTACGTTTACGAGTTGGGGGTTCTGGGAGGTATGTCTGGAGTTCAAATCTCCAAGCAAAACGGCTCGTGGGAGAGATGATAGGTGTTCTATCAGTGGTAGGGAGATGATTTGGCCTGGGCGGTTGTAATATGAGATGATTGTTAATGGATTGTCTATCGGGAGGTCTATTGCTATTATGTCTAGTTCAGCTAGATGAGCTGGAAAAGTGTGAGAGTTGAATGGAATTGAATTTTTAATTAAAAGAGCATTCCTAAAAGAGTTTTGGGATTTATTTAGATGAACAGTTTGATACCCAGTGAAGCTGGGGGGAAGTTTTGACTTAGTGTCTGTAAGAGATAATATTTGAAGGTTTTCTGAATTTAAAAGATTTTTGATTAATGGCCTCTTCCGAGCGAGGCCATTACAGTTTATTGTGCCGATTAGACAGTCCATTAAAGGTCGGGGTTTATCGGGGAGCATGTAAAGATTGCTAAGTTTCCATGACCTGTTACGGTGCATGAATGGCCGAAAATGGCCGGGATTAGCGTTCTCAAGATTTTGGTAAGAATTTCTCGACTATTTGGTAGGAGGTTCATCAGTAGAGTCGAGAATAGTTGTATGGAGATCTTGAGCTCTGATGTTAGCTCTTGGGGGGGGGGGACAGGCGCTACCTGTTCGGGTTTCTGTGGGGGCTTTTGCCGTTCGGGGCAGGTTATGGAATAGGCAGGGTGGTTGCCGCGACAATTTGAGAATTTTGGCACCTCTGACTTTTTACAGTCAGCTGGCCTGTGGTGCAGCCCGTCGTTGGGACAGGCGGGTTTTTTGTACATTCTGAGGCCGAATGTCCAAGGCCGGTGCACTGGGTGCAATATTTGGGAATGGGAGGCAGGGGGTTTTGGTTGGAGGGTTTCGGCATCTTCGGTCGAAGACACCCTAACCCTCTCGAATTAGGTAAGAATAGTGCGACTCTGAAGGAGTCAGCACCCTAATGAAGGAAGTATATTCAAGGGTTTTTTGGGACCTTATCCTCCATACTTTAGTATAGGGGACGCTAAGGTCCTCGAGAACTTCTTGGATTTCTTCAAGGGAGATGTTTTTGTCAACCTGGCGGATGACGAGAGAGAATTGGGGGCGGGGGGGGATCGGGTGATTTTTTTCTGGAGGGGTTTGAGCATATTTGGGATTTAAGATTAATTTGTTGTCCCCCATTCGCTGCCTTATGAGGGTCTGAAGTTCGGTGGGGGTTTTGCTTGAGGTGGTTTTAATTAGGGCGGTTTTATTGAAGTTGGCTTTCACAAAAACAAGGTTTTGGCAGAATAGTACCTGAGTATTCAGGATGTTGTATAGGGCCTTTTGGGTGGAGTAGATTGTGGGGATGTTCCTGAGAACATATAGTGTTTGTGTAGGTCCGAGGGGTCTGTTGGGAAGGTTGTCGGCTTGTGTGGGGTTTGGGGCGGGTTGTTGTGTTTTTAGGGGGTACTGTCGCGGAAGTTTTGGAAAATATTGGAGGGTTTTAGGATCGTTCGATCCATGAGAGAGGGGATTGAATTGGAGCTTTTTTGGCTAGAGGTTGGGGAGGGGATTGTGGCCATTGAATTTGGGCCTTGGCCGTATTGCTGCGGGGTAGATGCAGCAGATCCGGCGTAAGAATTTTTGCGTGTCAGCACCATGGTGGTGACAAAAGGTTTGTTGGGAGGAAGTTGTTGAGTTTGTTTAGTAATTTGGGAGTCCCTAATCCGACTCAAGGGCTATTAACCCCGGCAATGGTGGCTTGACCCTAGTCGGATGACGTTTGTTAGTTAGGTTATACTTACAATGTTTTGGTCCTGTAGTCTTGAAGTCGTCTAAAGTAGTCCCTTGCTAAAGAAATGGATTAGTTATCGTTGATGACAGATCAATCTATTCGAATAATTCGCTATGCGAATAATAACCTTTTTTAAGGAAAAATTTCTTAAAAGAAAATTTCCAAAATAGGGCTATGGACCTGTAAAAAATGGGGTTAGTGTCGATCTATTTAATTTAATTTCCAAATCTTATTCGAAAAAATATTAGCCTTTTTTAAGAAAAACTCTAAAAAGAATTTTTCGAAATAGGGCTATTTGGTTTGTTCACTTTTTAGGAATTTTTCTCTGGAAATATTTTTCTAATTAAAATGTCTGAAAAGAAATTTCAAAAATACTAAATATAACCTAGGATGCTTCAGCGGGAGTGTGCTTTCGCAGTGACTTCCGCAACGCTTCTGATTTGCTTCGGCTGTTCTCGTCCGCTCGTTACACAGGTACCGTCTCGTACTGTTGCTGGATCTCGAATGGCCAGTTTGCACACACACACACACAGTAATTGAGCCCAAGTCGGGAAGGTTCCCATCCTGATTTACTGGATCGGAATCCTCCTGACGACCACCTCCCCACGTGACTGCTTGGTTTCACGTGGCCTCAATTTACATCTTTTGATTAGTATGCCATTCCTCCTAAAAGGGCTGTGAAGGATGACATATTATCTGAAATTTGGACAGGGTTTGCTGATGGCATTTCCCAGTCCTTGTCTGAATCGCGTGTTGCGCTCCGCCGTATGCTGAAAGAGAACGCTGAAAGAAAATCTTAAATCTATGAGACGCTTGAATTTTGCACCCAAGGTCAGTCACTCGCCGCCGCAATCCAGCACCTTGCGTGGTCTGGCGTGTCTTCTGTAGTCATCTCTCTCATATTCCGTTAGTTCTCTTATTTCGATATTGGGATGTGTTCTTAGCTTCTCGAAGGTATCCGTGGCCTTCTTATGTATTAGGTCTAGAACCCTCTTGGATTCTAGGTCCCTCCTGATGACGTCATTTCTCGTGTATCTGTAGGCGTTTGAGGCCCATCTTAAGCTGATGTTTTGTTGGCTTTGGATCCTTTTCCTGTTTGTTCTGCATGTAAATCCCCATGCCGTTGAAGCGTACATGAGGATGGGCATTAATACAGCCTGAATGATCCTCATTTTTGTCTGTAATAGGAGCTTGCTCTTCCGTCCTATTAGGCAGTTCAGTCTCGATCTTGCTTGTTTTGTCTTGTTGACTACCATGTCCACGTGTTTCGTGAAGGTGAGTCCTTTGTCCATGATTACTCCTAGGTACCTGGCTGAGTCGGTCCATGGGATGTCCTGTCCATTCATTGTAATTTCTTCTCCTGGGGGGTGGTGTCTCTTCTTGAACAGCACAGCCTGTGTCTTCTCCGCGTTGATTTTTATCTTCCATCTGATGCACCATTTTTCTACGTCTTCCGCTGCGTCTTGTAGATATCTTGATATAAGTCCTGGCTGTGTGCTCGTGGCAGATATCGCTGTGTCGTCCGCGTATAGGGACATGGTAGTGTGTTGGGTTTTAGGGATGTCTGCGGTATATATGGAGTACAGCAGAGGTGACAGTACCGCCCCCTGAGGCACCCCCGCTTCTGGGGCTCCGGGTCTCGATAGGACATGTCCCATCTTGATCCGGAACTGCCTTCCGCCGAGGTACGACCTGAGCAGCCCTGTCATTCCCGCCGTAAACCCTTGGTCTCTCATTTTGTAAATCAGTCCAGCGTGCCATACCCTGTCGAATGCCTTGGCGACATCTAGAAATATGGTGCCTGTCGACTGATTTCTGTTGAATCCTCTAGTGATTCCTTCGACGAGTCTTAGGACTTGCAGTTCGGTCGAGTGTTCCTCTCTGAATCCGAATTGCTCGTCGGGGATGATGTTCAGATCCCTTGTTTGTTCTCGAAGTCTTCTGAGGATGACTCTTTCCGCAATCTTACTCATAGCTGGGAGCAAGCTAATGGGCCTGTAATTTTGCGGAAATTGGGGGTCCTTGTTCGGTTTCCGTATCATAATCACTTCCGCTTGTTTCCACAGTCTAGGGAAGTACTGAGTTCTTAAAATCCCGTTGATGATGGCCGTGAGGTAGACTGTGGCTTTCAGCGGGAAGTGTTTAATCGCTCGGTTTGTTATTTTGTCTCTGCCGGGGGCTTTCTTGGCAGTTAGGTACTTGATGATGCCCCTCACCTCGTCCGGAGATGTGGGCTCAATGTATCCTACTTCGTGTTCGGTGTCGAAGTCCTCTTCCACTTCTTCTGTGAAGTCCAGATCTTCATCTTCGTGTTCGTTGTTAGAACACTGAGATTCTAGCGAAGTGGCGAAGGCTTCGGCTTTTTCCTCTATCGTGTTTGCCAGCCCATTTACTCCATGCAGAGTTGGTACTGGTTTTCTGTCGTCTCTTAGGATTTTCTGAAGTTTCCATAGTCCAGGCCTTTGGGGGTCGAGCTCTCCGAGAAAATCTTCCCAGCTTCTGTCAGCATGCAGTTTCAGTTCCTCGCTGATGCGACGTCCTAAAACGTTGGCATAACGTCTGTCTGCTGGGTTTCTCGTGCGAAATGCGATTTTCCTTGCTCTCTTCCTGGCTGAGATTAGGTCTTTCAGATCTTGACTCAAGTTCTTAAATTTGTGTATATTCGCTACTGTCACTGTGGTCGAGCTGGATGCAAGTGACTGCTGGATGACTTGCTCTAGATTTTCAAGAGCCTGGTCGACGTCTGCTGGGTTCTCTATTCTGGGGATGTTTCCCAGAGTTGCACCCACCATTCTTTTAAATTTTGTCCAATCTGTCTTAGACACTTCTTTCGGAGTATCTAACCTTTCTCCTTCTCCTAGGACAAGGAGGGTAGGCTTGTGTACTCCGACTCCTTCATGCAGAGTGAACATTTCTAGTGGAAATGTGCAGTCTCTGATAACTGCAATCTCTATTACATCTGGGACTCCTCTGCCAGGATGGTGGGTGGGTTCTAGAGGTCCGATCGCCGCACAACCAGGGTTGTCGTCCAGGAAGTTTTCCAGCACCCGTCCTTTGGGGTTGTACACTGTGCTGTTCCAGTCCGGTGATTTCGCATTTAGGTCTCCGATAATGATTCCTTCCACGTCTGGTGGAAGGATAGCTTCTAGGTCTTCGTGGTGCAGGATAGATTGTGGTCTTACGTAGGCCGACGATACTCTTAGATCCCCGTGAGAGGTTCTAATGATTATCGAGGTGGCTTCCATGGACCTCAAGTTATCCGGCGTTGGAATCCGGTAGTGGTCTATCTCCTTTTTGATAAGGAAGGCAGTTCCTCCTGACATATTAGTGAAGTCGTTCCTATAGGTGTAGTAGCCAGGCCACTTAATGTTCCGAGGTTCGGTAACCTTAGTTTCCTGGAGTGCCATTACATCCAGGTTCTTCCTCTCTAATATTTCCCCCATGGTGTTGATATGGGTTTTGATCCCTCCGGAGTTCCAAGAGCCTATCTTAAGTTGTTGGGGTCTAATGGGTGTGTTACTCATTGCGTTGCTGCGAGAACTGCCTCATGACCATTTGCAATGACTGAGCAAATGAATCCTGTATTTGCTTAATGGCTGCGTCAAAAGCAAGCTGTTGCATTCCATGATTTATAGTTTGCTGAGTCGTATTTGTGGTTGTTTGGGAGTATGTCCTTCCTTCCACAATTTTTGCTGGTCTTGGGGCCGTTCTTGGAGCAGGTCGCGCTGAGGCTGTGGGTTGCGCTCGGTGATTTGCCCTGGGTTTGGGCATGCTCGGGCATCCTCTGTAGTTAGCCGGGTGTTCTCCGGCGCAATTTACGCAGGTTGGCTTATCCTTATTTATTACTTTCGTGCATTCGGATGCGCGGTGGGGTCCTCCACAACGCACGCATCTTTCGTCCTTGTAGCAGTTGTTCTGCGCATGGTGAAAGCCTTGGCACTTGTAACACTGAGTTGCGTAGTTCGAGGCCCTGAGTGTTTCCACCCTAACCACGATCCCTGCGCATCTCGTTACTTTCAAGATGTCCTCTTTCTCCGCCATGTTAATGTTCACTAAGTATAGTGGTAGTGAGTTTTTTGTTCTTCTGGCTCTCATCTGTTGGACTTTTATTGGATTTAGTCCTTGGGCAACCAACTCTTCTTTTATTATACTGAGGTCAGTATCCTCGGGGATACCCCTGATGACTGCCTTGTAAGGTTTGTCTTCTTTAAGAGTAAAACAATGGAATTTTTCCTCCATTTCTATAAAATACTTCTGCATTCTTCTGTAATCTTCTTCTGTTTCGGGCCAAATTTTTAGCTCACCGTTTCTATAAACGGTGGACAAGTAGCGGATCTCCCGATCTCTGAGTCCCAGTCTCAACTGGAACCATCTACCTGCCCTTGCTAAAATTATTGGCGGTGGTTTGGGTTTGCTGGTGGCCTTTGTTTTTCCGGAGTTTTCTTCGGGAACCACTTTTGTGTCAGTTATTTTCCGGTTCTGTGTATCTTCGCTTTCGCTGTCCGACTCGTTTCCTGGTTTTTTTCTCTTCTTTCTTTCCACGAGGGTGAAACCGTCGTTGTTTCCTTCAGGAGTGGTAACTTCATCCGTTTCCATCATGTCGTCTGTATTCTTGCTGTCGCCTGTCTCGGAAGTCAAGCTGCTCGAGCTTGTTCCTTGAGGGGTCGGGTTTTGGCCGTTTTCTTCTGTGGGTGCCGAGCTGCTCGAGCTGGCCCCAGGGTTAGTCTTCTTTAGGAGGACTGGCTTAACGGATTGGGTAATCCGCTTTGCGTCCTCCTTATTCTTTTTAATTATATCTTCTTTTTTCTTCTTCTCTTCTTCGGCCTTTTTCTTTTCTTCTTCTTTTTCCTCTGATTCGATTTTCTTTGTTTCCTCTTTTTCTTTTCTTCTCTTTTTTTCTTTTCTGCTTCCCTTTTCTTATCTGCTTCTCTTCTTCTGTCGGATTCCTTCTTCCTTTCTTCTTCCTTTTTCGCGTCGGCTTCGCGCTTGGTCTTCATTTCCATTCTATTATCCTCCAGCATTCTTAGAATGTTTTTGTTCTGCTCTTTTAGTTCTTTGTTGGCTTCCATTAGCCTTGCTATTGTGTCCGCCTGTAATTTTTCCTGTACCATCCTTTTTTGGATGAGCTTCTTCAGTAATTTGTTTTCTTCGTGGACGTCAACCACCGGTTGTTCCTCTTCGCTTGAAGATTCATAGTCAGAATTCCCCATATTGTGACCTCCCACAGGGCGCAAAATAAGATCTCAGTATAATAATTTATAAAAGACTTACCCGTACCTTGATGAATAATCCTTTAATCCGTCATTTGTTGGTCACTTAATATTATTTTGTCACTTTTTTATTTTTTGTCACTTTCTATCACTTCGATATTAATTTTGGACGCACATAGTGTCTATCTCCGAGTTGAATTTATTTTTAAACTCACTTTCCCTATCTCACTTTGTTTATACACTGCACATAATTTTTAAAATAAAAACATCTGCACTTGTATTATATCAATGTTTCGAATTGAAACGCGATCGCGACTTGCAAAGTGGTTAGGCAGTTCCGGTATAAAATACCATCACCGACACTAAAAACGATGCCTTAAGCTGCTGGGTTAAGGATCTCAATCTGCCTACTTCCTTATCCAACTGCCCGTAACGATGATCTTGTCAGGTGACTGTCAGCCTCGCTGCTCGATCTCTACTATGGCCAGTTTGGACTATTGCTTCTCCTTTTATATCTCGGCGGTGGCAAGGGATACCATCTCTCTCGTTAATTGAAGTGGAAGGGAAACGCTCGTCTTGCTGGGTCACCGCTTCGAGGTATGTTTGGGAAACCAGTGGCGTAGCTTTAGTAACGGTAATTTATTATCGTTACAGTTCTTCTAACGAGAGGTTCCGAAAATTCTCGCTTGAAAGTTCATATCTTGGAATTGAGTTTCATCGATGGGATAATCATCGCTTGGAAAATTATTTGAATATTCTTCGAAATTTTCAGGGGGTTCGAAGTAATTTTCGGATTCGACATTAAAATTATGCGTCCTTCTAGTCGAAATCGACATGGCTTGAGCAGCTTGAGTGCGTATGGTTTGTACCCCGCTCATAGGTTTGGGAGCAGAGTTATTGCTCTGGTTTTGGAACATGGGTCTAAACTGATATGATTGATTTTGAAATGGTTTATAGGTATTATTCGGGGCAATTGGATTTCTTTGTTTAAAATTATAATTATTTTGATGGGGTTTAAAAGGAACATTTTTATTTTGGTTGCTAGGTGGAAAACTTTTTGGGTTTTCAATTTTTTGCCATTTTTGTAATGCGGTATCTAACGAATCTAATAAGAAATGCGAAAGATATTCGCAATAAGAATTGTTGAGACCTGTACAAAATGTTTTAATGTTATATTTTTAAAATAAAGGGTTTTAAATTCTACCGTTTCACGGTTATCACTTAAGGATATGTGTGTGTGAGTAAATCATTCAAATTATTATTAATTCTCTGATGATACTCATCGTATGTTTCAGATGGTTTCTGTACAGAGGTTGTTAGTTGTGTGACTAGGATTTCTTCAGATCTATCACCATATTTTGCTAATAAAACGACGTATTTCGGTCCAATTTGTTTTATTCGAAAAATTTAAATAATCTCCCGGCTCACCTTTAATCCTAGACAAGATATTTGAATTTAATATGCATTCTTGGGGAGCAGTAAGATTCTGTCCCTGAAGAAAAATTAAAAGGTTATCTACGGAGTTTAAAAATGTTGACAGTTTACTTCTCGTTGAATAGTCTGGAAGAGTTAAACAAAGACTGGCAATGTCACTATTGTTTAACATTCTTACAGGAATTGGGTTTTGAACTTTCAAATTTACGGGGCTTCGATTTTGTGAAAGAA
This sequence comes from Psylliodes chrysocephalus, assembly GCA_927349885.1. Taxonomy (NCBI): domain Eukaryota; kingdom Metazoa; phylum Arthropoda; class Insecta; order Coleoptera; family Chrysomelidae; genus Psylliodes; species Psylliodes chrysocephalus. The sequence goes on along the minus strand of OV651814.1, from coordinate 94,801,317 downwards.
TTAAATTAATTTCTTCCTCGTTGGAATAAGAAAAGGTGCTCATAAGTGAAACAGGTAAAGAAAAGATACAGGAAGATTTGATTTCTTCTGCATTACTTTCTTCGTAGATCGTCTATCAAACAACTGTAGTTGACCAGGATTCTTGTAATTCTGTATAGATGATCCTGTTCGCAGCGCCAATTATGCTTTTACTTACTCAAAGTACTTTTTAAAAAGGATGTTTATTAGTTTATAAATAAAAGTGGTATACAATAATTCGTTATAATATTGTTGTATTTACTGCACAACGAATGGAAAAACAGTAACAAGCTAACAGAGTTACACAAACTAGTTATAGAGAGTTTATCCTATTTGATTGTAATAAAATCAATTAAGGAAATGGCTATTGCGCCCGTCGTCGCTATCTTATCTTAGCGTAGGGTCCATTGTATTGGATGGTTACGCTAACGTTTCTATAGATATATAATCTTTAAATATTTTACTCTAATATCACAAACATTACATTACTATTTAGGTACGTTAACTATATTTGGTTAAAAGAATGAATATCAAAAATTGCACAACAAATAATTTACTTGATATAAAAACTAATGCCTAATAAACTATCTAAATAAATAAAAAAAATATATAAAACAAAATTCTTCTTGAATCTTGGGAAGTAAGATAAATGCCAACCATCCATATAAACTGAAACAGAAAAAAGTTAAATGCAGTAACTTCAAATCATTTTATTTGTTTCTTTTTGTCTTTTAGACATTGCCACAGCCCTCATATTATCATTATAATACTTTCTTATTATTAGTGGTAGACAAGTTTTGGCTAAATGAGAAAAGACGTCTATTTTATGTTCTTTACATGTAAACCATTCAAAATCAATATGGTCTGGTAAAAAAGTAAAATTTTCTGAATTATATTGTCAATATGATCCAAAAGTGGTAAACTTGTATAACAATTTCATGAACTTTTGAAAGAAATTTAATAATATTTCTTTGTACATAAACCAAACGTCTTTTACCATCATTTTCTTTAAAGTAAGTAAAAGTATAATGGTCTTCTTCTAACCTGTTTGTAAATTATACACTCTTTGCAGTCAAAACTATTAAGTTTTTTAACAACAAACCTTGCGACATAAACTAGTAGCCTGATTCTCAAATTCTGCATCATTTAATAATTTTGTTTTAAAAAAGTTTAAATCTATATTGTCTAATTCATTATTGATATCACAAATTAATTATTTCGGTTCTGTAGAAAGCCTAAAAATGAATTTAAATTATCTAATATGCTAGTTTCATCAGCTTTACAATTGGAATTGTAATTTCTTCCTGAAATTAAACGATCTAAAATGGATATTTTAAAAGCTGATATAAATTGGTAACAATTTGAAGAAGTATTGGCAGCACCATACTGCCGAATTGTGCCAAACATATTTTCAACTGGATCTTGGTTTAAAACACGCGTTCTGATGAATTTGAATCCCTTTTTCCAACATTCATTCATCCGTAGTTTGACACCCCTAATAGTAATTAACCAACCGGCCTTAAAAGGCATTACCTTCTTCATAGGTTTACCATTTTTTGGCAGAAACTGCTAAGATTCTATTTTTGACAATATAGAATTCCAACATTCTTGATATTTGGATCTCCTTGAAGCACACTGCCTAAGAGATTTACCACTAACGACACTTGGGTTATTACCATTAAGACTGTCAGAGAGCTTATCAATGTCCTTAATAAATTCAGCAGTATAGATAGCTTCAGATGGTAATTTATTAGGTACTATTAGACTTTTGTTGGCAGCAGCCATTATGTGGCTCAATAATTTTGCTTCAGTTGAAACCTTCATTTTTAACTTACTATTTCTTTTAATATCCAAAAAAAGATTCTATAACTTTATTTAATGCTTGAAATTTTTTTAGTTTTATCAAGATAAAAAACTTGCTTAATAAAATTAAATTCAGCACATTTAGAATTATTATCAAAATAAATATCATAATTAAACAAGGTATTTCTGGTACATTTCAAAAGATGGGGAGGATCGTACAAGGTAATTATCTTTTTTCCGTTGACAAAAAAAGACCTAGTTTTTTAATATTATTATCTGCTCGTAATTGTTTCAGTGCAGTACGATTTGTATTCCCCAGATCACAAACAGTTGCCATTACATTTAATCTCACTTTTTGTAACTCTGAAATTACTTTTACAATAATGATTTTCAAATCATTAGTTTTAACCTGATCTTTAGTGAAATAATAAGCCACTGGCTGCTTCCAAGCCTTTCGTAAGCCATTTATTACAAATGCCAATGCGTGGTCAGCTACCAAGGTCTACGAACCCTACAACTTTATCACTAGCTATACCCAAAATCAGTTGTTCTGTAAGAGTTATTTCGTCAAATAATAAGACATAGTTTCTATCAGTTTGCTTCATTTTAGCAACCCTTTCTTTAAACCTGTTAAAAATTGGTTTATTAATGCCGGTCTCAAATAGAACTGATCTCAAAAGTGACTGTAAAATAAATTTACTAGGTAGGGAGATAAAACGCTTTAAAAAATTATAAGCTCTTGGGCCCTTCTTATATAAAGCTAGTGACAAGACTTTATCTGATGTTGACCAAGAAGGTTTAATCTTTTTTGAATTAGATGCAGCACTGTTTAAAAATCTCATGCCTGCAGGATCGAGCTTCGAAATAATTTGTTGAAATAGATTTGATTCTGAAATTTTGACTGCATTTTTAATGTTACGTTTTGAATTAATTAGAGCCTTCTTTAATTTGCAAATTTGACTTTTCTGTATTCTAATAAAAAAATTAAGTTTTTTTTTCTTTCTAGGAGATAAACTATTAACTCGAGTTTCATTAATTTTATTTAAAAAATCCACTACCTAAGCGTTGTTTCTTAGGTAATAATTCGAATTCATTTGATGAATGACTATCATTGAAATTTTGATCTATACTATACTTTCTCTTCACAAGTAATCTGGAGGTGTGACAATAATATTACTAAGTACTACTATCTTTGGTGTATCTGGTTTTGAGGGTGCCAAAGGCAAAGCAAATCTTAGCAGTCTTGAAAGATTGTGTTTGTAAACGATTTTGTATGAAAATGATCTTCACATAATTTATGATTGGTTGTAAGTGAAATGTTTAAAATCTGGCACCATTTCTTTCTTTGATCAGTATCGGAAGGAAAATTCAAAAAATGTTTATCCTTAAAATTTACGTTTGAAATGGACCTATAATATTTACTATTACAATTGGAAACAATGCATTTATAATCAATTTTTCCTGGTAAAGACATGTTAAAGCATCAAAATACCTTTACTTAATTTTAAATTATCCTAAATAACTTATATCTAAAACTAAAATAAATAAAAATACTCTCACGCACATGTTTTCGTCGGTAACCATAACCATATTGTTTGTTTTGTTGATAGCGCGAGCGCGGCACCGCGGAAGCGGGCACGTGGGGTGGCCAACAGGCATACAGCGAACAGAAAGCGAGGTTCACATTGTACAAATAACTAAGTAAAGGCATGTTTTTTAATTTGTTGTAATATATAAATTAAAATTGTTCAAAAAATACTTTTTGTGCGTTACTAAGCGAGATGTTATTAGATTATTCAGTGTGCTATACATTTTAATACAATTTTGTTATTGTATAATGGACGTCAGAGCACCTAATTTAGACCACGAACATTTTGAAAATAGCAGAGGTAAGATTTTTTGTTGGGCTCAGTTCCTGAATGAGTCTTGGTGATCCTCGTATATATTTGATCATCGAGTTCGTCTCACCCTTTGTAAAGCGGTCATTTAGTTCTTTCTTAAGTAATATGTATGCTCAATTTCCTTTGGGGTGCGGTCGAGAAAAATGTTGATATAAGAGTAGCTATTCTCAGATCTCAGCCTATGAGCTTTGCGGATGCATGAGTGAACTTGATTTTTATTTCCAAGATTCAATTTAATTGGCCTAGGCTTGTCATTTGTTGCATTAAATCTACCCAATCTCATACATTTCGACACTAAAGTAATTCCAGTAGAAAGAAATTCTAATATATTCTTGGCCTGGTTGTTACCAAAAGTAACTTCTGCTTCTGATTTAAAATAACGGTTCTCTCTGTAAAGTGTGTAAACAACCCTTGTAGTGTTACCCCTGCACTATTAGGTCTCTGTAACGTAATAAAAATATGGGAGGAATTTCATCAATAAAGTATAGATTACGAAATTAAAGAAATAAAAAATACCTGTGGTAACATGTTTCAAGTCTAATGTGTTTTTCAATGAATTTAGGGTTAGATTTCGTTATTCGGCGTTTTTCAATCTGTCGGAATTATTTGCCTTCTTTTGTGTGCTATGATGGGTTTTAGTCTCTTCGGGAATACTTTTTCAAATACCTAGAAGCTTAAAACAAAATATGAGATAGAAATTGTACGTACCAACCAATCGAATAGCTTCCGACCAGTCCCGTGTTCCTTAATAAACTGTTTTAGCGTTTCGAATACGCCTCTTGTCACAACTACGAGTAGTGTGGGTTAAAAGGCTTGCGGAATAAGTATTTCGCTCTTTTATACAATCACCTTTAATGTAAGTACCAGTCATCGTGAATATGAAGTCCCACCACACTCTCCTCGTCCTCCAAATGCAATAAAAAACTCACTTTCAGATCTTTCTTTTAAATTTCAGAGATATAATAAGGTTTTGCTTGCGTGAATTGCGGTCTTGGATTTCTTGTACGATATCTTCAAAATCTATTTGCGAATTATTATAGGTAGCTGGTTTTAAATTATAGGGACACGAGCAGTGCTCTTATTTCATCAATACGATCTCGCAACACAGAACAATCTTTTCAAGTAAATTTAATGTCGGCTTTGCTGCTTATAATGGACCTAACACCCATTCAAGTCAAGTTTGATAAATATAATCAAGAATATTATCCAAAAGTTGAACAATTTCTTTTTGAGCCAAAATCAAACGGGTTTGTTCATCATATTCTTTCAAATAAGTAAAACTATGATACGGTTCTGTAAGACGTTTTCTTGCATCCAAGATAATATAACTCTTACAAGGGACACCCTAGTGCTCGGAAATATTCGGGCGCCAGTTTTATTAATGTGGTTTGCTCCACAACTCAGACAGTTTCTAGTGGAGATGACGAAAAAACTCCAGGGGTATCGTTGATATCAGACTATGCACATAGGAGGGTAACAATAGCGGGCTTTAATCGTTATTATTACGTTAAAGAATTGTCGAAGGCTGAAAGAGAAAAAGGGGAAAGGTCGATACACAACTATGAGCCAAATTTTTGAAAATTAATACATGTATTGCCTAGGAAAACTATTAACAATGTTTTGTTTACGTAAATATCTCAAAACCCAACCCCTCCATTGGTCTTCATAACCCTGGACAAAAATAAACAAAACCAAGCGGTTGTGGAAGATAGCTTGACAGGCCGGAGCTCAATCAGACGTAATTAGATAAATATAAAAAAATGAAATGGAGTTCAGGATTATGTCGGGCTACGGTAGCATCTAGTTATGAATAGAGAATATATACGGAAATAGAATTCAATATTAAGTATGAACGAAAAGGAAAACAAAAATTGATCGGTACCAGGTAATTAGTTTAGCTGCCCATCTGATATCCCACCCCTTTTAAAGTTGTATCAAAGTTACAGACAAATGCAGCCACAGATACTACCTAATTGCTAGTAGTGTCCTGACACACCACGCATACAGAATACTAGGTAGGTTTCAGGTAGTATTTATCTTTTTAAGCGAAAATTAAATAAAAAAAATCTTATCGGTCTTGACCACGGATAATATCTAATTACTAATAGTGTCCCGACACTCCAAGCATACAGGCCACTAGTTTGTTTTAAGATATATATTTTTTTAACTTTAATCGAAGAACTATTAGAAGGAAAATGAAGCAAAATTTTTATCACGGATAGTGTCTAATTACTAGTAGTGTCCCGACACTCAATGCATACAAAATACTAGCTAGGTATCAGGTAGTATTTATTTTTCTAAACGAAAATTAAATAAACGTGTTTTAGGTCGTGACCCCTTTTATTAAAAATAAAAAATAAATTACCACGGATAACGTCTAATTACTAGTAGTGCCCCGACACTCCACGCATACAGAACACTAGTTAGTTTTTAGATATTATTTTTTAAATATTAAATCAATTACTAGAACCACCCTATATTTAACTTAAAAGAAAGAAAATTGAAGTAAAACAATCAAAATAAAAAAAAATAACCCAGCCCTGGCACCAATTGATTCGTTAACCCTTTAACGGCAAAATTTTGAGCTGCTGAACGCTCAGGAGACAAAAAAATCGTAAAATACACTCATGAAATTTGACATAATCAGTTGAATTTTGACTTAATTGAAATAAAACATTAATAAACGTGATTGTAGTAATATGAAAAAAATAAATATTTTATGCAGTGGCATACTAAATTTTTTTGAGAAGGCAATACATTTTTTTGTAATAACAATTTTTTTATTTCTTTTTATAATATAAAAAAAATTATCCACGATATGTATAAAAAATGCCTACAAAATTTCTTTAGTGGCGTACGGAGTTTCTTTAGTGGCGTACGAAAAATTATTAGAACGATTTTTTGCAATAAGCTATCTGCAGAGTTTTTGAAGATAATCATTTACAAGTTTTTCAAAATATATTGCAAAAAAAAAACAATTTTGGCAGTGCCGTACGAAATCTATTTTAGAGGGAACTTTTTTTGAAATAACTATTTCATCTTACTTTTTTATTTATGACAAAAAATCACCCTACGGTACCTATGTATAAAAACAGCTTAGAAAGATTGTATAAATTTCTTCAGAGGCGTACGAAAAATATTTAGACTGATTTTTTTGCAAATAGGCTATCTGCAAAGCTTTTGAACCTATTTAGAAGTATTTCAAAATATATTGCAAAAATTTATAAAAAAAACACATTGTTGTGCAGAGGCGTACGAAATATATTTGAAAGGGACGCTAACGTTTTTTGACATATCAATTTTATCTTATTTTTTTACGATAAAAAATATGTTACGGTATTTCAGTGCACAAAGAAATTGATAAGAATGGGCCCGTTCACTTTCATTTTTGAATGTGAATTATTTATATATTTATAAAGATATTAAACTCTTTTGTCTGGTGGTACTTTTCCCGTTAAGATATTTTTGCTAGAAGTAAGGGAATTCCCATAAAATTCTTTCAGTGACTCATTGCGTCAGAAAACCCCTAATTCCCTTCAGGTCTTGTATCGGTTAATAGTTAAAAGGGCGCGGTTGTCGGATGTATCATTGCACCACCATTCCTCTTCTGCATTTATTAAAGAAATTTACATGATAAAAATATATTATTTTTTAAAAATGTGTTTATATTTTCAGATAAAGCTGGAAGCCTTACCTTTTTTAAATTTTAATAAAAACAACTAGTATTACTCAAGCTGAATATTACCAGATCGAAATTTTATTTGGGAAAATGTATCTGGTAAACGTGACAACGTTGTAAGTACTTCTAAATAGTGTTGTCTACACACACTTCTAGAAATAAATGCATCGTTGCCACGTTTACCAGATAAATATTGCAAATTAAATTTCTACTTTTTGATTATGGTCTGGTTAATTTTCAGCCTGAGTAATAATAATTGTTTTAATTAAAAAGTAAAAAATAAGCTCCCAGCTTTAAATCTGAAAATATAAGTTCATGATTTTTAGAAAAATAATGGAATTTTACTATTTAAATTACATATATAAATGCAGAAATGCTATATTAGGGATACTTCAGACAACCTCGCCGTCTTTAAGCATAACCGATACGAGACGTGAACGGAATTAGGGATTTTCTGACGCAATGAGTCACTGAAAGAATTTTATGGGAATTCCCTTACTTCTAGCAAAAATATCTTAACGGGAAAAGTACCACCAGACAAAAGAGTTTAATATCTTTATAAATATATAATTAATTCACATTCAAAAATGAAAGTGAACGGGCCCATTATATAATAAATAGAGGTATAGAAATAAACTTTTATTTTACTGAAATAAAATACAAGACTAGGTATATTCGAAGGATTTATTACCATAAAAAAAATTAAAACAAGTTACCAGTCAACAATAAACTTTCAAAAAATTTTTTTTTGTATGATAAGCTTTGAAACAGTCCTCGATACAAAGCCCCACTTTACACTCAGAACACCACGTTGTTACTAATTTTCTTTTTTTCTCACGTTGCGTGGTTTTCGCACATACATGGCATGTTCTTTGTCCCTTAGCCTTAGCCGCTGTTGCTGGTACATACGAAGGATAATGTCTTTCTACAAAATTTACTGCTGCTAGTCTATCAAGATGTTCTCCACATCTACGTCCAGGTCTCACAGCAGTCAGTGTACCATGTCTGCTCAAAATTTGCGATATAAGCCGCCGTATAAAATATTTTAGTTTGAGTGAATTGTTTCCAGTCTTTACCAAATATAAATTGTAACAATTCAGAATTGTCAAGTCAATAAAATGAAAAAAGATTTTTTTGTACCACTTTACACTTTTTCGTACACATTCAACAGTAGACATCTGCATATCTGCCTTATCGATAAGTCTCATATTTTTAGTGTAATCTAAGACACAGTCAGGTTTTTGAATCACTTGTTGAGTGCGATAGTTGATTTTTTCACTATTTTGTAGCTGTCCTCTGTGAAATGTCGTAATCATATGTACATCCCGTTTGTCTTTCCATTTTAGTGCCAAAACTGTGTCCTCACACTTCATCTTTTCTATCTGCCCTCGTTGTAATCGGCGTTGAGTAAATTTAGGAAAATGTCTTCTATTTTTCTTGATTGTGCCACAATAACCTGTGTTTCGCTCATTGAGGTATAAAGCTAATCTTGGATCAGTATACCAGTTGTCCGTATATAATAAATGGCCATTTCCTTCATATGGTCTTATCAGTTTTTTGATTAGACCACCTCCGACCCCCAATGGGTCATTTGCTGGAATGTCATTTACCGATCCCGTATATACTAAAACATTCAAAACCATTCCTGTCTCACAATCACATGCAAGAAACAGTTTTATTCCAAATCTATGTCGTTTGGAAGGAATATATTGTTTGAACTGAAGCCTGCCTTTGAAAAGAATTAGTGATTCATCTATGACCAACTTTTGAAATGGATAAAAAATTCAGAAAATTTATGATTTATATTTTCAAAAATACTTCTTACTTTCCAAAGTCGATCATTTTCCAAGGGATTGTTGTTATCAGCAAAATGTAAATATCGCAATAATTGAATAAATCTATCCCTTGTCATATATTTAGAGAAAAATTCGGTAGATATCATGGGATCTGTGGACCAGTAATCTTGTATTTCATGTTTTTTGATGTGTGGCATCAATAATAGCAATGCCAAAAATGTATACATTTTGGAAACACTGGTGTCAAACCACCTCTTTCGTTTGGGTGTTGGGCGTGCGTCATCGCAAAAATAAAAATAATTATTTGTTTCATTCACAATAACTTCTATTAGTTCGTTATCGAAGAATTTTATGAAATACTCGTATTCTTCAGCTTCTTCGTGAATGTTAAAATTTTCTGTTATTCCGGAATTCTCACTATCAAAATTGTATATTTTAAGCTGGAAGTCATTACATGCTCTCCAAACTAAATTACCGGCAACCGTTTCATTTTCACTGTCAGTGTCAGTTTCACTTGAATTGTCACTTTCATTTTCACTTTCCTCTATTTCAAATAGATTCTCTTCTTCATCGCTATAATCATCAGAGCTTTTTTCAAGACTACGCCGCCCTCCCGCTGATGAAGTTGATGGTAAATCCATATTTGTATAATTACAAAATAAACGAGTTATTACGAGCACTTTTTACACAAAACTTCTATTTTAGGTCTGATCGAAATGTAAGAGAAACACTAAATGAAAAATATTATGTCTTCTACCCTATTCCAAAAATTATTTATTTTGTATAATGTACTTACATGTAAAATTTTATCATACATGTGACAAAAATAAACATACAAAATTATTTCCCTTATCCTAAAACCATTTATTCTCCACAAGATCCCTTTCCTAGAAAAACGAACACTCTAATAACCATAAAGTTGTTTGTTTTATATGAAACCAAATTCTAATACAAAATAAAAAAAGTATAAACACCCATAATCATAAATCAGTTTCAAGCATAAAGAAATTTTGCTGATTGACAAATTAATATTGGTTTCAGAACGATTGCCGCTGTTGAGAAATAACAAAATGTACCAAATCGTTTATTTACGATGCCCGCGTTACAGCATAGTTTTTATGAATCGTTTATTTACGATAGCCGCAGTTAAAGGGAAATCAATTTATCTTTTATTTTCAATGTATATATTGTTATACCGATTTTGTCATGAAAATAATTTTTGTATCGAAAATAATAAAGACTATTATTATTAATGGGTTCCGCAGACGAATCTGGATGTGGCTTTTACCTTGTATCGGCATTTTCTGCAAGATGACAGGTAAGTTTTTGTTTTACATTGGTTAACTTTTTATGTAGTAGGTTGGGTACTTAATTGTCGGGTTCATTAAGTACGCGTCTGACAATTCCGCTGGTTTCAATAGGAACTATTTTCTAAAGCTGGTAGTAAGTTTTTTCTTTTAGATATAGTTTTTCAGGTTTTCAATAAGTATTTGCGGTACTTCTCCTGTTGAACCTACGATAATTTGTACTACGGTAACTTTTTCCTGATTCCACATGTCCTTTATTTCATAATTTTTTCTTGTTGTTTTTTTTTTTTTTCAAATTAGCAGCGAGTGAAACAGAAGTCATGAGGTAAGTGTGCTTGTTATTTTTGTCGGTGAAGACCACATCATCTGGTCTGTAATTTTGTAACGGTAAGTCAGTTATTATTTCTCGTAATATATTTTTGTAGTTTCGAGTTGCGCTGACCTGATCTTGAATCGCTATGAGGAATGACACCGTTTCGGGGAACAAATATCCGAGTTTCAACCACATGAAAGAGTCAACCACATGAAAGAGGCATTTTTGTTGATGTGCGGTTGCATCAGTGTTACTGGATAGCGGCCATGTAGTTCTTTTGTCCTCCATTTCTCGTCAAGATTGTCTTCTTCTGCTTCGATATTGTTGGTATATGCTAGGTTTAGCGGTGTTAGTTTTTTGTCGAGTTTTGCTAGGGTTTTGTAGAGTCGGTTGTTTTTTGTTTCAATATTAAAGTATTTTCGGAGCATGTTCATTTGGTTTTGGTTGTGTTTTGGTATGTGCAAAACTCCTTGTCCCCCTTTTCTCATGGAATACAAATCTTTCTTTTGAGCTGCGTGGGTGATGCTTACGGAATTTTGTGCTACTGGTTCAGATGTCGCAATTAATTTCCTTAATCTCCGTGTCTGTCTAAGTAAGCATTCCGAAACTGTATTTTAGTACGGATATTGGATATGTGATTATTGCCTTTGTTTTTGGCATTCAGTTTTGTTTTCAACATTGTTCGTAGTCTTTGTTTAAATTTAGTTTTCAGTGTTTCTTTACTTTGCTTCTGGTCTATTCCTCTAGCTTGTTGATACCCAAAATACTTATATAGTTCTTCAGTTTCCATACCTGCTATTTGTCCTTTGTCTGCACCCATGTCATACCCTTCAAGTCTTTTCCATTTACCCCTCTCCATTACATTTTTTCGGCACTTCTCTAATCCGAATTCCATTTGAATGTCATCGCTAAAGATTTTTGTTTATTTATTTAAGACCTTCCACACTACATCAAATTATAAGTGTTACATATGGTTGAACTCGTATTGAATAGGAGATTCCAATAATGACCAAATATACAGGGTGATGAATCTGAAAAACCGAAGTGACTAATAATATAAGAGAAACAGCAAATCTGGCAACATTGCAAATATCAAATCTGGAATCTCCGTATCCCAAAATAGGTGTACCCCAAATTTTGTACAATTAGGACTAGCAATTTACGAGATAATTGGCCGTTTCCAGACTTTTGGTCCACTCCGTATAATTCGCCTATTGCAAGAAGTATAAGTTTCTTTTGCACTTATTGCTTTCCTAAAGCATATATCTGTAACAACCGGGACGCCTAAAGGCTACCACTTGTCACCAAATGTAACAACCGACTAGCCTAAAGACCATTTGTAACTACTGATAGGTCCTTAGCTACTGTTGTTAATATACTATTAAGGGATTAAGACAGCACTCTCACCAGCCAAAAGGTCCTGGAGTCCAGAAGGAACATCAATTTCCCAGTAGCAAGTAAAATTAAAAAAAAATTAAAAAAACAAAAAATTATCCCTTAATAGCATAGTAGAGCGGTTCTTGGCAACTAGTTTTAGTCCTAAGGAAATAGAAACGCCGAGGCTTCTCAAATGCTCAGAATATTTGCCTGGTTTTGAAAGGGGGAGGAGAGAATAATATTAAGTATTTAAAAATTAACAAATGTATATTTAAAATAAGTACAAAAGTGAGTAGTATTCTAAAGAATAAATTACTCAAATTATAATTAGGGAATAAAGCACTATTTGATAATATATCCAAACTTTGAATAAAGATTTATGACACTTAATTAAACTATACAGTTTGGACTTATTAACAATTACAATAAAAGAAATATACAATAAGAATAATGAGTCAGTCATCAACAAAACCAATAACCCAAGTGACCTAGTAAAACAAGTTCTAATCCTTAAAAATTGCCTGTATTAAGGAAGGATCTACATCTTCGTTATCTAAAATAATATAACATTTTAATATAAATAATGAACCAAGTTTACAAAATCTTACTTTCAATTTTTTGCAAAATAATGCTTCGCAGATGAATACTTTGCTCGGCTTTTCTTTTTGCTAACTTAAAGAGCTCCCTTTCTTCTGATCTCCTTAAGACTCCATTATTTAACTCTTGAGTTAAAATATTTTGTTTTAATTTTTCAGAGTGTACTTTTTCCTTGCTCAGTTGTTCTTTAATGGAAGCTTTTACAACTGGTCTTCTCGAAGGCGTTATTTGTCTGCTGGTGCTTGCAGGTTGAACAAGAGGCACCTGAAAGGTTGCACTTGTCTCACCACTTTCAACTTGCACTTGAGGTTCCTGAGAAATACAAGTTTCCAACGGTTTAATCTCGGTTAATTCATTTTCACAAAAGAATGGTTCTATAGGACATACATCTATATCGACAACTAAAAACAAAAATTTGATTTAAAAACGTAACACTTTTGAAATTGTTTTGTTTACCTATAGTAGGCTGAAAATCAGAATCAGGAATGTTTTATATTCCAACACCTGCTCTTCCTATCAAAAGTAACACCTCTTCCAAAATACTATTTTCTTTGAGGGTGCTTGGCCCACCCCCTGTACCCATTACATCCACTTTTAGTTTGCTTTTATAGGTTTTGGCTTCATATTTCATTTTGTTCCAAATTTGTTTCAAGTTATTTACATTCCTAAAACATTAAAACTATAAACCTTTGTAAATAAGTAAACCTGGAAAATAATTTCACCTCTTAATATTGTTATTTGAATTAAAATCTTGAACCAATTTCATCCAAGCCGTTTCTTTCTTTTTATTAAATGTAAAATCAGTTTTTTTGCATAAAATGTCACTGTGTATTTGCAATAAAGCAAGCAATTTCACCTTCTCCTCGTCTGTAAAATTGGCACTTCTGTTTCTTTTCCCTTTCATTTCTCACAATACAAAAATTATTAAGACAGTCTATAAAATTACATTCTACAATTACTTATTTATAACAAAATACGCAAAATTAACAAAATCAAAAAATAACCACAACTACACTCCAAACAAGTGAAATTTGAGGTTAATAACAATCTTCTTTTCTCACTAAATGTAAAATTGTAATCTCCACCTATTCTGTTTAGACGTTAAAATTGCACAGTAATGCCAACTATATTCATAAAACTATCCAAATTTTTATGTAGGTATTTCCTAACTAAGAATTTCTTAGGTTGGTGAAATTCGATTTAGGTAAGTATCGGATTTAAGAATTTCCTAGCTAAGGAATAACCTAAAAACAGGTTGGTGAAATCGGGCATAAGTATATAATAGACCAGAAATTATTTCAAAAAATAAAGTGTTTATTTTGATTTATATTATCGAAAACATTTAAAATATACACTTTTTGTTCCCTTTTTGAATGGTGTTCACGAGCTCAAAAATAGTTACAAGTCTGGGAACAGGGAACGTTTAATGACGGGCGCCATTTATTTTCGATCCCTTAGAAAATAAAAAAAAAAAACAAAGACTGAATCAAAATAACAAAAGTTTTCTACAATTTCCTTTATTAAAATTGTGAAATTAAGAAATAATCTCCATGATTCTCCAATATTAATACTAGCAGTAACCAGACCATATCCACCATAAAGAAAATAATCCACCACGATGGGTCGCCCATAAACGATTTTGTTTTTTCTCAGTAATATTTTTTTGTGATTATATATAAAACATATAGGTCGTGCAATCTTTAAGAAACTGAAAAATGTGTACGTGCTTCAACGCCAACGCTCAGCTCACCAAAACTAAAAGCCAAAATTGCTCGCCTTCTGTCCCCCGTTTCCGCTCGCGCTCCAGAGAACGAAAAAATAATTAAACGATAAAAGGGAAACGAGGTTAAGCTATCAGGAGCTGAAAAACCATCCAGTTCCTTCAGAGTGGTACTGGTGTAACCAGAACACCGCACGAAGAACGGATTTTTAAATTATTTCCAAACATGCCTACTACTTGTCATGTCAAATGCTGTGACGGTTACTTGGAACAGGTTAGAATAATGCCAACAAAAACAAAATATATTTAAATTTATCAAGACCCCTAATAATTAAATAGGGTAGGAGCAAAAATCATAAAAATTCATAAAATTACCATACGAGTCTGAAAATTAACCAAAGCAAAGTAGTAATATTTTTCTATATATATTTTAGTGGTATTAAATCTAAACAATTTATGGCCATTCCGTTCCTAGTGTGGCCTTTTATGATCCATTGATGACCACTTGGCCATTATTATTTAAAAGACAAATAAAAGAAATGTTTGGAAAGTGTTTATTCGTTAAATATAAAAGTAGGATAAAATTCATTTTAAAGTATGGTATTTTTTCATTTCTTCAATAATAAAGTAGTACTATAATTTTTAACTGGAGGTTGAATTTCCTCCATAATATCAATTCTGTCATAATAGATTTCGTCCTTTTTTTCGGGCCAGTTCCACAATTTCCATTGTGCTAACTAGTAATTGGTTTTTCTTTTCATCTGTAATTATTCCTGGGAAAAATTGTTCCTCATATTTTACAATTACATATTTACAACTATAGGAATTTTCTTTCTTTTACTTTTTTAATTCGTCTTTTTCCAGAAAATCTTTTTCAGGATCAATTTCTTCGTTTTTTATTTCCTATTCTTTTCTTATTAGATGACTTTTTTTCAATTTGTTCATCGCCAGTAAGTCTTTTATTTATTGATTTATTTTCAACATTTCCTGATATCTATAGCTCTGATATCTGTATTTTCTTTTTTTGCGTATTTTTATTTTTGATATCTTTTTCTGTAATTCCATTTTCTCGAGCCGTTCTTTTTGCATCTCTATATTTCTTCTTTTGATTGTTTCTGTCATTTCTAGTTCCTTCTGTTTCTGCTTTCCCTCTCCAATATATTTAATGATTCGTTTTCTGTTTCAACTTCTAATTTAGTAATTCTTGATCTATCAAAATATCGATAATATGGTTTAACAAACTCGTTTTCATCAAAAAAAAGATTGATTGTATTCCGGTAAGTCAAATTCTATAGCATCGGTACAGTTGTCAACTGGATCTATAATATTGGTTTTTGGTACTTCAAATGTAATAGAATCTGTGAGACTTATATTAGCATCTAACTGGCTTTGAGAATCGTTCTTGTCATTTATGTCTAATTGTTTTTAATTATCGAAATAATCACATAATAACGCATCATTATTCTTAAATTTCTCCTATATAAACATTTATCTGAAGTCTTATAGTTTGACTCTTTGAACTCTAAATATTTCAAATCTGAAAGTCGAGATTTGGTTTTGTAAGGTACGTTTCACACTATTCATATTTTTTATTTTCATTGTTAAAATTCATTTTGTAATTAAGATATTGCTAATTTTTTAAATAATAGCTTTCCAATATATTTGTTATATCAATCCCTGTATTAGCTTGCTTCGATATTTTTAAAACAGTCTCCATTTTTCTAGTCTTAGATAAGCTTTTTTTTAAGGCGGATACCTTGCTTTCACTTGACGTTCCAGGCATTGTTAAATTATAATCATGGACAATCCTAATTGTTTCTTTAAAAATTTTCGTATATTTGCTTCATTAGTTAAGTCAGATACAACAATTTCCTAAAAACAGTTAGTTGTGAAACAGTTAAGAAAAATTCGAATAGGTGATTGACTAAGTTCAGGATCCATATTGTTATCAAAATTACACAGCAATGGTTGATCATCAATATTTTTAATTTCTGCAATCAAACTGGGTGTGATAATATCGTAAGTTATTTTTTTATGTTTTTGAGATTTCAATTTATTCTAGTGGTTCTCCTCCACTTTAGTTCGCAAAATTTTTATTTTGCACCATATTAGATTTAGTTTTTTTTTGTTTAAATCTTGCCATGTCTAAAAACAAAAAGTTATATTATCTTAAGTTTAAATTAGACGAATTTCGTTACACATTGTACGTAAACATGAAAACCTACTTTTCTCCATTCCTTCCAATCTTTTCGTGAACTATTTGCTACTTTATTTAATATTAACGATATTTTCTCTCATAATTATTTTTCCTTTCTTTGTGTAAAATCGGTTAGCATTTTTTTTATCTCGTCAACACTAATTTTTCATTTTGTGTGTGTCGTATCCATTATTGTAAATAAAAATTAAAATTTCCGTCTCGGTTTTACAAATTTAAAAATGAATAAATATCAAAATTAATTGACAGGTGGTAGCAAAAAATTCATAATTTCATCAACAAAATAGATCTTGTATGCATCTTATAGATCTTGACAACAATGGGCACTAATTTGTCCGTGTCCCTTATATTCAAGAAAAGGCTTTGATTCACTTGCGACTAAAAACGAGGATCGATTTATCAGCTTTGTTATCTAAACTTACCAGTTTAATTTCAAACTAAAATGTACAAAAATATTTTAAGCCTCACACAGACTTCGTTCTTTTTCATCCGTTCGTATCGCCGCGTCGTGTACTCGTAGAATCAAAGTGCTGCGATTGCGAAGATTGAATATGTTGATACTGAGAACGGCTATCTTGTAAAATAACTTTCGTATACCTCGAGATGTTGCCTATTTGAGCTTCAAATAGAACGTCGCATGAAAGCTTCTCAGTAACAATTGCAATTTCAGGAGACAACGTGCTCAGTTTATTGGCAATATTTTTACCACTTGTGTCAAGTTTATCATCATCAGCATTATTGAGCTGCTAAGATACGATTTCTATCACTTCGTCTGGTAGGTGGGTTGATTTTCTTTTTACATTTCGTGTTTGCCCTTTCTTTTTAAATATTGAACTTTGTCGCTTACCGTTGAGTTGGTAGGTGTCGTAACAGTAGATAAATCGTTTTCATATGTGATTATGGTAGCTTCTATTCCTGTCGAAGACGAAGGAGACATCACATCGTTTACAGAATTCTCACCCTCGCAAACTTGCGATTCTAACTGAAAATGAAAACAAATATTTGCAAAAGAAGTTATTTAGTTCTATATTTGACACATGAAATGGACACCCAGTATATACATAGCTAGGTATGTACTTTACATCTTTTTTTCTGTGTACACTAAATAGAACACACTGTATTTTATTTAACTTACCTTTTCTACCGAATCATCGTCATTGGTGTTGTAATCGATGCTTGAAACGCTCTCTCGAGGAGTTTCTTGATGACTCAAAAATATTAAATATTGAAATTACCACAAATTTGGTTGATAAATGTCATCTGTCCCAGGTCCTGATCACTGATACTCTTTGATTTTTTTATTTCTTTTCTAAAGGCGTCTCGTAGAGAATCTTTTGTTTTCTACAGTTTGTGTTGTTGCATTTTATCTATTTCTTTAGTAATACTGCATATCGTCCGTGAACCAGCAATACCTCCTAACTCAATGTGGACAAATTTTACAGGAGGGCGTAAAAACTAAATTAAATATAATTGAAATAATTTTTTGTTTCATAACTAAAAAAAAAACTATTGATATTAAACATTTTTATCTTCAATAGGTATAAACCGCCCATTGTCGGGGGGGGGGGGAGCCGGGGGATGGGGGTGTTGTCGGCTTTCCCCCCACCTCTATAACTCTCATTGCTGGGGGTGACGGGATGGGCGGCGTATTTGGGTGGGCAGTTGCAGCCGCCTGCCTCATTTGAAGCGCCCTCAGCTGGTCTTCTACTTTTATAAGCCTATCTTCTAATGATGACATCTTGCGCTTTGGATATACAACATGACTCTGCAAAAGTTTTGGTTATTTCCTAATATTTTAGCGAGATAGGAGATTTCAGCATAACAAAATTGTTTCGTTATTATTTTTCAAAAAGTTAGTTAATATTTAATTATATTGTAGTATAACGAACAGGAAACTTCCTACATACTTAAATGTCTATATTTGTTTCTAAACCGAGTTACAATTTCTTCGTTCAATTTTTCAACCAACTTGATTACAACTGGATAATTAAATGTTTATAACTTTAAACGACGACAATAATTTATTAGATTTTTTGTTAAAACTGCTACTTTGGAAAGCGTAACATGTTTATCTGCGCTAATTTCAATAGTAATTTTATTAAATATGGCGAGAATATCGCAGCATTAATCAATTAGATACCAATCTTCGGGAGTTAGAAGCGGCAGAGATGTATTGTTCAGTGTACTATGAAATGGCTCTTTTGTTTGTTTTACTCTATTTTGCTACGCTCCAAGGGCCGTAGCGAATGAAAAGATATACTTTATGAAACTATATTATTTTCTTTGGACTTTTTTTAAAATTGTTTAATTATTTAAGTTAAACAGTTAATTATTATTAAATTAAATAGTTATACTTCATTAAATTTCTGGTATATTTTAGTCATTATCAGTTTAAAATCGTTTGTGTAATATACCTAGACAAATTGAGAATCAACCTTCGTACAGTCAGAAAAACAACGCAAAAAGAACAAACTAGAATAGTCTTACCAGAAGTCTTGTTTAGTAGCAACAGTCGAATACCTGATGGTGTGACGATGGCTTAAACCCAAATTTCTTCGAGTGATTCTCTGGACTCGAGCGACCGGTCAATTCTGAAAGACTTATAAATAATTTTAAGAAAATGAAACAATTGATTCCAGGGGGGTTAGATGTATTTTCTACTTTTTGTACTTTAACTAAATTACATGTGAATCGTTTGATTCAGCATAGACAATATTTTAAAGCTTACTTTTTTTTACAACTTAACTACATGTGAATTGTTGGATTCAGCATAGAAAATGTTTAACACTTACTTTTTTAATTATAACTAACTTACATGTGAATTGCTGGATTCAGCATAGAAAATGTTTAAGACTTAATATTTAATTATACTCAATGAATATTTCATTGAACAAATCTTGGTTACCTTAAGCAATTGCTTGAAGCTTACATATACCTTACCTAAAGTATTTAATTAACAAAAGTTTAATAACCAACCCTTACATGGGTGGTGACATACTTTATAAAACCCCAAAAAAATAATTTAATACAGGGAGTTCCACTGAAGGTGGTTTAACCTCTAAAATAACCTAATCTCATTAAATTCATGAAGTGAAAGAAACTTTGAAAATAAACTATTAAATAATTACTTAGCTTAATTAACTCAAAATGGTGGTCGAGCAGAAATCACCGGTGAGCCTCGGGATCCAATGAAGTTAAACTTCAGCACCACATCTCCTGTAAACCTCAACAAAAAAATACATCTAACTCCTACTCATCTAACTGGGATGGAACTGATGGAAGCTACTCTTCTCTCCCTAAGCACGCCGGTTACCGGTCATCCAAAAAAAAAAAAAACAAAAAGAAAGGCAAAAGCTCGATTGGCTGAAGGATTACCTTCGCGGCTTTGAGCTCCCCCAAAAATCTATGAGGTAAGAAAAAGAATAGTAAGCGAGAGTCAAATAAAAAAGTTTCTACCACTTACCTCGTCGAAACGAGATGCCTTATAAAAAATGGAGCCTACGGTTTATCCAAAATTAAAATCCCTTTTTCAAAAAGGCCAGAATAAAAATTCCTGGACTGCTCCAGTAAATCCCTTGTTGCCTGAGGTGGCTTTTCAGGCCAAGTAGGCGTAATACGTCCTCGTCGAACAGATTTCCAAAATGGAGGCTCGTAAAAATGAAAATCCCTTTTAAAAAGGCTGGAATAAATTCCACTTATTAACTGCCCCAGTAAATCCCGCGGTGCGGTTGCCTCAAGTGGCTATTCTGGCCAAGTAGGCTTGATACGTCCTCGTCCTTATCGAACCGAGTTCACAAACACCTTCAACGATAATAATCTCGCCATCATGAGAAACTACCATGAAATCGACTCAAGAAAATTCGAGAAGACGGATATTACAAAAAAAAATGACACGGAAAACAATGGTACCAACATCAAAAATTTTAAAGTTTCTAATTCTTATTATAAAATAACAGACGCACTCACTCAAAGCCCTACTTAAAATTTTTACAGAACCCTTGTAAATATATGTTGACAGCACGAAATATTCAGTACACTATTTCTTTACCTAACTGCCCTTGTTTAACATCCCAAATTATTAATTACCCTTATTTTAAACCCCTCACTAACAATTTATTAACAATCCAAAAATTTAGTACAACCCTGGTCAATTGCTAAAATGTTTGCGAATAATCTCGTTAGTTGAGTAGACAACATCTAATACCCCTGAATAATAGACCACACACAATGACCCATCGAGTGTGTTATGTTGACTATAAGTATTTAATGAAATAAATATTATAATTTTAAATGACTTTAATTACTTACTCTAACAATTTAATATACGTGAATAATGTAATGCTATAAAATTAATGATTTTGACTATGAAATTACAAAAGTTTAATTATTATAAAAAACCATTCTAACGAATTTTAATACCGTAACAATTTAACATGTCGTAAGTAGAATTCCATCGAGTTGGGCAGTCTTGCTTCAGTTTTAAAACTTTACTGCCCATTTTCTTCTGGACAACTTGCAGTTTTTCCGTTGCCGACGAATTTAAAAAAAAATGCCACAATGGATTTAACTTTCTGTACAGTAGTATTAATTTCACTCAAACTAGCTTGTACTACCAAGTTAAAGGGATGTACGAAGCAAGGAACGTGCCACCAATTAGCTAATTGAACAGATTTTATCATATTTGCTGCGTTATCTGTAACGCATGCTACTAATTTGTCCTCTAAGTTCCACTCTAACAGTACTGATTTTATTTGTTCAGTAATATTTTCGGAAGTATGTTGTCCTATGAACTTAAATGTTGATAATAATCTGGATTTAAGTTCACAGGTTTCGTCTATAAAATGGATAGTAATTGCGTAATAACTCTCGTTATTAATTGAGGTCCAACCATCAGACGTAATCGCAACATAAGTAACTTTACGTAATTCTAATTTAATTGCTGTTAGACATTTCTCATAGCTGGCTGATAATAAGCTATTTGATAAAGTTTTCCTACTTGGCAATTTGTAATTTGGAAATCTCTTCGTAAGACGTCAATTTTTCGAGATTATCTTCACCAACTAAACGATTTATTATTCGAAGGTTCACTTGATCGTTACACACTAGCATACTTTTGTCGCCTTCTGGACTGAAGGACACTCAAATCGATTGGTGGTGGTGGTGGAGGTGGTGGTGGTGGTGGAGTTGCTATAGTCTGCCAATTTTCTAGTTCTTCAGTGTCATCATTAAAAATCAATTTTAACTTGTATCTCTTCGCTTCATCGATTATTATGGAAAACATATTTAGCTTCATATTATTTACCATTGGGAAATTCATCTTTCTCCATTCTGTTTGATTATCAAAACGTATCGCCATTTGCTGTACGCTATTCAGTACATTGGTATACAGTATATTGTTTAATATGGCAGTAAGAATAATAAAATTAGCTGTCAATAAGGTCATATATGTGATCGTTTAAAAAAAAAGTAGCCTCATCACTGAAACAAATGTGTTTCAAATAGCTGGATTTTGCAAAATATTATTACATATAATTTCACAATATTCTAGACGGCGGTCTGGATCATCCTCCCTCAGTTCATGAACCATCTTTATTTTATAAGGATGAAATATATTTATTTTAGAACTCTCAATCCATACAGTCATCTGTGTAAACCTCACAATTCAAAGCAACAGTTCTACTCGATGGGGACGGATTATTCACAAATTCGGTCATAATGTCCACTTGTTTATCTTCCCTAGTAGTTGATCGCCCAGAACTCTTTTATCAAACTCTTCAATTCTACGTCTATTATCTTCGCTTGACATCTCGATAATGATTAAAATTCAATAGTTGGTGCGAACTACCTCCCTCACTCCTTGTTTAAACCTAATCAATAAAATAGGCGCAGGACACTGCGCGTAATTTTTCTCTTCATCGATATTTTCCTTCCACTCCTTCGTTTTCCCCGTTCAAATTCGACCAATAACAGCCCAGATACACGCTTAGGTCCTTTTGGCATTGCTACTGCGCAAGATTTTTCTCTTCAACGTTATATTATGTTCATCGTGATTTTTAACTGGTAAAGTCATGTGTTGTTTTTCAACCTTCATTTTAATGAATTCTATTGACCACTGAGAATATACGAGGTGTGGCAATTAAATAACAAGAATTTTAAATTTTAAAACATTTATTTAAGGTGAGTACAGCATTCCCTTATAATTTTCGGACAAGAATATCTCAAAAAGTAATTTTTTTAAAAGTTAAAATTTTGGCAAAATAAATTAGGCAATAATATCTAAAATATGCTTATATTTTAAAGATTTAATTATTTTCAGTTTCCAAGAAAAAAAATCAAAGGGCTTTAAATTTTTAAATATAATTAAAATAAATGCATTCCTCAACAGCAGTATTCTTAATATAATCTCCAAATTTAAGCTCTTAATCTCTTGTTAATGATTTTTTAAAATTCGCCGAAATTAGTGCTGCTTTCTGGTGTAACGCGACTGTAACTATCGCATCGTACACTCTGAGTCATCATTCGTTTCTTGCAATGATTTACACCAGTTTAAACCAGAAAATAGCACTTAACAAGCTGTTTTAGCCACTAATTTCGGCGAATTTTAAAAAATCATTACCAAGAGATTAAGAGCCTAAATTTGGGGATTATATTAAGAATAGTGCTGTTGAGGAATGCATTTATTTTCATTACGATATTTCAAAATTTAAAGCCTTTTGATTTTTTTTCTTGGAAACTGGAAGGAACAAAAACTTTAAAATATATGCATATTTTAGATATTATTACCTCATTGATTTTGCCAAAATTTTAGTTAAAAAAAATACTTTTTGAGATATGCTTGTTCGAAAATTATAAGGGGCGCTGTAATCACCTTAATATTTACAATGATTTATGCACCCATGCCTTCACAGTACTCTCCTTCGAGTCTAATACACTTGGTCCAGCGTTCTTCCCATTTTTGGAAGCACCCCTGGAAGTCTCCAGAAGTTAGGTTCTTCAACACCGACGTTACGGCACGTTTAATGTCCTCCAAATCCTTATAGCGATGCCCTTTTATTGGTTCCTCCAACTTTGGAAATAGCCAGAAGTCCAGTGGTGTCAGATCAGGGCTGTACGGGGGGTGGGGGAGCGTTGTTATGTTCCTACTGGTCAAAAACTGTCGAACTTTTAATGATGTGTGAGCAGGCGCATTGTCATGGTGAAGGACCCAACCATTTTTGGCTAATTCCGGCCTCACACGAGACACTCTGACACAATCGCTTAAGAACTTCAATGTAAAATACCGAAGTCACCGTTTGTCCTTGAGGAAGAAATTCTCGGTGCACAATACCCGTTTTATCGAAGAAACAGATAAGCATTGTCTTGATTTGGCTTCGAGACATCCGGTCTCAGGGTCATATTGATACACCCAGCTTTCATCTGCCGTGATAATCGAATGTATCCAGTCACGCCCTTCACTGTGGATTCGTTCAAGAAAGTCCTCGCAAATCGACCGGCGCAATTCTTTTTGCTCCGCCGTCAGCACTTTCGGAACAATTTTTGCACAGAGCTTGCGCATCAATAAATCATCGTGTAACATCTGGCGAATGGTTTCTTTATTAATACAGAGTTCATTTGACATCATTCGGATTGTGACGCGTCGATCTGTCCGCACCAACATTCTCAAACATTCGACATTTTGCCTAGTGTGCAAGATTTTTTAAAACATCAAAAACAGTTCTTTAGTACAAAGTTGGGGTGTGTTGTTATAATTATTAAAATAAGTTTAAAATCCTTTTTTTTTATTATTATTATTATTATTATATATTTATTTCCACTATCCTTGTCATGTCCGTTGATATGGTGCTTTAATGTCCGTTCAAGTGTATGGGTGTTAGCACCTTTTTTTCTCTTATGGGCCCTGATAGAGGTCCGGATTCAAAATATTTAATTTGGTTTTTTAAACGTTTTCGTTTTTGGTTGTTTTATCGACCATGCGGTGTCTTCAAAACTAATAGCCTTGTCAATTGACAGGATATGTTTGTTCTTTTTTCCTAATAATGTCATTTTCGTAATGGTGCACAATTTCAAAGTAAAATACTTATTGTATTGAAATTACTCCTTTTTAATATAGTGTACAATTTGGGTAAAAAATACAATTTTTTATTTTTTTAATAATTTAATTTAATTTTTTTTTACAAATAAACTGATGAAAAAATATACACAGGCTAAAAAAGCATCGCTGTGCCAAATGCTCGGAATTAGTTATTTGGAAATAAAAATAAAATAGGAAATATAAATATTTTTTTAGTCTTTAACTTGTTTATCTAATAAAGGAACACCTGTAAAATTATTTATCATGCAGCATATAAACGATATTTGGTTGAGTTGATCACTTCAGCTGTTTGGAACATTACCATGTAAAATTCTATATCTTTTTACATTCCTTATTATTCTTTCAATAAGAATTCGGGTACCTACAAAAATCTTATTTTTATTTTTTTAATTTAATATAAGAATTGTCCATGTCATTGTTATTTTTTGTCTGAAATGAGAAACTGATTAGATGCTCTCTTCTAGAAAAAAATAATCAATAAATAATAATATCCCTCTATTTCAAATTAAAATACATACAATTACATACATATCTGTACCCTAGAAGCAAACTATGCCAAGTCCAAGAACCCGATTTTTCAGGAGTGGCAATTTAAAATTTATAACACTGATTTTCTTGTCTTAAACATTTACAGATAAGTTATAGAATGTGTGAAATTTAGGAATTCGGGTTTTTATAGGAACCTTTGTACATTCAAGCAAAGTCGACGTTTGGGAAAATGCTAATTTTTGCTAAGTGACTTAGCATGTTTTGACTTAAGGGAAAAATTATTTTATGGACTTAGCCTCATTTCAAGTCCAAGATATCACTATTACAAGTAGACTTGACATAGTTTTTCAATACGTTTCAAGTCCATTAAAAATAAAACAAAACCTGAACCTTAATCTTTATTTCAAAATAATTAAACCAAAAATTAAAGTATTTTTGCCGATGCCACTTGGTGAAATTATTATTAAAGAAAAGTGACCAAGCCTTAATTTATTCAAGTTCTGCATTTCCATGTAAAATATTTTTGTAAAAATCATGAAATCTGCTAGGCACCCATTGCAGAAGTTTTTGCAGATGTTGATACTTTTTGGTGGCTATTGGTTTGGCCCCAGCTCTAATTTGAGGTATAATATTGGGCATAGAATTTGAGCGTCTATTTAAATCAACAGCAAGGAATTCATCGTCAAATTTTGTTTTGTAAAAGAGGAAACCGGGATTCTCCCGTCTTGTTTGTAGGTGGATTGCATTAGAAATAGAAAAATCGACCCCCTCTACGGACTTTTTTCTAGAAAGAAAAGGTGTGTTTACTCCTTCATAAAGTTGTTTGAAATCTCTAAAATCAGGTACTCCCATATTTATCACATTTAGTTGTTTTTTTGACCCACAGAGACGATCCATCTGCTGCCAGTCCCATGGTGTCATGATCTGAAATCGGGGTATTTTTTTTTTCTTTCGCGTTCAATTAAAGCGTGATCAGAGTCCGCCTCAAGGTGGGTGTGACCCCTAGCGAGAAATTTATGATTTATAACCTGGATCTCAGGTTTAATTTTCATTATCCAAAAATAACACATGACCAACATAATATTTCGATTCTGACTTGGGCAATTATCTGACCAAAAAGTGAGTTCTTGGATATCTCCCACTTCAGACTCTACCCACTTAATTATGCAAGAAGCTACTTCATTTCCCCCGCGACCACTTACGGTCTCATCCCACATCATACAAAATGAGCTTTGTGAAGTTGAATCATTAATTGTTAAATTGTACGTCCAGAGCTTAAGTGAATAAAAGCTTTGTGAATTTTGAAGATCTGGCGTGGGAAGGAACTTTTGGAGATCTATCATTACAACTTTTTCCAAATTATGATTAAGTCTAGCCCTGTTCTTATCTTCGGACTTTAGTTTATATCTGTTGTTGGCATCACTTAAATGTTTATCATACGTTTCTTGAAGAGTCTGTCTACTTTCTTGAGTTGCTTCTTGTAGTTGCAACTTGAAGCTGTCACATTTATCGCAGGTATCGGTGTCGGGACTTTTAAAAGCGTAGTTATATTCATAATTAAAAATTTCGGCATATAGCCATTCTTTTGCCATATTTTCTTTTGGAACCTCATTTATTTGACACTCTTCTAAATATAAGTGATACATACGAGATATATTTAAATGAGAACCCAAATACTTTCTGTTTGTCTTTTCTCGGCTGTAGTGCGATTCATATGCTCGAAACTTCGAGATGTGAGATCTTACACTATTCCGAACCTCTTCGGATATTTTATTTGCTGGTTCATGTTTTCCTCTTTTATCGGGCGTTACTATTCCGTCTTCCTTTTTTTTGTATAGCCGTGTCAACAGTTTGATGAGAAATGTTTAATGTGTTTAAGAAAAACTTCATGCACACTCTCTGCCTGATCCCATCTACTTCAAAATGGTATTTGTTCATTTGCTTTCTCTGTCCATATCTTTCGCCTGTTCTTTCTCGTAATCTGTTAATTGGTACTTGTTCTACTTGGGACGCAATAAATTGCCGTCTAATTTCTAGGGATTTTCGCTCGTTCCAAAATTCCAAATGTATAATATTCCGTTTATCTTCAGAAACCCTATCTTTGCATTTAAGTTTGCATACATCAGTACATGGAGATTTAACAGCTTTTGTTTTAATTGTTTTTTTCGCAGTTTTATATTCCATTCCTGAATGTCTCTTGGCTCTAGATATATTTCTTTTCCACGCTTTAGGATTTTTCTTTCTTTTCCTCCCTTTAACACTATCCTCTTTATCTCCAGTTTCTTTGTCAGCTTCGGTTGATTCGCTGCTGTTACTGTCATCGCTATTCCTATCGTCGTAGTATGTAGGATCAGCTATATCATCATCGTTGTCAAAATCCAATACCTGTTGCTTTTCTGGAGTTTTATGGAGTGGCTCTTCAAAAAACTTCTCCGGTCACATGATCGTATTTTTTCGTGTTTGGTTGATCACTAGGAACAGCGGATGAAGAAGATGGTTCTTGGTCCATTTGCATTAAATTTGGTAGGTTTACTGTTTCGTCCTGTACGGCAATTGCTACTTCAGTATCAACTTCTTGTGAGTATTGATCTGACAGGAAAAAATAATTATTGGAAAATGTCAGAAACGTATTTTTTAATTTAAATATGACTCAGCATATCTGTCTTCACCTACCTAAATGGCTCTGCAGCTGTTGATTTGTTTTAGATATCACATTTGCCTGAGGAAATTGACAACTATATAAATCGACGCTTGCAGTACATGAAAGTTCTATCAAGTTGCTTTGTTCGGAATTATTTAAAATATTTTTGTGCACACAATCACCTACAACAATGATTATTAAAAAGTAGAGATGTTTATATTGTAGAAGCAAACACATTTTACCTAAATTTTTCTGAATTTCTTCTCCTACTACTTCAAGTTCTACATTCTCCTGAGGAGTTTGGCAGTAACTCTCGGAAGCAGAGCTTGTAGTACCGGCCAATTTTTTTTTTCAGATTTATCTGAAATATTTAAATAAAAATTTTTATTTTACTGGTTCTGAGTAAATTAAAAGAAAAATCAATATTTTATTTAGCATAGGAAACTTAGTTCGCTAACTGTAAATATCACTAATGTCACTAATTTTAGCAGTCTCAAAATATGTCCAATGTTATTATAAAAAAAAACATTAAACACTTTCAATTAAAAAACTAATTTAATAAATATTATGCTATTAGAGCTACTAATAAAATCACAAACTTACCAATTTCTTGGCCTTCCGTTTGATTGTACTGGTTATTTGGGACGACATCACCATGTTTTTTTTACTACCTAGCAGGCTAAGTATTTTTGCGGCCCTGTTCGACATCGATACTGTCTTCAGAAATACTTATAACAAACAGTACTATTATTTCTTTTATCCGCAAATAATTCAAGTCACAACTTGTAAACACTGTCACATATGCCGTATGCCTTGTTAATAGCGCGGGTCTTGAAATACTACTGGACTTGGTGTAAGGGGTTTTCTCGCCTCAGAGAAAACGATTACTTACAAATGACGCCTGTTGACGGGACGGCTCTTGGGCGCCAGATTTTATGTGTGGTTTACTCCACAAACTTTCGAAACGGCGTCGAAAGTACTCGGGCAGCACAGATGGAGATGAAAAATTCCAGGGGTCGTTGGTCACTCAGACACAGGTAATAAGTAACCACAAGTAACGGGCTTTAATCGTTACTTGTGGCGATAAAGAATTTCTCACTGCTGAAATAAAGGGGGAAAGTAAATTAGGGATCAGTAACCTTAGTAATAGTCAAGGTAACGTTGACACATTGAATTTAACTATTTACAATACATAATTTGCAAGTAATATTTCAACGCCCACCTTCGCTCGTATTTTTAAAACCCTGAACAAAAAGAACAAACAGATCGGCCAGTAGTGAACTTTGATTAGTCTCAATCAGACGGTATAATTAAAATTAAAAGAAAGATGCTCGGTGGCAATAGTAAAAAATTAATAAATTGTCGGTTCGGTGGTTGAGCCAAAACGAAACCAAAAACAAAATCACTATTTCAGTTAAAGAAGAAAAATGGCAACTAATTGCGGTCGTAGCAAAAGTTTGCTAGTTAACTGTTAAATCGGCAAAAAGATTGAACCTAAATATTTTGTTTCGTAAAAGCAGAAATAAAATCACGGTCGTAGAAAAAGTTATCTGGTTAACTATCTAGTCGGTATTGAAACTGAAACAAACCTCCTTGTGTTAGTAAATAGGGAATAGATAAATGATAAGAAAACGGGATAGTATCAATCCTATGAGGAGTGCACTCGTCAGAACCAGCCCGCTCAACATAAAAATGATACTATCATTTTAATCACGGCGCAGAGGTAACAAAAAAAAATAATCAAAAACCGGGTTAGTATTTAATCCTATGATGAGTGTGCTCGCCAAAACCAGCCCGCTCAAACATAAAACAAAATATTAAATCGGGTCAGTATTTATCCTATGATGAGTGTGCTCGCCAAAACCAGCCCTCTCAAACATAAGAAAAACACTAATATGTTAATCACGGCTAGGGGTTAATCTAAAAAAATCTAAAACCGGGATAGTATCTAATCCCATGTAAGCTTTCTCGCCAAAACCAGTCCCCTCAACATGAAAAATGATACTATTTCAACTTTCCAACTTTCGAACTAATTCTATTCCCAAGTAAAGAAACATAAATGGAAAAAAAAAGTTAAACCAGATTGTGAATAAATAGAAACAAAATTTATGGTCATAGTAAAAGTTAAGTAATTAACTATATACGGAATTTAATTTAAATTTATTATTACTTAAAAATAGAAACAACATCCACGGTCGCAATAAAAATTAAGTAATTAACTGTATACGGAATTTAATTTAAAATTAGGTTTACTATTACTCTACAATAGAAACAAAATTTCTACTTCCTAATAACCAAAACTAATTTCCAAGGTTTCTAAATAAAATCAAAACTAAATAATTTATCTGAAAATCAAAATATTTTTAACGAAAATCTAAAGTCAATTATTATTTCTATTAAATAAAATCGAAAACAGAATAATTTAATCAAATAAAACTGGTATTCGAACGTTTAGCAAGAACCGACGACAGAAAAAAACGTAAACATGAATTCGGTGTACCTAACTACGGTCTCGGCAATGATATTACGGCGTATAACGAAGCAGACTTAACGAGGTCGGAAAAATGAAATCAAGCTAGTCGAGATCGGTAAAGTGAATGACTTTAATACTGAATGCTGAATCCGAGTCTCTATGCCCAAGCAGGCTGGCTCCCCACTCGGTGTGCACGGATCGCGCGCGCTATCGTTACTCAGGTATAATACGCGAATTTAAATGAAACAAAATTTGATATACAGGGTCTACCCATGAAGTTAAAATAAAATAAAAATTGAAATTTATATCCGGAATAGGCCGAAATATAGTAATGAAAATTGACTTCATTACATCCCCCCCTCACTTCGGAAAGAAAAATAAAGGTGAACATCGTTTGCCTTTATTTTTCCTTTTATCCGCCTACCTTACTGTTACAAAAACTACTAAAATTTAAAACTTAAAAAAAAATATAATCTTCCCAATCTTCTTTCTTCGGTTCCGGAGTCAAAACCATACCATACCAGCAGACTCGGAACTACCATTGTCGAAAGCATTGGATGCCGACATTACGGCGTCGCGGGTGCAGGTCCACCTGCACACCAATGGAGCGAAATTTCTCAGACGATGCTGGAGCAGAGGCTTTGGGTTGGACCGGTTTAGAAACACACGTGCAGTCTCGGGACATGGTACCCACCAATCCACAACGGGAGCAAAACAACAACAGCTTTCGATCACAAGCCATTCTATGGTGGCCTGGGTACCCACATCGCCAACACAGATCCCGGTGTACCGGTAGATGAATCGCGTCATTAAGGGGACGGGGCTTCTTGGCGGTTGGTTCCCCGACAGACGGTTGGTTCCCCGACAGACGGTTGCTTCCCCGACAGACGGTTCTGCCTGGAAGTCGGATTCTCGAGAACTAGAGTGGGTGACCTTCACATACCTGTCCACCACATATGAATCAGTATGCCATGTGGCAAGTTTCGGGGGGAGGAGTAGTGAAATCTGCAACGATGACCGGGACAGGTACCTTCGAGGTTTCAACGACGGGTACGAGATTCTCTTCGGAGAGCGGTGCCTCCTCAGAAAGGACGGAACCAGAGAGACTTAAGACATCAAAGGAAGTATCCGAATCCATAACACTAAAACAACAGCAGAATTAAAATTGGCAAATTCCGAAGGCTATTCGGACGGTAATCGGAATTTTCCCAAAATATTCGGCCAATCTTCGGTGGGCAGACGGAACATATCATGATACAATAAAGAACGGTACGGAAGGTCGGACGAACCCAAACGGAGCGGAAAAAAAAGGGAAAAAAAGAAACTATTGCGGATTGGACGGGCAGGGGCAAAGTCGAGACAACACCCCTACTCGCCCGCAACGAGAACAAAATAGAATGGCGGATCGGACGCAGCCCTAGCGTCGATGACCGGGGTCTCCATATCGCCAACAGGTGTCGGCGCGAACAATAATATAGCTTGGGACAGGCGGAACAGTCCGGGAAAGGGGTGAGGGGCCCGGCGGCGGCGGAGTTGTAGTTTACTTGGCAGGCGACTCATCTTTTCGCCAAAACAAAATATGGAGGGGATCCCCTGGTCCTTCTCTATACTCCGTAAAATGTTCCCTCTCTTCTAGAACTATTGGCGGACGACTCGGGACACTCATTCTAGAAAACAACATCATTGATTAGCGTTGCGATCTGTTCTTTCGGCTAAATAGACACGGTGCGAAGCTTCAGGTCTCTATCGCTAGGTTATTGGAGCCAGGGTTAGGGTTCTTCGACAAAACCTTTTGCCTCAAAAGACAAAGGCCCGGTTACGGAATCCGAGGGGGGTCTAACACTGAAGAATGCAACCAAAAGAAAGATGTGGGCAGAGAGGCATGAGGTCCATCCACGAAAGGCTTACGGGGCATAAGGGGGTAAGTTAATCCTTACCCAACGAGAACCATGCCGGATTTTTACTCGGTAAGTAAGGCGTGGATCCCGTGCAGGGGGTCGGAGAAGTTGTGCCCGACGGAGCAACGTGGGGGGGATGGAGGGGTGAGCTTCAGCCAAAGCTAGTTCATTTCGGAGTCTGTCCAACAAGAATTTGGTGGAACGGTGCGGGGTTTCAAAGAGGGAAGTATCGGAAGAGGGTGCATAACCCTGGAGGGCTATTCCGGCGTCGGACCACAAATGATCAATTAACGGATCTGGCAAGGGACATTGATCAGGAAGCAGGATCTGGCAAAGAGGAATTGGCACCGGCACAGACGGACGAGTAGGAGTAAAAGGAAACCTAGGCTCCCCAGATGACAGGACTATGTCCTGTAATATCATTATCTTAGGCTGCTCGGAGGAAGCGGTATGAGAAGAGGGTTGACCCCAAATGGGACGAGGTGATTCGAGCGGGAGAGACGGCGGGGCTCCAGCGTAACCGTAGTACGACTGGATCGGAACGGAGGGAGAGTGATTTAGGGTCCTCGGATCCGGCCCCAGACACTCAACCGAGATAAGTTTAAAATTGATGTCGGTGCGGATCCTCTTGGGTGTCTGGAGGGGGATCAAACGATAATCCGGATTCTCGGGAGTTCGGGCTTGCATAGCTGGAACAGAAACGACTAAGCTGACTCAACAGCGGGTTTGAGATCCTTTATATGCACCTGATTGAGTCTTTTTCCTAAAGCAGCTTTTAGGTTGTAGACCACCGGAGAAACGACTTTGACAACGGTGTATGGACCTGAATATTTCGGTGCTAGTTTGGCAGCCACATGATCCACGGCCGATGACAAAGTATGTTCTCGCTTCATCGCCAGATCACCAATAGTACACCTCCAGTCTCTTCGACGCAAATTGTAATAATGAGCCTGCGAGGTAAAAGCTCGGGATAGATTGAGACGGGCTAGGTCAAAACACTCTTTTAGAACGGATTCAAAGAGTTTACTGGTGTACTGTGTACCATTATCGGTTATGACTTCTTTTGGACATCCAAAAGTGGTGACAATGTCGTCGTAAAATACGGTGCTCACGTTCTTTGCGGTGGCAGTGCGGATTGCTTTGCATTGTACCCATTTAGTAAATCTATCCATAAACATGGCGATGTATGCATTACCCCTTTTACTCCGGGGTAGTGGTCCAACAAGGTCTGTGCTAACAACCTCCCATGGTTGTCGATTCGGTGATGGGTTTATTTTTCCAGGTGTCTGTTGTTGTGACGGTTTGTATTTTTGACATTGCAAACAACTTCGAACATACTTGTTAATGTCTCGGAACATTCCTGGTTAATAATATTGCCTGGCGATGCGGGTGTGTCTGACATAACCTGAATTTCTGGCAACGGGTTTCTGGACAAAGCATCAGCGATACGGTTCAAAGCTCCTTTTCGATATTTAATTTCAAAATCGGATTGTTGCAAGATGCTCCATCTTGCAAGACGGCCGGACGGACAATTGAATGCAACCATTTCAGTGATTGGTGGTCGGTGAGTACGGTGAAGTGGTATCCTTCTAGGTAAGCTCTCATCTTTTCAATACCCCAGACTATAGCGAGGCATTCTTTTTCGGTAACTGAATAATTCCTCTCGACCGGACTACTGGCATAGGCGATGACATAATCAATGCCATCCTTCTTTTGTGTCAGAGCTACTCCTAAGCCATGATCAGAAGCGTCAGTTTGTAACGTGAAGGGTACGGTGAAATCGGGACCATTGAGTATCGGTGCCTCTGTTAAAATATTCTTGAGTTTACGGAAAGCGGTTTCTTGTTCTTCTTCCCAGCGCCACTTGTAGGTTTTTCGCAGTAACTTTGTGAGCGGTGCTGCAACCTGCGAGAAGGACGGGACAAACCTGCGGTACCAGGATGTGACTCCCAAAAATCTCCTGAGTTCTCTAATATTTTTCGGTGCTTCGAATTTTACAATTGATTCAATTTTTTCGGGGTCGGTACTAATTCCATCTCCGATGACTATATGGCCTAAATATTTCATACTCGGTAAACAAAAATGACATTTTTCGAAGTTGATTTGAAGTTTAGCCTCTTTCAGGCGTCAGAAAACTTCTTTCAAGTTTGCTAGATGAGATTCGAAATTCTCTCCTAGAATAATGATGTCATCTAGGATGCAAAAGCATGCGGATCCATATCTGGCCCAATTATTTGATCGATCAGTCGTTGAAAAGTGGCCGGAGCGTAATGAAGGCCGAATGGCATAACTCGGAACTGGAATAATCCTCGGCCTGGTACGGTAAAAGCAGTTATCGGCTTGCTGCTGGCGGAAAGTGGCACTTGCCAATATCCACTTTTCAAGTCTAAGCTGGTAATAAACTTAGCAGACCTCAGTTTATCCAAAATGGCATTCATGTACGGCAGTGGATATGCATCTTTCATGGTGACTTCATTCACCTTCCGGAAATCAATGCAGAATCGGTGCTTACCATCTTTTTTCCTATCAATTACCACTGGTGAACTCTAAGGACTTTTTGAGGGCTCTATTATTCCTTCGTCCAACATTTTGTCTACTTCTTCGTTAATGACCTCTTGCATTTTCGGATTTTGTGGTCGGTATCTTTGTTTGATCGGTTCTTTTTTAATTAGCCGTATCTCATGTTCTACGAGGTCAGTCGGTCCACGAATGTCGTGAAAGGCAGGGAGTTCGGCTTGCAAGAATTCTTCCAGCATGTCGGATTGTTCTGGAGTCAGTGACAGATCAGTAAGGGGGGTGATAGTCTGTATCGGACAGTCTATCTCACAGGTCTGTCTTCCCTTACTGTGTTGCTTGGAGGTTTCAGTGAATTTGGCGACTTCGGTTTCATCTATAATTTTCTGGAGCAATACTGACTAAAAATCGTGTGACTTTCTACTTGTCGTTGGGGTTGCGGTCCGAATCGGAATGTTACGTGGAGTGGAATTCTCTGGACGCCAAATTTGTATGCTGTCCTCACTTATTACTACAGACTCTTTGTCTGGTGTCTTTTGAATCTCGGTTTGGCTTCTAGCGGGCGGATAGAAATCGTCGGGTTTACATACGGCATGAACTAGCGCTCGTACGGTCACGGTCTTTCCGTGGACGGGTTCTATGATTTTTGACGGCTCATTTGTAAGGTGGTGTACTGGCTCAATTTCCCCAATGGGGTGACAAACTACGGCTTCCTCAATAGGTGGCATCGGCGTCCCATCTATCAAAATCTGTCCAGTTCCTAGGTCCAGGCGGAACTTGTGCTTGCTTAGAATGTCCATTCCCAGCACTATATCGGCACTCAAGTTCGGAAAGTGGACTAATTCCTCGGAAATTCTCTTACAACCTAGTTTCATCGGCACCTGGTAAGTATCCTGGATGCGAATCAGGTTTCCATTGGCTAATCTGGCAGAAGTAGATACTGCTTTGAAAGAATGCCCTTTTTGGGAAAGATGTTCCGCTAGTCGGTTTCCAATGTAGGATTTTGAAGCTCAAGTGTCGAGGAGTGACTGAAAATTTTCACCTAGTATTTCCTGGGCTAGGTGTGGTCGGAGATCGTGTGCGGCTGCGATAACGGACTCTTGAGAGGCTAGTGTCGGTTGAAACTGCTGGCACCTCTCTTCCTTGCAGCTTATGACTCGTTTCCCGACTAGTTATAATTACAGTCCTTGGACAATACGCCTTCTTTTAGGCAGCGAAAACAGAATATCTTTACTGGATTGGTGCAATTGGTTCGTAGATGTCCCTTCTCACCACATCTCCAGCACAACACTTCTCCACGTGAGGTGGATGGTCGTGGTTCGAATCTTTGAGGGGGATTGCGGTCGGCGGGTACGGAAGCAGATGGGGAAACGGGTTTTGGGTCGGACGGCGGCGGATTAGCTTGATATAAATGGGATGAAGCAGGACGGGAATAACGTAGAGGTTCAGATGTCTTAAATCGGGTAGGTTCGGGGACTGGGTGTCGGAATGGCTTGGATTGTTGGGAATAACGGGGAGTGGTATTCCTCGGTACGGAACTCGTTGACGGTATGCTCTGTAACTCCTTTCTAAGCAGCTTGAACTCTCGGACCACTTGGCAAAAGGTGGTAAAATTGAAGTAATCCGTCTTTCGGATTTGCTGTCTGTATTCGGGGAACAAATTTCGGTATAGCCATGTTAGTTGTTGCTCATTACTCAGCTTTCCATGTCGTCGCATCAGTGTTTGCAACTCTGTTATGTAACTGGTTACAGATTCGTTCCTTCTCTGTAACCTTCGACTTATTTCTACCTCTAGGTCGATCTGGTAATTAACGGAGAAAAAGAATATTCGGAAATCTGATTCGAAGTCCTCCCAGTGGTTCCAAGAGGATCGGTTGTTTCTAAACCATAATGCTGGTTCTCCAGTCAGTAGTTCAGGCAAGCAGGGCAGTAGTCGGTCTTTGTCTATACCTCTAGCAGTGCAGATCTCGTCTAGTCTTTCTAGAAAAGCTGCGGGATCCTCGCGGTTGCCAAAGGTTACTTTTCAATCCTGAGTTTTTATTGGTTCAGGTGTAACGGCGGCTGGGGGTGTCATTGTGGTGCGGGGATTTTCACAGACTGTTACTGCTCGATTTGGACTCGAGTCTCGTTTGCGTAGAAAAGAAACAAGTCTACTACGTTTTTCGTCTACGGTACCGTCGACAGCTAGTTGCCTCCGATTTAATTCGGAAGTCAATTCGGGTTTTCTCAAATTATAGATCCAGCCTACTCGGAGTACTGTAGATCCTTGAACCTCTTTTGGTTCCTGTTGTACTACCTCTGGTTTTTCAGAGAATTCTGTTATCCAACCGGATTATATGTCGTTTCCCTCCGTGTCTAACAACCACAAGTTGTCTTCTTTTATTTCGGACATAAACTCAAAGAAGAAACGGACGCGAGCGAGTTTTCAGAAGGGGGTTGTTGATAGAAGAGAAACAAAAATTCTGCGAGATAGAGGAAGAGACCGGAAAGAGTAATAAAAAAAGGTAGTCGGGCGGCGTTGAAATTCTAGTACTGAGAAGAAAAAAATATTTTAACAAACTTTACTACTATACTACGGTTAGCGTACGACTGGGTTACTATGACAATTTCGGTTTGGGTGGCGGAAAATGGATAGCTCTGGTTTAAAGTGGAGCGGACTAGACAACGTTAAATGTGTACCGGGGTAAACAGGAGGAGAGAGAAAAAAAAAATAAAGCCAAGACGAGAAAAGAATCTGAAACGGCAGGGTTGGGGCAGTACCGGATTACCTATCGGAAAGTAACCAGGTCCCTGCTCGGGCGCCAAATTTGTAAGGGGTTTTCTCGCCTCAGAGAAAACGATTACTTACAAATGACGCCTGTTGACGGGACGGCTCTCGGGCGCCAGATTTTATGTGTGGTTTACTCCACAAACTTTGAAACGGCGCACACTGGGGCAGAATACCTTAAAAGTTGGTATTAATTTTTAGATGCCATGAATCGCGTATTAAAAGAATAAAATACATATGATATGTCTATATTTTGTAAATTAAACATAAAACATTAAATTTTAATTATTAACTGTCGTCAAAATCAGTAAGAAATGAGTCATCGTCTTCATTACTTTGATACTCTGTGACTGTGGGAGGCACTAACAGATCTAAAGCATCTTTTGGTATGTTTTTCAGTTTCTTTTTAGGTTCCTTTCTCTTACTTGTCAACAATGGGTCTGAACTCAATAAAAAC
This sequence comes from Psylliodes chrysocephalus, assembly GCA_927349885.1. Taxonomy (NCBI): domain Eukaryota; kingdom Metazoa; phylum Arthropoda; class Insecta; order Coleoptera; family Chrysomelidae; genus Psylliodes; species Psylliodes chrysocephalus. Next base: position 94,763,260 of record OV651814.1, on the reverse strand, counting down.
AAATTAAAAATGTCTTCATTGGATTTTTCCCGGCAACATTTCCTGGAATATTGTTCGCGGTAATTTTTGAAATCTTGCGCCTCTTCAGTCAGTTGGCCAATTGGCAACAATGCACTAGATACTATATCTGCTCCGTGTATAAAAAACTTATGTAGTGTAGGAGGCATACAGTACCAGCCATACAAATTTACGAAGTGTCTGGCAGTATCATGTGTATATTCGCGGAATCGCTCGATGTTGATGGAGTGTCCACATGATACTACTATCATTATAATGTGCATTTTTTTTATTAGTTCTACATCTAATTTGGTTATTTCTGCAGAGACTTCTGGATTAGAAAAAACCGCCTGCCAGTGTTGCCGTCATTAGAGTTTCCAAATCCAGGCTTAGGGAAGTCCACGATTAGTCCAGTTTTTTTCCCTAAATTTGGATTGGATATTTTTTTTTGTTTCTGCAACTATTACCTTATCTTCACCTCTAGCTTGCCACTTTTTAATTGGGAGTTTATAGGAAATATGGAGGAGACACTCAAAAAAACGTATCCAACCATGTAGGACAGATATTCCAAATTGTAAGTTTTGTGTTGTTATTTCTCTATTAATCATTTTATCAATATCATTAAAATCTTTTGTCGTTGCTCCGCAAATGTAACACTTCTGTGTAGATGTTGTTTCTGTGAGAGCATTGCAAATCTTGCCATCTATCATTGCAAAAATCATATTGTGACTGACTGAAATAGATCTACTGTTTAAGTTTAATTTACTGTTCTGCAACTGCTGTATTTCAGTATCTACACGATTTTTTTCTGCGACAGAAACTTCTGATGATTCTTTTATGAACGCAATTTTTAGAGGTCTGCAGTATCTCGTAGAAGACGGGCGAGGATTCTGCCAAACTATTTTCGAGTTATTGCTATCTGGGTCACATACTAAACGAAGTGGAACGATAGAAGTTATAAATACAGATGAATCACTTGCTATGAATCCATGGAACGCCTGCTTATAGGAACTATGTCCTGAGCTGCCATCGGAACCCCACTTTGTCATCAACTGTAGTTTTTCTACTAGTTCGTTATTTAATGATGATATTACGCTCTCCTGCACACTTATTAAACGTTCCACAGTATGATTAAGAAGGTCCTGTAACGAGACTTCCGCGAAGGTCTCACTTACTTTAATATTATTTGGGTAACATTTTTTTTCTCGGCTTGTAATATTTTATATGAAGGAAATCTGTCCGGACTAGACTGTTTTATCAAGCTATATTGGTACCTAGACAACTTAGCGTCTACTAGTAAAGCCAGGGCAGGGCATCTTCACCAGACATCTTACGTGGCTCTTTCTCAATTGAAGTTTTGTAGGCTTTTCTATATTTGCTCGCACGTTTCGGAGATGTTGAAGTTATATCTTTTAATAATTTGGAAGCCTCTGCTGTCTTCAAAAGGAACTGTTGGACGTCCTCTCATAATCGAGATAGACTGCGTGTAGCGGGTGAAAGATATTAACGTGTCGAGCCAGTTATCATATTTCTTAAGAAACCTATTCCTAGATCTACCTACATTCAACCATCTAGACTTAAATTCTAATTTAAAGTGGTATATTTTGCTGTTTATATCCTTCAAATCTGTATCAGGACAGCCTGTGCGTTCTTTAAGATAACTTGTTATAAACTTGAATTGGTCGTCAATTTTACTCTGACAAGAATTTGTTAAGATGTCGTATAGTTCCCTTCTTGATATTGCTATAGAGCTATAACTAGGCCCTGAAATAAATAAGCATCAAGTAATTAAAATCCTCATAACTAAAATAACACTATTTTCGCCAAGAAATCGCCATTGTAATATTTCATAAAAATATTTGTGTTTCTCAGAAGCATATAGATGTATAGTTGTGTATTAAGGCATATTGAGTTATTTTATGTTTATGAATAAAATATTTTATTATTGTGCCTCTGCGGCATGTTTTCCAAATTTTGCGTTTTTTGATGATTTTGGTTTAAAGATATTTTTTTTTAGGAAAAATCGCAAAAAATCGCAAGAAATTTGAACGTGCCCCAGTTGTACAATCACAAAACATTTTATTTTTTTGTTTGTGCTCTTAGTAATGGTGGAAAGGATTTCACTGTCATTGCGACACTTTTAAAAAATACATCTATTTCATCTTCGGGTGGTGCAGGCGGGTATAGGAGTTATCATTGTTAGTTGCTGTAATAAATTTTCCCTTTCTGCGGTACTCTGTTTAATTGCTGTTAGGATATCAGAGGAACGATCTTTCTTTCTCTTTTTCAGTGAAGGCTCTGTATCAGTATCACCAGAATTTACATTTAAAGGTACTACTATTTGTTCAGATACAATAGCAGTATTTGTATCAAGAGATTCGACAGTTTCACTGTCATTTACAAGCTCCTGACTCTCAATAATTTCTGTATTCTCATTATTTGTTAGTAATCTAAAATAGAAATATTTAGAAGAAGTTTCATATTGTTAGAAAATATTATTACCGCCTTTCGTGTTCCACCGAGTCTAAAAAACCCAACTGGTCCAAAATTGGATTTCTTTTACACTTTCCAGAAGCAGCACTTCCATTTGTTTTTGCAGACTGTTTCTTTTGTTTATAAAAGTTATTGCGAATGTTTTTCAATCTATTTTTACACAACCCAGATAAAATATAAATTTGTTAATATTACAGTTCCATATATCAATTACATACATATTTAAAATAATTTTTTTACAGATTCATAGCAACTGGGAAGTCATACAGATCGTTATAATTTGCTTTCCGAATAAGTCACAATTACATAAGTGTATTTGTGTCATTAGTCTTGAAAAACATGTATGACAAGCTACAGCCAATGTTTCTTCCCCCTTCCGTGGAAGTCAACTTTACAGAAAAAGCAAAAGAATTGGTACTGAAATATGTTATAATTCATCAGTGGACTAGATACTTCATATACTGGGTGTCGGTGATTCCCATACTTTACATGAATATAATGATGAAGGAGGTTCCAGGAATACTGACTGAGAAAAAGAATGCACTTCTTTCAAAAATACTCGAATTCTGTCAGCCAAAAAAAGACATTTTTTTTGTTTGTTTAATAGATATGAAAATATTTTTTTTTCCAATTTAAAAAAAAACTAAACTCTAATATAAATATATACATAAAAAACGGGTGGCCTCACCTCGTTATGATGGTATGATGGGAGGGCAGGTAGTGTTAGACGAAACCATCGAGACTTATGAAAGAAAGATAGCCAGTAATTCTGGTGACGAATTGAGTGCGGTGGCCGAAGGGTTTGAGCCCGGGCATCAATTCCGGAGATATGTGGGCGGAAGCAGGTCTCTCGTTCGCCGAAAGGAGGGCATGAGCCAGCTCCTCTTTCAGCATCCAGGCGGCATATCCTGAGGCACGCAGCGGGGATGGAGAAAATGTATGAGTCAGTTCCATCAGTTGCCCACAGTTCGAGAAATTTTGTGTGATTATGTTTCTTTTACCCTGCCAAAAATAATAAACCGATAAAAGCAAAAAGTTCAGTTTTTGTAAGATCTTTGGCATCTCGTGGTCGATCATAATGTGGTCGTATTTTTAGAATTTTCACATTTGTACATTCAATAATATTTTGGATAATATCGTCAGTAAAAATAAGTTCCAATGCACTTTTTTCATCGGCGATATTTCTTGCACACGCTTTTGGACCAGGAAATATTTTGCTATATTTACTTGCATTATGTGTTTTTCTCCATCGTGTTTTCTTATCTTTAGCCAAATACCATTCTTCTGCAGATTCAACATTGAATTGGTAGTTTCTTCCTCATCGCCTTCGCTAAATTTTTCTGATGTTTCTGCTTCCCCACCTACTTCCTCTTCAGATTCTTCATCAAACATCGCTTGCATCTCATCTTCAGTAAAACTTCGGATTTTTAATTTTTACTTGATCCTACAAAAAAGATAAAACCAAAACATAATGCGATCTGGACATGGTAACATCAATAAATAATATATTATACAGAAAATTAAATTTGCTAAAAGAAAATCGGCAAACCCGCCTTTATATTAGAAATTAGAATTGTACACCACTAAATTTCAGTAAAATCGCATGACCAGAAAGAGTTTGATTTGAAATACCTTACAATCAGTCGATCTTGGCGTTACTTTCCCTATATCACTTTACCTAATATACACTTTGTATATATTTTCAAGAATAATATATATTAATGTTAAAATGCAATTGAGAACCGGGTATTTTTAAATAATAAACTAAGAAATAAATACAAACGTTTTATTCGCAAGACGAAACTCAAATTAATAATCCATTGTCACAGAATCTTATCATAAAAACCCTCTCTGAATAATGGTTGATTCATCACTTCGATAACTGGCCTGGTTGACGAATTGATTTTCTTCGAACGACCCGCATAGCCGTGCGATTTCATGTGACGCAGGGTACGAAATGTTAACATTAAGATAAGCGATAACTATTACAAAACAGCTGACATTACACCAAAAAAATAAATAATACAAAACATTCAAAGTATACTTACATAATTCACGCGTGGTGTATTTTAGGCATCACTCGGAATTATCAAAATTTGCGTACACAGCGATCTTGTCGTTACAGCTGCTACAGCGATACTAAAGCCGTGATGGCCCCAATACATTTTTCATAAGGTCAGTTGACCTTGTACGCCTTGCTGCTATTTTTTTTGCTATTTCGGAATCGTCAAAAATATTTCCCATTAAAGGACACAAGACATCCATTAATAAGAAAGGAAGATTGTTTGTTGCTAATAAAGAGCACAATTTTAATTCCGCTCTTGCAATTTTATTTTCATTGTTCTTCTTCTGTGTAACTTGTGTAATAGTGTAATTGTTTGAAATTTGTCTTAAATTATATTTATGTTTTTCACTTTTACTGTGTTTAATTATTGTTGTTTTGTGTGCACTTATATTTACACTAGAAATTTTACAATATGCCAAATCACTTCCACTTTTAGGATCTATCGTTTTTGATTTATTTAACCATCCTTTGCACTGCGGTAATTCTTCCCATAATTTACAGTACTTGGATTTTTTAAATCTGCCTTTTTGTAATTTTTAATGGCACTGTTTTCAATATTATCTTCAGTTGAATCCTAAAACATGATAGATTTTCTGTAATAACAGTTTATAGTTTTATACCCATGTATTTACCACTTGCACTTTTTCCTTTAAGCAAAAAGCCATATTTCAGATATTATATGTACCATACAACATACAATTATTAATCAAAATGGAGGAAGAATTGAAGAATACAGGAATTATTTGAATTTTTAATTTTTGTAATTTTTTAACCTTTATTTTTGGGTTATGTTGTTCTTCTTTCTATTCTTATTCTTAAATGTTACATGAGATTAAAAGTAGAAGAATAATAATCGAAATACGAAATCGAAATCAATTTCAACGAAACCTATGAACGAATCATACATCGATTTTAAAATGTATAGATAAATCGATTATTGAGAGGTTGCCATCTCGCATGATGTCGTAAAGGTACTTCATCGCCCGGGTCCCGGTTCAGTTAACCAGCTTTTTAAAATTTGGAATGGTTAATACAGATGTTACGAAATTATCCCCTTTTTATCCTCGATCCTCATTAAGATCCTCCAAGCTTCAAATTATCCTCAAATCGGATAATAATATTTTGAATCATTATTCAATATTTTAAATATTAATTTGGATATATCGCTCAAAGGTGCAGTAGTGGCACATCTCTAAAAATTGCCACTTTTAGTTAATTGTACCACAAACCTCGCAATTTTTTGTTGTACCAACCAACAATAGTGGCATATGTTTTTCTTACTCTGGTACCGCTAGATGGAACTTGTGCCACTATTGAATATCACGCTTTTGTTAACGGTGACGCGGCAATACCGGCACAGAAACGCAATGTGACAATTCTAAAGTGAAGAACTTAAAAAGACTTAACAGTGGCATATTTTAAACAGTACGCTAAGGTAAGTTGAATATTATAATTTTAGTGAAATAATAGTGGCATATTTAAAGGTATGTTAAAATGTTATTATGAATTCTACTTTTATTGGATCAATGTAAATTGTACCAGTATTGCATATTTAGTTAGTGGTATTTTTAAAATGTGCCCTTATTTCTTGTTAAAAGAGTTGCGTTAGAGTCATTTAATTAAGTTACATTTTATAATGGGCCACTGTTGTTTTTTAAATATTGCACTTTATTCATGTGTGTAAAAAAATCAATAACAGCACAACTAATTGTTTTTTCCAAAAATTAAGTTAGAAAAAGACGTTCTGTTAAAAAAGTAGTAACAATACAATTTGATACCTAATTTAAACCCATATCAATATCAAACTTTCAACTAAGTAAAAGTGTTGGCATAGAATATATAAATCTTTTAAATAAATTTTACAAATCGGTGATTTTCTCAAAACTAATAATTTTGTGATGTGCCACTATTGCACCCAGTGAGCGATATGTTCTTAGTAACATTTTCATAAGAAATAGACTTGATAACAAGTCTATTTAGTTTGAACTATTTCATTTAATATTCCTCTTAAACGTTTGAACCATAATGTCTCAGACTACTTTTAATAAAGAATGTAGACACATATCAATTATTTTGCTTTTCTTTTTGTGGAAATATATGTTTTTGTCCTGTGTATGGATTCTAGAATTGTTAGTATTATTAACAAGTTCTTGTTTGTAACAATATGGCCTTTTGTGAAAAATATCTGCATAAATGAGTTTTGAATTATTCTCCAAATGCAACAATATTTTCCCAGTTAATAAGTTTATATACTACAGGGTGAATCCTAAGTTGATACTCTGTATAGAAGCAATTAAAATAAACAACTTTTTCAAAATACTTTAAAAAATCTTAAATTAAGATGTACGCAATACGGTCCTGTAAATAAAGTGTTCAGAATTTTTACCATTTTCTGAAGTGTTGAAGCACAATGTAAACCGTTCACTGTTCATTCTTTAAGGACTTTAATGCATATGCATTGTTTTCATTATTTTCATATAAACATTCTCGTGAACATTCAAGTAAATTACATTGACCATTATGGGATAAAAGCCTAACAAAACAGGTATAAAGATAAAAACGTAATCATTTAGCTTAATGTTCGATATATAAATCCAGGCTCTGATTTATATTTTTTGTTTTAACAAAAAAGTTTGTTTTAACGACTCAAAGAGCGAGTTGTGATAAGGTTAGATACAGTTTACAGTTAGATTTACGATAAATTATTGTTTGGTGTTTCGGCCTTCACCTCTCTCGGAGCTTCTTGGGGAAGGTGGGCATAAGTTGCCCTGTGCGTCCTCCTAGGATTCCGAGATAGCGTGGAGGTCGGCAACATAAAGTTTCTTTTGACTGTTAACCAGCGGTGATCTGGCATCGAAATGTTATCAGACACTTGCCAATTTAGAATTGAATCATAGATACCAGTTGTTTGACTGCTAGAGTTTAAAAATGTTGGTGTAATACCTTTATTTAAAATAAAAAGATTTTTTGTAATTATATAATCATAAAGTGGCCTACTTCTAGCGTTGTTATCCTTACTGTTATCCAACTGAAGTGATAAGCATTTGAGTCGCAACCTATTATCAAACTGCTGATCCGGGCAGTATTCAATCAGATCATCCATCTCTTTACTGGATGGTGTCGGGGTTGCGTCGGAGGAGGTATGCAGATGGCAGGACCAACGTTTCCTTTTCCCTTTTAATGGCAAATTCCATCCTATCCTCAGTTAAATCGGAGGTAGAAAGATGCGCCATTGAGTGAGATGTGAATTTCCTAGGAATGTAAATGGCTGTCTAGGTTGTTGGTTGCTGGGAAAGCTAAAAATTTAGATTTTTTAAGAACTAAAATTTTGGTTTTTATTATCCAGGGTTCCTGGATGAGGGCTATTGTATCTTGCAGCTCATTAAAGCGATGGCATAATGTTGCGGTAGCCACCCTTTTGTGCTGCAAGTTAAATTGTATGATTCTTACCTCTTTAATTGCTTCCTGGTCTTCCTTTGAAGTTTGGGCAGCAAGGTGGTTATTTACTCGACCATTCTTTCCTCCGAAAGTAAAGAGGGGATGCTCTGTATCTTCTCGGAGTTTTCTTGCTGTAGGTCATCGGTTGCTATTTTTTCAGCCTCTTTTTTGACCTTTGGCCTTATATTCAACGAGGCGAAACGCATAGCTCGCCCTTATTGATTTGACCTTCAGGTTACAGTTACACGGCTCCTTTAATTTTCTTACTTCTCTTTCTATATTATAATTCCATTAGCCGTTGATCTTCCTTTTTCTAAATACATTTCCCCTTTTCACGCTTCACTTTCTTTTTATTTTTTTCATTCTGTTACGTTAAATAAAACTTACCAATCCCAAATTAATTAACTTTTATTCAAAATAGAAATACAACATTACCGCCAGTACTGAAAAATTTATCAATTTCAGGCCCAATATTTCATGAGTACTCGTCGAATCAGACTGACTCCCGTCTCCCTACCCAATCTCATTTATACCGTGAAACCTTCTAGGAGAGTCTACCATTAAAATATAAGAGTTACCATTAACGTTTTTCACAAATTGGCCCAAATGATCGATGCTTATCGTATCATATGGTACCGGTCGACGGCTCAATTGGATGTAGCAACCCTTCAACTAAACTGTACTGACCTTTCGCAAATCCACACCTCAAACTTGACTGGACATATTTAGACACAAACCGCCGCATATTAGCAAACCAACAGGTCTCTGTTATTAAAATTAGACACCTTTCGAAGGCCAACTGACTTGTCATCATATGTGTTGTCATCATATCATGATGCTTCCTAAGAATACTAAATCTAGTCATAACTAGTACATACAACCAATCTCCATGTGGAGTTATACAATAAAGTCTCCCATGTTTCACCTTGGTCTCTTTTTCCACGTTTTCTGATGCCATTAGTCTCCTTATTTCTTGCGCCTTGGGATCCTGCAGCTGCACCGTTAAAATCCAATCATTTTAACATTTTAACGATATTTACACAAACTTTCTTAACAGGTGGGTTTCTACTTAAGTCATCAACATGCTGTATACTCCTGAATCGCCAACCACCATCGAGCTATTCTAGGAAATAAGTCTCTTTTAAGTAACGCCTCTGTAACTGGTACACAGTCAGTCACCACCTTAAAACGTTTTGCAACTGGATACACCGTAAAACAGATGCAACTACAGCCAACGTTTCAAGCTCATAACTGTGATCCACCAGCTCCTTCACCGTGGTAGCCCCACTAAAATATTCGACGAGTCTCAATTTGTCATCTACCCCTTTCTGCAAGAGAATACCTGACAATCCCAGCTTACTAGCTTCAGTATGCAGTTCTGTATTTGCTTGATTTACGTACAATGCTAACACAGGCCTATTCGCCAGATAATCCTTAAGTAAAGTATACAGATGCTTCTGTACTAGTTCTTATTTTAATTTCGCTTTTAGATGCTATATAATAAATATCATTATCAAACAGGCCCAAAACATAATCTATGTGTAAAAAACATAGTCCTATAATAAGTGTTTATATTTGAGGTATTATAAAATACCTATTTACAAAAATGTCTAGAGTAGCGTTATAACATACAACTAAATTAAGAGACTATGTAATCTAGTACAAAATACTTACTTGACTTATACTGTTTTTCTAATTTAATTAATTGTTTCTTATTTTCAGATTCTTTTAGGATCTTCGCTACGTAAAATGTTTTATGTTTTTTCCAGTATACAGATGCTTCTGTACTAGTTCTATTTTTAATTTTGCTTTTAGATGCTATATAATAAATATTACTATCAAACCGGACCAAACCATAATCCATGTCTAATAAACAGTCCTATAATAAGTGTTTGTATTTGAGGTATTATAAAATACCTATTGTCAAAAATATCTAGAGTAGCGTTATAACATACAACTAAATTAAGAGGCTATGTAATCTAGTACAAAATACTTACTTGACTCATACTGTTTTGTTAATTTTATTAATTGCTTCTTATTTTCAGATTCTTTTAGGATTTTCGCTATGTGAAATGTTTTATGTTTTTTCCAGTATACAGTTGCTTCTGTTCTATTTTTAATTTCGCTTTTAGATGCTATATAATAAATACCATCATCAAACAGGACCAAAGCATATTCCGTGTCTAAAAACACAGTCTTATAATAAGTGTTTGTATTTGAGGTAATAAAAAATACCTTTTGAACCGGGAAGCGAAGTAGGATACAGGTTTTCTGCAATAAAGATCACAAATCAGGAGATATGCGTTAAACATTATCTGTTGGTATGCGATTAGTGTAAATGTACTAGTGAATGGATGGCTTTTTACAGTTAAATCAGGGTATGTCTCAGCTGTCGTATACATGATGTATTGTAATGGAAATCTTAAGTCTAGTTCCATTCTAACAGCTACGTCGAGTTTTTCGAAGTAGGTTGATTTGGACTTTGGTGTCGGAGCTTCAGGAGCTGGGGTCACAGGTGTAAGTTTCTTAGCGATCTCTGAGAGTAAAGATTTATTCTTAATAAAGAAGGTCGCTTCAGTTGAGTGCTTATCACAGACAACTAATCGTCAATGTGTTTCAGCTCGTATCGAGTTGTACCATCTGAATCATACCTGAGTTGTCTCATATAGTTCCAGAACTAATGTGAGGGTAATTTTGGAGAGAACTAAAGTCTTTGAAGAACTGGTGTTTTAAATACTTAACTTTATGCTGAGATGGGTTTTTATTATTGCTTTTTTGATATGCCACTCAATAGTGGCGTACCCAGTAAACTGAGAGAACCCAGCTTTGATTTTTCATTAGTGTAACCATTTCCGTGTTGTTTTGTTTTCTTTTCTTTTTGCTTTTTCCTGCTCCCACTTTTTAGTTTCAACATGCCTTATTTACGCCGCTGTCAATTTGTTTTCGCAGGTTTATTTTCCAATTATGTTTCAATTGTGTTGTCGTGTTGCTCGAGATTATTATTTTATTCCAAGAAATCTTCATCAGATGAGCTAGAACCGGGTTCCCGGTTTAGGTCTTTTTGCTTTTTCTGCTTCTTGGTTGTCTTCTTGGAACCCTTGGAACCCTTCGTTGCGACACTGAATCTTATTAGGAGATAGTAATGTCACTGACAAGAGGTCCGTCTTCAAGTCCATTTTCAGTACACAATATATTACTTTTCTCTTTGTTGCTATAATTAGCAATAATCACAGGGATATTTATAAATCAAAGTCTACTTGACAAGTGGTTGGGTAGTTTCGCAAATTTATTCATGATGGTCCTCTAGTATCACGCGAAGGCCCGTAATATCGTTTTCATAATTACCACTCTCAGGAATACTACATTTATTTGATTCACCTGATTTCTGCTACCAGTCATCTCAAGTAATTTAAGAGTTCTTGCAGACATATTGGCGTGATGGGTAAGCTTTAAGATGTGAAATTAAACAGAAAGAGATATAATATTATCAGATAATTCTTGCCTTAAAAAAAATGTGATAATATTCTCACCGAAAAATAAAGACTTTCATTGACAAATTTTAATCATTTTTTTTTGTATAATCTCTTAAATCACGAATTTTGTGGTGCATTTTTTAAGTATATTTTTTAGTTTCATACCATAACAGCTAAGAAAATGCTTAAAGTTTTCATTATTTATCCAAATAATATAAAAACCTAAGCCGATAATATATTAGGGCATTTTTAACTAAGACGAGGCAAGCAAAAAAATAACAAAAAGTCCAGACGCGATTCACATTTCAATAATATAAATTATCATTATCCATAACCCGTACTATTAGTGCAATTACTTATTTGTAGATGCCTTATTTACAAAAACTAACAACAGCTTGCAAAGATAAACTTACCTGACGTTCTTTAAAGCAATATTTCAATATAAAATCAACAAATTTACTAAAATCTAGTAACAAAGCAGTAGCATAACAAAATCACTGGCACCAAACATATTAAACAGTGGATTTATCTGGTTTTATCATTGAACAAATTAGGGATGTGACTTATCGTAGAATGGGGTGAATAGGAACACGTTTTGGACTTCAACTAGCTGTAGAATAAAACTGTTTAAGTTCATGAAACTTTTTGAATACATACTAACCAAACTGATGGTGTGCGATTATATTTGGTGTTGTGGGTGTAAGAGACTAAAGAACCCTGAGATTTTGTAAGTATCTTATGCCGACCATGCGAAATAACTTGACTGATCTATGACAAACAAATTAGATTTATTTGACTTGTCACTACCCTTTTTTCTACTAGACTTCATTTCCTTTTAATTTTTTCTATGACTGAAATTCTACAAACAAATTTTCGTTACTAATTAGCTCATAAAATTTGCCAGTAACAGAATCTTGAATAATTCGCAAACTGTTTTTCTTCCTTAAATACTTCAAACTATCAAAAAGTTAAAAACAAGGACACCAATGAAAATTTCTGTGACTTTTAGGTTTCTCTTCGTGTATAAGTCTGATGTGTTTCTTCAAATTAGAAGGTCTACTGAATTTTTTATCACAAATAATACAAGATTTTCCATCGTCTAAAAAGTTTTCAATTTATTATAAAAAAAATTACTATAAATTGAAATCTTTGAATTTGTGTGATATAAATGTATTTTTTGTGGTCAATTCTTCTAAATTATTTTGAAATATCTTTTCAATGTTGAAAATTAGTTCTACAAATTCATGATTTGGCATTTACAGATTTCCCAATGTATCTAAATTGTCGTTATCAAATGCCTTTTAAAAAGCAATAAAAAGAAGAACCATCTAATTTATCATGATCTTTGCTATATTTAAGATAGGTATCACAGGAGTGGATCCGCAAGGCGTACCTAATAAAAAATTTCTGTAGCAACTCGTCCTCACAATTATCTTGGGTGTTGATAATTTCATCAGTTCAATCCTTGACTGTAGCGTTTTCCTCTTCAGATGCAGAGAAATCTTTAGGGTCGGGAAGCCTTAATAGTATTTTATCTGAATTTCCCTCACAGTTTTCGGTACCCGAACTAATAAGATTAAGGCACTGCAATTGCCTAAACGTTCTATAAAACTGTATGGGTATCGGGTTAATGCAGTTTCCATTTTCACTTCTAATTTTATCAAAGTGATTCTCCAAACAATCTTGATATAATCTTCTTGTCAGAAAATAATTAAATTTAGCAGTATTACGAAGAAAATTAAATAAATTTATAATACTGTTTATTGAAATTTTCAGGCTATTGGTAATTTTTGTCTTTACTTCAAGTTTATTAAGAAGTGTCAAGTATTCTAATATGAATTCCAATTGAAATGGTTCGCCTTTAAAAGCAACATTATATTTTTATGGAGAAAAAGGTTCTGATGAGTTTAAAAAATCAAACAGCTGATCTATTAACTGAACAAACTCAGCAGTTTCATAAGCTTCTGCGGAAAGGTAGTCGAATCTTATATAAAAAGGCATAACTACAAGAACTGAATAAATGCGTGGCTAGTTTCATTTTCATTTTTTGAAAATTAGTAGGGTAAATATGCGAATCTGTCAATTTGGGTGCTGCTTTTACCTGTTTTATCTAGTTCATAAACCTCTTTTATTTATTATCACGAAATTATTTTTTCACCAATTAAAAGGTTATACTTCATTAGCATATTTCTCAGTGCCTTTACAATATGTGGTACATTAAATATGTAAAATACATGGCGATTTTTTAAATAGAAACCTGTATTTTCTGAAGAAACATTTAACATATTCGACAGTTTATATTATTGGAACCCATATCAGAGGTAACTGGACAAACTTTTAATCCAAAAGTTTCCCCTATCATTACACTTGTCCCATCGGCCGCAAAATCTATCATATTATCCTTAAGTAGAATGTTTTATTATTGCAAAAAACTTTAAAATATCGGTATAGAGGGCTTCGAATAACCTAACTACCATAGCTAAAAGTCTCCCCTATCGGTCGATTCGTCTACTATAAGAGAAAATTGTGTGTGTAAACTCTAAAGTATTGAAAGCGATTTTGTGTTCTACTGCAAAAACTGCTAATCTAATTTCGGCTTTATTGACTTTTTGCTGCATGATGGTCCTCTGCTGTAATGTTGGCATCTCAATTAGGAACAATACGTAGTCAGTCAAGCTTTAAATCTAGTGTCTTCTTCCCACTTCGGATTGTAATTTTGTCCATAATTCATTTTTTTTTTTCTTTAAAATCGGTGTTAGCTCAGGCTTAGTGTTTTTTTTTTTTCAGAATTAGATAACGATAAAGTCTGCTTGCATATTTACTTTTCTAAAAAAACTAATGCTATATTAGTCACATTCGGTAAGCTGTAAGTATACATGCAATATTTTGCCAAAATATTCTACCATTAATTTGTTTTATTTTGTGAATAGAAATTTACCTACCTTCTGTATACAAACACTGGTAAACATAAATGAACAATCAGAAAAATACGTGAAAAGATTTTACACGTATAGTCGTAATTATTCTGATGTAAAATACCAGCAAACCGAGGTCTGACGATTTACCAACGGAGTTTTTCTTTGTTTAATTTTGTGAGTAAAGTTTATATAGTAAATTCGACCAGCTTGAGATTCTGAGGTACCAACAGTAAATCGGACTGTCGTTTTTGCCAAGGGTAAATCGTTTTCTAATAATTTTTTTAGTGATTGCAGATTTCCCTCAGACTTAAGGAAATTTTCCTAGCAAAATAATTCTGATGTTAGTAAAACTGTTAAAACATGTTGACATGCATAATTTATTTTCATTCCTAATAGGAGTTTTATTCATTTTTTTATATAGTATTTCATGTAGAGCAATTAACCATGTGTAAAAAATATTACAACTGTTTTTCTAGAAATTAAAAAGATTTAATTTTAATTTCATTAATGTCAGTAACAGTTGATCAAAAACAAAAAAAAAAAACAAACAAAAAAACAAAAAAAAACAGAAAACAATCCCGTTCTGAACAGAATTGATTGACATTTGATCACAACATGAACTTCAATAATTTATTTCAAAGGATAATTTGATGTTGTACAAAGAATATCCATTCACAGTAAGTGTTCAAAATGTTCACCACCAGCTTCAAAGCAAGCATTAACCCTTTTTTCGTGCTTTCGAACACATTATGCAGTTGCTCCTCGGTTACAGTTTCAATTTTATTAACTATTCATTTACATCATGCAAACGATTTCTGAATACTTTTTTTATGTGTCCAAATAAAAAGTAGTGTGAGGTCTGGAGATCTTGTTTGCCATATTCCTTTACTAATAATTCGGTCATCAAAATATTCTTCTATTAGGTCAATAGTAGCTCTAGCTGTATGAGCTATTGCTTCATCTTGTTGAAAATAATCATGTAGCTGTTCAACAAATTCAAGAAAAATATTTCTATATCGTTGGCCATTAATTATGACATAGAAAAATGTAGGCCCTATTCTTCTTCTTGAAATTGCTATCCAAATACCAAATTTTATGGGATGAAGACTTGTCTCCACAAATAAATGAGGATTTTCAGTTGCCCATGATAGATAATTTTGACTATTGACATCCTGATAACTGAAACCATGCTTCATCAGTAAAAAACGTTCGATCCAATAAGTTAGTGTCATTTAATTGCTCATTGAACCATCGACAATATTCGATACGTTTAACAAACACCAGGAAAGAATTGTTGCAGTTCTGAAACCTTATAAGGATGCATTGATGGCTAGTGCCTTCAGACAAATCTAAATCAATGAAATTAGATTATAAGCTCCCAAACACTGTTCCTACCTGCTAATTTTTTCACCGATTTCGTGGAACTTTGCTCCATGCGAATTCGCACATCTTGAACAACATCTTCGGTTATTGCTGTGGGTCTTCCAGACCCCTTTCCTTTACAAATGCAATTTTTCGTTTCAAAACTTTGAACAAGAATGTGTCTATGATGACGAAAACTATCATATTTTATTTGTACATCTGGAAAACGTTCTTCAAATTGTTGAATGCAACTCTGAATTGAATATGACCAAGTTCCATTATCATTTCGAGATCCACTTCTTTACTGTGCCATTAAAATAAAAGAATCTATTTCCAACAATAGAGCTATCCCCACATTTAGCCTGCAAGGCGTGTCTCAGAGAATTTGCAAATACTCGGGTATCATGCACTGATCCTGGGTAACCAATAAAAACATATCTAATTCTTCTTTTTGAATCACATAGAGCTTGCATCTGTTATCATGAAAACAAACATTATTAACATGTATTATACAAAACAAGTCATCCCATAACAATATATTCTTAATCTTTTACATTTTGCGGGATCTGGCTCTGCTCGTCCAAGATGCACTCGCTACATAAAATAATGCATTTTGCAACTGGTTTCATATATACCTATTGTGAGTTTTTTAAAATTATAACTTTGGGATTTAGTTTAAACATTTTCTTGCTTTTTATATCCCTATTTATAAATTTTTATTAAGTAATAGATACTAACTCTTATATACAAAGAAAGTAGATAGGAATATGGGAAATTGGCACAAGGATGGTTCAAATTTACATTAATAAATATAAATTTTAATATAGAACCAAGACCATTTCTACAAGGTATTTCATTAAAGTGAACAAAATGTTTTTCTAATTCGATTATATATTCTGTAACATATTTAGGGGAACCACTAAGCCGCCAAACGCTTTTTTTTTTCAGAATTATATGCCATCTGCTTACTTAAATGTAGCTTGCTCCTCTAAAGTAATCGAATTGTTAGAAGCTACGCAAATTTAACAGGAGTGTTGAAGCAAACATGTTTTTGAAAGATACCATGTGACATACACCAGAGCATTACCCTCAGTAACATTCAAGTTTTTGTGTTCGGTTGTGAATACCTTAAAAGATTATTTTCTTTGCGGAGATACAATTATTTCTTTGCACATTTCAATAATTTCAGGAGAAAGGGACAACAAAACTTCATTTACATCTTCCATACAATTTGCACCCTCTGCATGGTCAAAATATTTTCTTGAACGCCCGATAGTACTGAATTGGCGTTGGATTTCTTGCATTACCGCAACAGTTTCTAACTTGCCCAAAGACATTTTCTAGGCAATCTTGATTAAGGTTTCTTGTTAATAAAAACGAGTAGCCCATGGCTTTAAGGATCTCCCATTAACCTAAAATTCCTTTTATTGGTTAACTTCCAACCAACTATAAATTTCATTTGGTTGGTGATTTTCCGCTGCTGTTCACAACGGTCAGATAATCAAACACTTATCATCTTGTGACAGGCTTCTGATTTTATCTACAGTGAACGAGGAAGGCTGTATGGCGCTAAGATGGTGAATGCAGAATAGGGGTTGCTCGGGCGCTAGTTTTGGTAACACAGTTTGTTCAGCGACCTTGTAGTACACCAGAGTGTACTCAACCTCGTACTCTGCGGTACCCTGAAATACATCGGTTGAGATCCGGTAATAAAAGAAACAGCGATAAATAACAAAATATATTCACTAAAAAGTAACACCTCTGGCGTGGTATCGGCACCCCCTGTATACAGAAAATAAATTTTACATAAATAAAATTTATTTAAATATAACAGTAAGTAATACAGTAAAATAACTAAAACGGGAACTTACGATCCTCCCTGTATACAGAAAATAAAATTAACTAAATACAACGCTTGAATAATACAGAAAAAAAACGTAAAACGGAAATTTATGATTCTCCCTGTATACGGAAAATAAATTTATCAATAAATACAATTAAACTTTCTACAATAAATAAAATTAAATGTAACGGTTTAATAATACAGGAAAATAATCAATCCGGAAATAAAGATCCTCCCTGTATACAGAAAATAATTTTTTTAACAATTAATTAAATAAAACAGTTGAATTATAAAGAAACTACCAAGCAAAAAAAATTGATATGGACATTTCCAACGCTCTCTGTATACAGAAAATAAATTTCTCAATAATTAAAGTTAATGAAACGAAACGGCTGAAAGTAATCAAAACGGAATTTTCGGGGTCTTATATCTGCAGTAAAATAAACTTTTCCACTAGTAAATTAATAATATACAACGGTTGCATGACACAAAAGTTAAAAAAAAATTATACGGTAGTTTACGTCTCCCCTGGAATATGTAAAATTCATTTTACAATGAATAAAGTTACTACGCTACAGTGGGTAATGAATACAGAGATTGAAAACATTAAAGCGGAAATTTCTGGCCCACTAGCTCGTCATCGGCGATGGCTTTTGCAAATTAATTGGAAAAATGACCAGTGCACCGCGGATGGTGATTTTCGAGGTCGACCCGCGTTAAATGGTACTACACACACGATTGTTATGAATGCTATAGTCGCAAAATCGTTCATGCTATGAATGAAATTGGCTATTTTGGCTTCAGTGGGCAAAATTTCGAAATCACTGCTACTGAATGGCTGAACACTTGTGTAGCATACTTAACCTTCATTTTTAAAAAATTGTTGGGATATACATGATCGTTTGTTAGTCTAGGTCAGTGGTGGGGAAACTTTTTTTAAGACGGGCCATTTGTAATAACTGGACAATCGTAGCGGGCCAAAGAATAATGCTTAATCGTTAAAACATTTATGTGTTCTATAAACATATACATACGAGCCCCGTCCAGCTTCAGTTGGCCCACCTGATTAAATATCAGTTATTGCCGTGTATCGAAGGTCATTTGAGTTATAGAGGTAAAATTGTCCACTTTTATTTTTAAAGTAACATTTTAAAAAGATTTTGCATAAAAAATAAAATAGTTACAACTGGAAATGATTAGGACTTAAAAACTAGAAATAAGGAAATTTATTATTTTTTAAACTCTAAGATATCTTATTCTACCACTGAGTAACGTCCCCTTTATTTTTAATAACTGCTTCAATTCTTCACGGCATAGTATTTACTAAATCCTGACACTGCGCTGGAGTGAAATTATCCCAAATATTCTGGAGCCTGTGCTTGAGTTCTGGAACAGTTCTGGCGAAAGGTCCGGACTAGAGGAAACCCATTTTAGGAGTGGTATTTCATGATCTGAAAGCCATTTAATGGATTTTTTGGACGTGTGACAGGCAGCACCGTCTTGCTGAAAGGTGAAGTCATTTCCAGAAATTCTACTCTCTTCCAAAGTAGGCAACAAAGAGTCCTCTAGAATGTCTAAATATTTTTCTGTGTTTACAATTCCGTTGATAAAGTTTAATTTTCCAACTCCTCTAGACGACATTGAACCCCAGACCATTACCGAAGATGAAAATTTAACTTTGCGCTTAAGACAATCAGGATGATAAGTTTCATGTTTCTGGCGAATAACTCTGCTCCGGCTATCACCGACACACACTTCAAATCGCGATTCGTCACTCCAATGTATAATATTCCACCTCTCCATATCCCAATTTCGATGATCTTTAGCCCATTTCAACCTGTCTCGTTTCTGTTTTGGAGTCAGTAACGGTTTTTCTTTAGCCTTTGCAAACGAAAAAGATTATTATCTTTTGAACCTTTAGATTGAACTCAGAAAACTTACCTTGTATGTACCAAATCCTAGTTTTCTGGCTTCTACATGACATGTAGACCTACAAACACGTCTTTCAACGGCCTCACTCCAGAGTACACTCAACTCTCCGTAGTTAGCACGCCTATTAGACTTAATAATTCTGGCTAAAGCTCGTCTATCATTGTCTGTTAATTTGGACTTTTCCACATATCGGGCCTTTTGGGCACCTGAACCGTTTGATTTGTACAATTGAACAATATTTCGAACACTGTATCTGGATAAGCCGAGTAATATTCCAATTTCGCCATTTGATTTTTCAGATTTGTGTAAATTAATGATAATTGACCGAATATTTTCATCAATTGCCTTTCCTCTCCCCATTATTGACAACAAATAGGACTATTAAGTAATTGTTTTACAATCGGAACTTATGTCACTGTCATTTCCGTCAAAAAAGTGTTGTTTTCATAGCCACCTTAACCCTCGTCGTTAGCAATACTTGGGTAATAGAATCATAGAGTTAACAAATTTTTCAACTCTATTAATAGAATGAACGCAAGGATACTACTTTTTTAACCATGTATTTTTTGTGAGACAGCACTATGCATTGAACTCAGATATCTTCTATATTCCCGTAAATAGTATATTTTGTCTTAAATATTACACTGTAGAGGCTGGTTTTCTCCTTGAGCGAAAAAATCCAAAAATATTACTAATTTTATGTGTGGGCCAACTGAAGCTGGACGGGGCTCGTATATTTTTACATACACTTATTATTTAAATAGTAAAAAAGCAAAAGGTAAGAAAATTATAAGCACAAAATATAAAATGAATTTAGTGTAGTTCTTGATGTGAAGTATTATCACTTTATTTTCTGGTATCATTACTGGTTGATGGTGCATGAGAAAAATGAAATTGAGACTGTTTCATTAAAATTTCATCATAGTTTGGTTCCATTGCGAAGCAGAGATTCTTAAAACTGATGAAAGGTGCTCATCTGTAATTCTGTTTCTTAAAGAAGTTTTCCTAAGCTTCATTGTTGAAAAGATTTGTTCGCATATATAAGATGAGCCGAACATTGTCATTATCTTCATTGCATGAGTAATTAGATTTGGGAAATTATCTGGACTTAAATTTTTATAAAATTCTAGTAATGGTACTGTATGAAAAGTTTGTGTTAGGAGAGTATTACAGTTCAGTTCAATTAACTCAAGTTGAAATTTTGCATAAACTTCTTCGTAATTAACATTGAATGGGGTCGCAAAAATACTAAACCTTGGTTCCATTTTTCTAAAGTCCTGAAATCTCCTTTCAAATCCTGAAGATAGTTTTCTCAAATTAATTTCGTATTTTTTAATCTTATTGTTTAATATAGTGAATTTTAAAGATTGTATTCTTGGAAAATGAGAAAAATCAGATTTAGAGAATTGGAGTTTTCCGGTTCTATCGAGAAAACAGAACAATGAATCGAAAATGCGAGAGTGTCTGGAAGTTTCGAGCGAAGATGAGTCATCTGTTTAGGTCGGATGAATTTGTCCAGAATACTATTGTGTTTTGGATATCGCCGCAGGTAGTTTTATGCGGGTCGTCACATTACGAAGAACATTCTCACGACGGCACTCTTAAACCGGCCGGATTAAACCTTTCCGCGGGCATATAAAGGTGCGTACAGACATGTAACAAAACTTCGTATCGTAACTCCGTCGCGTAACATGTGTTTGTTACGCATTGAAGATACGGCGTGTCAACAAATATAGTGTATCAATACATCGTCGCGTATCTTTTAATCGCAGCATACTGCCGTTCCGACTTTACAACATACAGTTGTCTTTTCCTTGTGTACAATGGAGGTTGCTGCAGCAGCTTATATATATATATGCATTACTTCATTAAGAAAAATAAAAAAAGACGCGCAAGACGGTGGTGGTAGACCCAGTTGTATACCAGCAGAAATGTGTATGGTGGAAATCATTTACTGTTGGATCTAAAATTTCAGGCAATTAGTGGACTTTATAAAAATTTTACCAGAATGTCCCCAGCAGACTTCGAG
Organism: Psylliodes chrysocephalus; assembly: GCA_927349885.1. Taxonomy (NCBI): domain Eukaryota; kingdom Metazoa; phylum Arthropoda; class Insecta; order Coleoptera; family Chrysomelidae; genus Psylliodes; species Psylliodes chrysocephalus. Next base: position 94,741,710 of record OV651814.1, on the reverse strand, counting down.
TACTTGATTAATTTAATTGGACCCAAAATAGCACGAAAAGATACTAGATGGAGAAAAGCAATTTCTGTCCAAGAAAGGTTGGCAGTAACAATTCGGTTTCTGGCGACTGGGGATTCTTTCACCAGTCTACAATACCTTTTTAAAATTTCTAAACAATCGATAAGTGCTATAGTTCCTGAAGTGTGCGAAGCCATAATAGAAGGATTAAAAGAAAATATACAGGTAAGGAACTCATAAATGTTTTATTAAAGAAGTAAACACACATTAAACAAATCAAATGTTTCTCTATAAATTCTCTAAAATATCGGGCATATCCAATGCTTGGTGTGCTGAAGAATTGAATGGAGTACTGCGACTTGAATGATTTGAAATACTAGAACTAGCATAAGTGTATGTTGGAAACTTGGCTATCCTCATAGGGTTGAGACTCTTGTGGCATAGAATTTGGAAAGAATGACTGAAGAGTGTAAGTACGGTATAATTGCGAATGATCAAAATTGGTTGAACTTTGTTTGAGATGGATCCTGTCTGCTTTAAACAAAACATTCATAATATCTTGTTGTACAGTACTTTGTAATTCAGGAGAATATTTGGCCAGTTTTTTAGCCACAAGGTTTCCAAATATGTGACATTCGTTTTGCTCCTGTGTGTTACTAGCTTTTGTTGATGCTTGTGACAGTATTTCAAAAGCTTTATCAAATTTCTCAGAATCTTCATTTCTCTTTTGGCGTTTCATACTAGATGTTGCTTCAATCACTTTTCTTTTCGGTACATTTTCTATAGTCTCCCGATTCCCTTGTACAGCAGAATTATCGTTATCTTCTAATGTTGCTTCGTCACCCGATATTTCTTTTTCATTATTATCTTCTTCTTCGTCTACAATCTAAAATAAATTTAATTTGAAATAAGTATTTAGTAACAAGTTTATTGAACGGAATTTGTTTACATTTTTACAGATACCGACAACACCAGAGGGATGGTTAGAAGTGGCAAAACAGTTTGAGGACATCTGGAACTTTCCACATTGTCTGGGTTCTTTAGATGGGAAACATGTTGTTTTACAAGCACCACTAAACACCGGAAGCGAATTCTTTAATTACAAATCAACATTTAGTGTAGTTCTTTTTGCCCTAGTGGATGCTAATTGTAAGTTTTTGTACGTCGATGCTGGAGACCAAGGAAGAATTTCAGATGGTGGTATCTTTAAAAACTGCTCGCTTTACAAAAATTTGGAGCGAAATAAATTAAATTTTCCTGAACCAGCAGCTTTACGAAGTAGAAAACGGAAAATTCCCTTTTTTTTTTATTGGAGACGAGGCATTTGCCTTAACTGATTCGTTAATGAAACCGTTTTCGGGAATTCATCCTAAAGGATCATTGCAAAGAGTGTTTAACTACAGATTATCTCGCGCACGAAGAATTGTAGAAAATGTATTTGGTATCGCCTCAGCCGTTTTTAGAGTACTTCGTAAACCGATGTTACTTGAACCCAGAAAAGCTGAATTAGTTATAATGGCAGTAGCTCATCTACATAATTTTTTAAGAGAAAGTTCCACATCTCGTCCTTTGTATACGCCACATGGAACCTTCGATAGAGAAATTAATGGAAAGCTTGTAGAAGGAACCTATATAAGTATAAGTAATGATCCAATGTCTTCACTACTTCCATTTACAAATATTCCCAGAAGACCAACCGAAAATGCAACACAAATTAGAGAGGAATTGTCATCGTACTTTCAAAATGAAAATCGACTTTTGTGGCAGGATAATTATTCGTAATTCATTACTTACGGTGCTTTGTGTTTCCCGGACCTTGTTTTTGTCCCACAGGAATACCAAACTTTTAAAGGCAAACCAAGTACTTTCGTAGACATCTGTGAGCCCTGTAATAAATAAAAATAAAATTTGTTATTGAAAAGTAAAAAAACAAATATAGAAAAGAAATTAAAATTCACTTATTCAAACTTACCTTTACCCGTACCATGGCTCTTTTTAATTTTGGCTTTCTCTCGCCTAAGTGCTGACAGAAGACCATTCATTTTTTTTTGCATTCATCTGCTGTTGTCCGAAACTCTACAGCAAGTTCTTCCCAAGCATCATGCTTCTTTATTTTATTGTAATATTTGGGATTTTTTGTATCCCACAAAATTTCTTTAGTACGGTAACTGTTTATAAAATTAATTGTAGATTCTTCCGTCCACTCCATATTGATGTCTTCAATTGAATAAACGAATGAAAACTAAATCGCGACTGTGTACCGTAAACCCGTCCACACATCATAACAAGTGGTGCAACATCAGTGCGTATCATTTCTTTGATGCTGCGTCAAAAAACCGACAGCCGATGGAACGCCTCAATGTTACCATGTTACGGAGTTACGATGTTACGCAGTGCCGTCCAGACTTGTTACGCGACGGAGTTACGATACGAAGTTTTGTTACATGTCTGTACGCACCTTAAAATACAGGTACAAAATAAAACGTATAAAATAAAATATTCAGTCATTTGTTGTTAAAATAAATAAAAGACGAGGTAACAATTAATATGTGTAATAATAAATCAGTTTAAATGAGGCATTCAAGAACTCTGCAATGTTATAGTAAGTTTTTCAGCTAGTAGACACATTTCAATTTTTTCTGAAAGGCTTTATCATCATTTGAGACAAACATCACACTGATCTTTCTTCGGTGTGAAAAAGAAAGGTTGTATGACTTGAAAATAGCTCTGTACCGATAGTAGCTGATTCCTGCAAGGTTTGACTCCTTTCTTTCTTTTATATAGTCTCTGTGTAAAGTTCGGCTATAGATTTTCTACCATCGATATATTCCCGAGAACTTTGAGATCTGTAGTAATGGCTACGAATTCTGCCAATTTCTTCTATGTGATCCTCGAGTTCTTTATCCAACTTTCGATCCTTTCCAAGCTTAGCACATCTGTGCTTTTATCTGTTTTTTCAAAGGTTGTACGAATAGTTCTGTCTAATAAGTTAAAAGTGTTTTTAAAAAATTAATTGCATACCCATATTTTTTCTCCATCTTTTGTTATAGAGTATGATTGATTAGAGACCCTTTCCCTTTTACAATTCAATGTAATCCTCTGATACGTGGGAACAACTGCCTGTGTGCTATCTTTTATGAATTCTCTGAGACAAAGACAAGACTTTTTAAGTTGTTTAATTCTTAAAGACAATACAAAACTACAATGAGTATCATGACAAGATACAGACGGTTGAGACGGGCATGACAGACACAAGGTTATGACTTTCTGTTAAAAGTGCCTTGACCTGCTCTTCAGTCAATTTCATTGACAGGGCTGTTTTGTATGCGTTTTCAAACGTTAGTTCTGTTTCAGATAACAGCTACAAATCTTACCTGATCTTACCCTGCAAACAAAAAATCTAACTGATAGACTTTCTGACAAAAAAGTACCAACATTGCAGTATTTGGACATTCTTCAATTTAGTGACAAACATCTTTATGTCTTCGGACTCTTGAATTGCACAATAGAATTTGTAGTGCTCCTCTATGACTAGTCTTTGTGGGCTATAATGTTTTGTGAGCTCCCTTTTTAATTCAACATACGTTTTGAGAGAGAGAGAGAGATATGCTTTATTGTCGTAAAAAAATTTACAAAAATTTTATAGACAAAGCGTGTAACTTAAATACTAAACATATTATAAAAATAACTAAACAGCAGAAAAAACAAACAGAAACAAACAGACAAAATAGGAATAACAATTGCAATGGATATGCAATATCCGTCATTATAATTATTCTAATTTAATTTTTAAATTTAAATTTAAACTTTAATATTTAATTATTTAATTAATGCCATTGTATGTGGAACTCAAATGTCTAAGGTACGTTATAAAATTCTGCTACTGTGTAATATGGTCTTTCTAGAAGAAAAGCTTTAGCCAGTCTTCGGAACTTATCGTATGTATTTATAGATTTTAATTGCATCGGAAGGTTATTATACAATTTTTTGGCATTGTAGGTAATGGAATGTTTTAATAGGTCAGAAGTGGGCATTGTTAAATAAACATCAGTCTCTAAATTTCTTGTAGGATATCTACGAGTCGGTCTTTCGGATAAATTTTGAATGTGCTTGCGAACTAAGCAGACGGATTCGAAAATAAATAGAGCAGGAAGGGTTAGAATTTTGAAATTTTTGAAGTAATTTTCGCAATGTGTCCTACTACTTAAACCAAATACATAGCGGATTGCTCTTTTTTGCAGTTTAAAAATAGATTCGAAAAGGTATAAGCTACAAGAACCCCAGAAAGGTAAACCATAGCGAAGGTGAGATTCTAATAAGGAAAAGTAGGTTATTAATGCAGTAGAAGGAGTCAGCTCTTTAGAAACCGATTTAATGGCAAAACATGCGGAGGATAATTTTTTTGCTAAGGTATCTATATGAGCAGACCATTTTAGAGAATCGTCTATATAAAGACCTAAAAACTTGATTGAAGTCACCGTTTGGATCAGATTATTGTTTAAAGTTATAGGTTGTAAAGTACCTCTGTAAGACAATGCTACAGTTTTACTGGTGTTGAAACAAAGTCCATTCGAATCAGACCAGGACTTAATAGTCACTAGATCTTCACTTATGATAGATTGTAATGTCTGCATGTTAGAATTATTCCAGGTTACACTGGTGTCATCAGCAAATAAAGTAATTCTACCACTTATTCTTAAGTCTATGATGTCATTGATGAATAATAAAAACAAAATTGGACCTAATACTGATCCTTGAGGTACTCCACTGCTTATTGCTAGATTTGTAGAATCCTCACCATTCGCCCGCACCTGTTGATTTCTATTTTTAAACCATTGTAAAGGAGAACCCCGTATGCCATAAATTTGTAACTTATTAATTAAAATATCATGATTTACACAATCGAAGGCCTTTGCGAAGTCACAAAATACTGAAGCGGTGAAAAGTTTATCATTAAGTGATGTGTATATTTCATTAAGAACGGAAAACATTGCGTCGCTAGTGCATTTTTTAGGTAGAAAGCCATACTGATGAGCTGAGGATGTTATGCTTGAAAAGAAAGGGCAAAAGACGGTTTTTCATTAGCCGTTCTACTATCTTCGATTAGGTAGGCAATAACGCGATAGGTCTATAGTTACAGGTTTTGGTTTTGTCGCCACCTTTATGAAGTGGGATTATTATAGATGTTCTTATTCCTTTAGTTGTCCAAGATTTATGACATTTAGTTTTAATGGGGCGAAGGGGGAAAGCTGTATTGAAACACATAATTATTTTATTTAAGAAGTCTAAAAATTTAGAGTCAATATCTTCAGAAAGACCATTCCAATCAGTAGTTAGACATAAATTATAGAAATTTTTGAAATTATGCTTAGAGAAAATTCTACCTAGCTGACGGACTTTTTTTGGAGCTGTACGGGGTATCAAAAATTTGGCAAATACTGCTTCGTGGTCTGAGAGACCTGAGCTAATTACTTGGTGCTCTACATCAACGGGTTTAAAATCAGAGACTACGTAATCTATAATTGTAGATGTTGTTTCTGTGATTCTAGTTGGAGAATTTACGTGCATAGTGAGACTGAATGATAAAAAGACTTTTGAGTAGCACATACATTAGCAAAGTCAATATTAAAATAGCCGCATAAAATTTTCTTACTTTTTATAGGCAATGCGTCAAGTAGATTAAGAAGATTCTCTAGAAAGAGGTGAACATTTGATTTAGGTGTTCTATAAATACAAATAATAAACAAATCAATGTTTTTGTTGTTTACAATGGAAAATTCGAAGAAATTTTCAGCTTGTAGAAAGTCGTATTTAGATACAGCAGAAAAGTCCTTGTCTAAGGATAAAATTAGAGTTCCACCATGGTCTGTATTACTTCTATCATATCTGCTGACGATAGTATATTTTTCGACAAAAACTGGTTCACCAACTTGTAACCAGTGTTCTGTAATAGCAACTATTTGGGGAAACCCTAACTCTTCCAAAAACAAATACAATTCATCAGTCTTATTCCGTATTGATCGAATATTAATTAGAACCATTCTTAATTTACTGTCGGCATAGCCAGTAAGACTAGTTGGGGATTCTAGTTCCCCAGGACACGTCGTATTAATTAAAATTTTTTCCTAGGTGAATCGGCAGTAAAATAACGATGATTGTACTCCCTTTGCTTCTGCAGGTGTATTCTTCGTTTCGCGGATATATATGCTCTGTAGGTAGAGAGATCGTTATCCACTTCAGCTGAGCCAATACCATATAGATCATGATAATCATAATAAATGGTCCGTAAAGCTCCAGGATCAACAGGCAGTCCCTCAGAGGCTAGAAACACTTTTACACTTGTGTTCGTGTAGCCCTCATGATAGACAGATGATGGTTGGTCATGAAGATAGGCGAGGAAGAGCTTGAGGGACGATAAAATAGCCGGTCCTCTTAGTCTAGCCATCAAATAACGACCATTGCCGATACACGATTTTTTTGTTAGTCGGACTCTAGGAGGAGTCAACGGGTCCAGCGAGTTATTTATGTTGTCTTGTGATTCTGCTATGATCTGTAAGGACTTACCATAGGAGAAGTTGTTGGATTTACAAGCTGAGATAGCATGTTTGTCGGAAGAGATGGTCAATACTTCAGGTTGATTTGGGCATATACTTTTACTTAAAGAATAATCCAAATCAGCAAGGGTTTTGTGATTATTCTGTTTCTGCTGCGGAGTGTACGTTGGAGTCAAAGTCTTAGGGGGAGTCGAAGCCTTTGGAGGACTCAAAGCCTTTGGAGGAGTCGAAGCCTTTGGAGGAGTCGAAGCCTTTGGAGTAGTCGAAGCCTTTGGAGTAGTCGAAGCCTTTGGGGAAGTAGATGTCATCGGGAGAGTCGATGCCTTAGGGGGAGTCGATGTCTTAGGGGAAGTCGAAGCCTTTGGGAGAGCGGAGGATTCGACTGACCATTGAACTGAGACTGCAGCCGGCCAGATATTGTTGTTTAATAGTTTTTGTGCGGAATTTCTTGACTGCAGCCCTATTTTAAATGTTGTTTCCTTAGATTCATTATTCTCATTGATCAAGGGGTAGCAACGAATAAACTCACTAGAACCTAATTTTTCCTTGATGTAATGCACAACGTGATTTAGAGTAGAGCCTGAAGAAAGATTGCTAACTACTACGTAATGCCACTTTTGATTAAGACTACAGACTGGAGCTTTAGAATCTTCTAAGGTATTGGACGCTTCAGGAGTCGTTATGGCTTCAGGAGTCGTTATGGTTTGCGTAGAAGACGATGTGGTGTAGATAGATTGTCTTTTTGTAGGTTATTTTGTTTATTTGACACAATTTTGGAGTTTAACTCCTGAACTAGGCTTGAAACATTTGTTAGTTTTTTTTCCAAGCTTTCGATCCCCATTTTAATTTCTGGGGCTGAAGTGTTCTGTACATTTATTTTTATTGTCTCTTCGGTATTATTTAAGAAGATTGAAGAAATATTAAATATATTCTGTTCCATTTCCCTTAATGATTTCTGCAATAGATCTGGCTTAAATATGGTAAATACTTCTGAGATTTTATGAATTTCGTCGATTTTCTTTTCCAAAAGACTCCATCTGTTTTCGTTTTTTAATAAAATGGAGTTAGGCAGACTTGAGGCTAGTAAATCTTTCAACACACTGTACTCTTCACTGCCAATTAAAGTTAACATTAAGGTTATTTTCTTTCATTTCACAACACAATTACAGATACATAATTACTCAAACCGCTCCAAATACGATGATATATCGGACTCATTTGAGTTAAACTGTTTTATAGGCCCTATCGACGCCATTTAGATATTCAAAAGATACTAGTTTCAGACTAATTTGGGGAAAAGTTTGAAAATGATGAGCAATCAGTTAGTGAGTTCTTCCTATATTAGTATTGACTACGCCAATGCTTATGCAAGTGACCAACATGATTTATTTAATTTAAACGATAAATCCTTAACTTACCAGCAGGAGGGGAAACGTATGGACGATGTGTTCATTACAAGCACGTACGTGACGTAGCCTCCTAACCCACCCAGATGGAATGCCCGGTAATGGGTTAATCCATAATCCTCCCTCATGTTCCTCAATAGTTTTTTATTGAAACATGGCTTCGTAGTCTGGTCGAAGGTGATCTTCATTGAGGGAGCAATTTTGAATGCTGATAGAGACCTACAAGTTCAAATATTAATAATATTATTATTGGACGCCGTTCCCTTTGATAAAATCGTCCAGCTCGTGGAGTACTATATTTGCGTCCTCTGCGAACAGACGCAAGTGTTGTCTTGTTTCGTAGCAACCAGTATGGAGGCCATGATTTATAGTTTTTGAATAAAAATATCATTTTGAAAGTCCTGCCCGAAATTTCTGATTTAGAAAATATGATTTTGAACCCACTGGTATGGACGATGTGTCCATTACAAGCACGTACGTGACGTAGTATTCTAACCGATTTTTATGTTGCGTAAATGTTTCGTTATTAAGTAGGCCGGGAAGTAGTCAATTTTTGTGTAAACGTACCTTTTAAGATATGGAAGGCTAAAATGTTTATTGTCTTTGACTCCGGATAGGAACATCTGCAATCCGGAATGAGTTGGACTGGAAAGTGCAGCCCAAACACATTTCGGGTCAGTTGGTCTTGTCATTCTCCAGTCACGCTCACTAAAATTTCGTCTTCTGTATCTTTAAAGATATGTTATGTGTCTTTTTCCTAAGTCATGCGTATCTGGTCTTGTCCATGTTTTCGTACGTGGTCCCTATTGTAGTAAGGTACACATACGAGCTACTGCTTTTAAATAGACTAAAGTTGTATGTCGTATTTGTCGCAACATTGTAGGAAAATTTTGGAATAGTCTTTGAACCAACTCAATGGGATTGGTCTGAAAAAGGGAGTTTGTCGAATTTGATGATGTCCGCCTGAATATTGTCGTTGTATGTCAGTATTTGTTGGTCATTATTATCTTCGCTGCTGCTCAGTGGTCTTCCCCCTAATAATTTTGACAAACGATGGTAATCTAAATTTCTAGTAACCCCTTTTAAAAAGTATTTAATTTTATTTTCCGCGTCGTACATTTCGGTAACGGCTCCAATTAAATGGGTTTATTTCCATAGAACCAACTGATTTTGAAAGTGTTCAATATAACTTTCTATAGTTGATCCTATGCGATCCGCCCAATTTAATTGAAACGTAACGAATTATCTCTAAAAATATTGAATAAATGGTCCCGCTCCCCGTGACGATTATTTAAAGCGTTTAATCCGTCTTCTAAATCGCTGTAATTTCTAACAATTTCTAATCTTAGTGAGAGTTTATTTTTAATTAAATTTAAAAAATGCCAAATATTTCGAATGTAATATTCTTTTAAGCCCACCTTGTGTTTTATATAATTATTGCAATATTTGTATTGACCAAAAATATAATACAAGGTGAGATTCGCCGAAACCATTCATTTAATTGCGTGAAAAGACGGATTATACGACTGAAAATAAACGCAATTTTTTCGGCCTGTCCGAATGGCAATTGGGCCGTCATATGTGTCGGAACCATTGAGTTATAGCAACGGTAATATTGTATTTCTTTAGCATATTTAAACATAGTTTTTCGTGCTTGTGTCGCGTTTGTAATTATTGGTAGTGTCATGTCCCACGACGCAGCCGAAATGTAGTTGAACGAGCTTAACGTGGACGTCGCCGGCGATTATATCATATAAGGTAGATATGACGACGTCCGCCGTCGCAATAATTCCGTGTTTAGCTCTGAAAATGTTAAAAATTTTAAAAATATATCTGAGATAGACAGGCAGATTACAAAAAGTGCTTTATTGTCGAAGAGAATCTTTTAGAATAACAGTACAAATAAAATAGAGGTACATAATAAAAGGTATAAAATAAAATATTCAGTTAGACATTTATTGTCAAAAAAAAAAAATAGAAAATGAGGTAACAATTTAATATGTGTAATATTAAATAAAATAAATTAGTTTAAATGAGTCATTAAAGAACTCTGCAAGGTTATAGTAAGTTTTTTCAGTTAGTAGACATATTTAAATTTTCTCATCATTTTAAGTCTGTTTTAATAATTTTAATGGCAGGTGAGGAAAAAGGTTTTCCCATTAGATTACATAATAACGATCGCAATAAATATGAAGAGGTTATAGGTTAGTATTGGCAATGGTATATAATAAGTAAATCTGGTATTTTTTTAATGCAAGCAACCACTTCAAAAATATATAAATAAATATGTTACTTTGAAAATTTTTATGACATGAATAATAGAGAGGTAAGTAAGTCTGTTATGAGGAAGGTCTTTGCAGAAACTTTACATAAATAGTGACCAGCTTTTTTTTTGAAAACAAATGCTCTATTTATTAATTTTAAAGAATACGAACTTCTAAAACAAACATATTTTAAATGTGAGTCAAATATTGAAAAATACTCGTTTTTTGTAGTTGAAAAAGTGTATTTTATAAATAACAAATATATTTACGTGATTATCAAATTTTAAATTAGAATCATCAATATGGATTTCCAAGAACTTACTTTCATTGTCTGATATCAATAACATTTTTTTTTAAATATATAATATTGAACGAGAGGAAGAGAGGGGGAAGGTTAATATCGCATCAATTTTTAATTAATAAAATATTAGGGTAGTAACTAACTCAAGATATGAAGTCATTTGTTAAAATTATATACCTATACACATGCTTACAAAAAAAGAAATAAAACAATTCTTTGCCAAAAAAATATAATTTTAAAAATCCTAAAATGTAATATGAGTTTTTAATATTATTTATATAATTATAAATGAACTTGTTGATTTTTTATTGGTGTTCTGTTTTTTCATTCGGGGGAGTTGATGGTCACCCTCCACCCCCTTACACACAAGTCAATTTATGGCAGTTTTTCTAAAATTATATTTTTCCAAAAATGTATTATGATTTAAACAATTAAAAGGTATGTTATTTATGTTCCAAAATACGTCGGTACGCAGCAATAGCGGCAACAAAATCAATCAATTATGACCAATTGCATTTTTTATGGATTGGAAAGCAAACTTGGAAACGAGAAGTAAGGTTGTGATTATTTAGAAAATTCATCATACGAATTTTAACTATATTTTTTCATCATAAATTTTTAAAAGCGTTGGTAAAAATTCGTTTGCGAAATTATTGGACGGGTCAGCCCGTTCCCGTTCTCCTTTGATGAAGTCGTCCAGCTCGTGTAATACTATATCCGCGTCCTCTGCGAACAGACGTACGTGTTCACTTGTTTCGTAGTAACCAGTGGGGAGGCCATGATTTAAAGTTTTTGAATCTAAAGATAATTTTGAAAGTCCAACCCGAAATGCCCATATAATTTTGACCCCACTGGTATGGACGAAGTGCCCATTACAAGTACGTAGGTGACGTAGTCTCCTGACCGACCCAGATGAAATTCTCGGTAGTGGGTCAATCCATATTCCTCCCTCATGTGCCTCAATAGTTTTTTATTGAGGCACGGCTTCATAGTCTGATCAAAGGTGATCTTCATTGAGGGAGGAAATTTGAATGCCGATAGAGACCTAAAAGTTCAATTATTATTATTAATAATAATTTTAAAATTTAAATTAACAAAAGTAATTTAAACTATATTTTTTATTTTTCCTGTATGTATAAACAAAAAATATTATATTTTTTTACCAATTAATATGTTGATTATTTTGATTTTTATGTTATGATGATGATGATGTATTCAAAATAATTTTACTCTAAGTTAATTTATTTTTTAATATAATAAAGAAATTTCCCTTTTTCAAAGAGACATAAATATTGTATAATTTTTTAGAAATTTGTAAAAAAAAGTCATCAAGAAACTATTTAAATGTGGTTATTAAAAAAATTGATCCATTAAATTTAGATATTTTCATTGATTATCAAAGAAATATTTGTTATGTATTTTTCGTGAAATTTTTTCAATATGAATAATTTCTGGATCATGTATAATATTATGAAGAAATATATATAAAAAAAGAGACTTACTTCAGCAGAACTATATAGAAATCGATATCGTATTCCACTTCTAACTCATTTACCTCATCAGGACTCAACGATCGTGTCATTGTTTATTATTATTTTCTAAATTATTAAAATTTTGTTAAATAAAAATTGAAACAAGAATTCTGTCCGATTTACCAGATTTAATAATTGCGTATTATATTTTTAAAACGCATTACATAAATTTTTATCAAGAATGTTAATGTGAAAAGGATTGATCGTTATAATATTCGTCTATACATACGAGTATATGTCATAACTTATTGGAAATGTCTAAGGAATATATTAAGGCATTCCAAAGAAAGTAGCTATCAGTGAGGTTTGACATGGCAACACTGTCGCCTGGTGATTTGAAAGAGTCAATGATATAGATAGTTATATAGATTGAGCTTATGTCTTGAAGCAAAACGTTAATGTTATGATTTTTTTACTATATTCAAAGAGTGAAAAGTGGTTATTATTTAAATTAAAAAAATAAATAATTATTATTAACAGAATTCTTTCAATTTTTTGACAAAATTATACCTTATTTTTTTAAATTAACCCGCCTTTTAAAAATTTCCCTAATTTTCACAAAGTTATCTCCATTGTTATCTATTTTAATAGTTCCGCAATTTACAAAAAATTACCCCAATTATTATTTTTTGTAAAATTACTAACTTTTTAGGATTCTTTTTATATTCCCAACAGCAGTTAAAATTTCTTTCTGCTGTTCCTTTAACTCCTTAAACATTTTATATATTTTTTCTCATTTTCTTGCCTTTCGGTAACTTTGTCATTCTATGGTTCATTTTCCATCTCAGCATGGTCTGAATTTTGAGGAAGTTGGTGAGTCATTGTGGAAAAAAATATTTGATAACTCTTTCTCGTCGCTGCTTTGAGACTCTAGAGACTCAATCGCTGAGCGTATTTCCCCCTTTTTAGCACAGTGCTTTGCTTTATTTAAAGTGGCGACCGATTTTTTCCATATAGCAGAGTCAATTGTTTTTATATAATCTGCAACAGCTTTACAGTTATCCACCATTTTTTTTATTTTAATGTTATCCAGTTCTGGAAAATAATACTGACCATCTGAGGCCTTCTAGCAAGTCAGAACAATTATCCCAGAAGATGAATCCCAAGTCATCTTTAAGAAAGATACAATATATCATTAACATACTTTGTAAATTAAAAATAGATACAATTGATGTTATTTCTAAATACTATATATTATACAGGGTATTCCAAAATGACATGTCAATATTGAAGGACGTAATTTCTTTGCCTGTTTAATGGCTACTATTTCCTAACTATAAATGTGTGAATTCCTTTTTTTAAAGATACATGGTGTTGAAATTAAAGCTATTGCTTTTTCTTTAATATTTAAAACACTCTTTTGGCAATTTTGATTAATCGTGGCAAGTTTTTAGTATTAAAAGGACAAAACCTGATAAGATTAAAACTATTGTCCAGTGGCGTACCGAGGGAGACCTAATTGATGTTTTCAACACCATGTGCCTTAAAAAAAGCAATAGTGACACGACATTTAGGAATACCCTGTATAATATTGATAATTATGACGTTGTATGTTCTTTTTCCATGAACATATGTCTGGTCAACTTATTTTTTTACTATGTAATACACACCTAGCAATATCACATCAGGCATACCAGTTGGTTTATTATAGAAGAAACTTAACACGCAGTATTTAAAATTGAGGCTACTTCAACCCTTATCAAAAAGCTGCCAATGTTGTAGTAAATTGTTTCGGTATTAATTTCACTTTTTTGTATTGTCATTTACCCACTTTTTTCCCTACTTTAAATGGAAAGGTTCGAAACATGATTTGCATTAGGCAATATTTCATTTCTTACAAATAATATTGAAGCGGGTTTGTTTTTCTTCTTACTGCAACCCGAACAACGACAGTATGTTTCTTTTACAGGAAGGTGTCCTGTATCATAAGATGTATTTTTTTTGTGGCACTGGGCGTCTCCGGCAAGAATAAGAGTAAATTAATGCATTAGCAAGACCATTTCTAAATTTCAACTGGATAATAGGTTTTTAATTAGGAAACATTTTCTCATGTCTCTCTTGATAATTGGCATATATTTCTTTAGTGATGATCTGCCTTTAAATCCCATCTGCCTTTAAATCTCATCTGCCTTTAAAGTCTAGTATACTTTCATTAATTGAAAGTTTCCTTGATGGGGAAAAATTTAGCTTTCAAATTTTTTTCAAGTGGTAGAACCTTGAACAGTTTGTCAATTTCGGAACTTTCACGTATATTAGAATTGTCGTATTTTTGAAAATCTCTCGACTGTAATTATATATTACATAAATATCATTTGGGTCGATATCAGTATTGTGAATTCTAGTTGTTTCGGAAAACTGAAAACTTGCGAAGACCAAAGAGGGCTGATCGTGTTTTGATCAAGAACAAATTCCGTAACGTGATCTGATGATGGCCGCATCTCTATCAAATCGTCATGTTTTCTTCCATCATCTACTTCCTTATTTTCAATACTTAAAGACGAACTAGATGTTAGCCGGAATCGGAAAATATTTCTTTTTATTATTAGAAATGACATCATCAATATTAATGTTGGGTCGGCATCGCAATCATGTCTAATGTAGAGGTTCCATTGGACAAATTATAAGTATATTCGGCATTAGAATCTTCTCTAGTCTGAGTAACACAAATTATCACCGTTTGCAAGTTTTTCCAATGCGACTTGTGTCAGTGCTTTTGGATGATAATTATCTATTAGAATAATTTGAAATTTCAGATATTTCTGACTTTTCGGATTTATATTTGCGATCTAGGATATATTAAATTCACAATTTTCATAATTATTTATTATTCTGCAACAATATCTTTTGTTTATAATGAGTTGGCCGATAATTTTAAAGAAACCCTTTGAGTTCAGTGGTGGCTCGTGACCAAAATATTGGCAATTTACAACAACAGAATAAAGATTTCAGTGTAGATGCAGATAAGAAAACTTTCAGTGTTATAAAAAGGTATAATGAGATTATCGAAAATTTTTACCATAGTACCTAATTTGACTATTATTCGCTGAGTTTAATATCCCCGGTAATAGGGATTAAACGGACGTTTGCATGGTGTGAATATTTTAGATAAAATATATTTTAGATAAAATATATTTTCGATAAAATATATTTTCGATAAAATGTATTTTCGATCAATTTTCCAATTTGATCATGTTTTCCGATCAATTTTGTGCCATTCATATTTTGGGTAGAGCTTAGATCAGGATCTTCATTTTCGTTGGTACCATACTGAAGAAATCAAAAACAAAACTGAAGACATTTAGTGATTCAACTGTCAGTTTTATCAAACGTATTTTTACTTTATGTATATATAAATAAAAGTATGTCCTTACTTCACTGATTGTAGGTCATCTATTTGATCGTGTGCATGTGTTTAATATTGAATATTGTGGCAGCACTTTCTATGTTTTCTTTAATGTCCATGGTTTTGTGCTTGTCTCACCTATTCTATTCATGTGTTTGGATTATTGGTATTATACTGTAAAAAAGGCAGACACTTAAGTGAAACAACTTTATTTTATCAAACCAGTATTTAGTTCATAATATAATTTAAATTACGTCCTTACTTCATTTAATTCAGAATTATCATCTACAAAACTTGTTTTTTATGGCGACTGAATCAAACTCCTGTGGTAAGCCAAAAACA
Organism: Psylliodes chrysocephalus; assembly: GCA_927349885.1. Lineage (NCBI taxonomy): Eukaryota > Metazoa > Arthropoda > Insecta > Coleoptera > Chrysomelidae > Psylliodes > Psylliodes chrysocephalus. The sequence continues at coordinate 94,725,971 of OV651814.1, read as the reverse complement.
TATTTTTTTTTACAGATAACATTTCTTCTTTTGGATCAAGTTTTACTTGCGGTATTGTACCACCACCAGTCATAAACTTCTGCTTCTTTCTTCTTCCATTTTTCTTCATAGGTCTTTTTTATTTTCGTACAACAGTTTCAACTTTTAAATGTTGTATTTTGTAATAGGTTATTAAAGAACTCGTATTACTTTGAAAAAGAATGTTGGGCACTACTATATTTAAAACTTACTAAACTTGACTATCGATTAGTGATAAAAATATAGAAAATCACTAACCATTAAGATATTATAATTAAACAAAGTTTTAGATAAGGTAGCAACAAATTCTAATTCACAGAGATTTACTTATTAAAATTTAGATGATTTATTAAAAATAGGCCTTCTTCAAAGGGACTCGAACGATACTCTTCGGATAGCACCAAACTCCTAGGTATAAATCTTCATAAAATTAAATCTCCAGAAGCTTCTTTAGATGTAACTCGAACCAAACCTCTTGATATAGCTTGAAACAAACTTCTTGATAGAAATCACCATAAACAGTTTAGATATATCTTGAATTAAACTTCTAAGATATGACTTGAAATGAACTTCTTCGATACAGCTTGAACTAAACTTCTAAACCGTCTAGATACAGCCAGGCTACAAGGAAAAGGTAAAAATATCAAGAAAGGAACTAGGAGATTTGCATAGGAAACAGATAAACTATTAAGTGAATAGTTTCACAGACTAAAATTAATATGAAAAGGAAAAGTCTTATTTAACATATTTAAATATAGTAAAGCATAATATCTCTTTCCTAACAAAATAATAGATAAAATTATATAAAACGTTTTATCATGTGTTACTCGTGTATGTTTAAAATTTGACATTTTAATTAAGAAATCTTTGTAGAAAATATACATTTTCAACAATATATCGGTATTCAAACTTACCTTACAAAATCAGACGGCCTATACGATAGATAAAATTTATTTAGTACATCGGATAATTAAAAATTTAAATCAACTTATTCGTTGACAATCGAAATGAAAATGAACTTTTGACGCAAGGCATAAACGACAAATGACATTAGAGTAGAGATGTTTGGGTCAAAATAACGAAAACGGTTCCAACCGTTACAAAATAACGAAAACGGTTCTAACCACTGTTTTTATTTTCTGTGACTGAAATGCTGGTTCTTTTGTCCTCCAACTTTTTTCCACAACCATTAAAAATTATATTAAATAAATGTATTTTGTCATCTGGGGTGAAATTTGGTTCACATTTTTATTTGAAAAATTAAAAACTGGCAAAAAACTACAAATCCAAAAACCACGCTAACTCGCTTGCCTAATTTAAGGAAAAGAAAAAGGTTAGGATAGAAAACACGAGAACACGTTCTCTCTTCTAAATTATTGTTCATTTATCTGCTTCTAACATCCAGCTAATCTAAGATTTTTAAATAATTTTTGCTTAACTATCTAACCGGAATATTTTTGTTTGGACTCATAATTTTATATAGGGGTAAATTTTAGGCACTGATCACGAAAATAAAGTGCATTTTTTGATGGGTTAAATGGTTTGATCTCCAGGAGCAAAAATAGGTAGGACGACAAAAGGCGGGTATTCCGTTGAAATTAAAGTTTCATTAATGACAAAAGGCAGGCAGTTCGCTGAACGTATCATAAAATAAAAGACAAGCATTAGTATTTTGTTGTTTATTTTCATAATAATAAGGATGAAATACGTAGGTAGTATAAGGTAAAGCACGATTAAAGGTAATTATAGAATAGGTAACAATAAGAAATTTAAAGAGTTTGAAAGATAAGTATTCCATGCTAAATGCATTAGGAAGTGTCCCTCGAACCCAAAGCCAAAAAAAATGAAACAAAAAATTATTTAAAAAAAAAAAGATATAAAAATTTTATTTAGGTAGAAAAAAATCAATAATTATGTTATGCATTTGATGTTAGACATAAATTTACTTTGCACTTAATGCAGTAAACCTGGGTCTTAAAATTATAGTCAGGTAACTTGCACGTTCTTTTACAACTACGGTCTATTTGATCTGGGCGATGACCAGTGTGATCGAACCGAGCATCTTCTGGAATGTCATACGTGCGACGAATACCAGATGATTGTTTAGCTACTTTTTCGAAGACGTGAGATGGTCGACCAACTGGTTTCCTGCCTGGAAGTGTCTGACTCATCATCAGCGACCAAGCAATTTTGGTTCTGAAAGTTGCCAGATCAGGATAATCTGATTGACCTGCATGAATGGGTCGATAAAGAAGATAGGCATTTGTCAAGGATATATCCAGCATATGATAGAAGACTAATTTCAAGATGGCACTTTTGGTCTTCAAACGAATGTGGTACCGACCTATTAGACCATCGATCAGGTCAACACTACCCATGTGATGATTGTATTCCCGGATAATTCGAGGACAGTCAATTTCACCTTTGGTCTGTTCCGTTCGAGAGTAACGGGCGACTTTCTCTGGTTGTTTATTCGGATTCGCAAAACAAAAGGTACATCTACATAGGTTTTTAATATATCTGAATTTGAGCAGCTTCTAATGGATTCGATTGACCAGACTCACGTGAAGGTGGTGTTGGCTCAGCTAATAACGACCTAGAGATCTAAAACATAAAACCGTTATGAGCTTTGATTGAATTGAAAGTACATGAATTTGAGCAGCGTCTACAGGATTCGATTGACCAGGCTGGTAAAGTTCGCTTATGCTAAAACTAATGTTGATTGCGTCTGATAACAAATCGGTTTCTAATCCTATCAATGTGTCACCTACTGCTTCGTCTTTTTGTGAGATTTGCCAGTCTTGATCTTTGACACTATCATCATCATCATCGAAGTCAGCATCATCTTAACCATTTTCTTCAAATTCTGGATCTGATACACTATCCAATAAGTCAGAGATCTGCTCATCAGCTAATTTTGAAAAATTAAAAGATTTTTTCAAACAGTGTAGAGAACAACTTTATTTATTGGCTTTTCTTCTTTTGAATGCATTTCTGTACAAACAACACTGAAATAAATATACTAAGTAACACTGTATTTATCCATTATTTCATTTACTATGAAATAAAATTGTTAACTACGATAAAACAAAGATAATCAAGAAACAGATAAACCAAGAAGTATCAATTACACGTGAATTTATTGGTGCTTGAAAACTTATCATACACGGGAATACTTGACAAAAGGCATGTTCCTAATATTTCAATCAAATCACTATTTCTAATTTAAAAACACAAAACTTATTTTACATCATATAATACAGACAACTCACCAATATTTTTTTATTCCGGTAGCACCAAGAGAAATATTTCATTTCACAAAAATGTCAATTTTCAACCCTAATTTATACGTGTGCATTACAAAAAGATGAACTTCACTTGGCGACACACCCAAAACGAAGCTCGTCTCTTGTCGGACATTGCGGCTAGAGGGTTAATCGAGATCACATCTACGATTACATCAAAAACGGTGCATACGGCTCTGAGTAAATTCTAATTTATATCCTGTTAACAGGATTATATTTTTTAATTCAATTTTTGTTAATGTCTGCATTTTATGCACTGAAGTGGCAGCTAGAAGACAAAGATTTTAAAGGTAACAAATATTCTTGAACTGGACCTGGATCCCAAGTCAATGAATATTTATGCGTATAGTGATTTTTGTTATATTATGTTCCTTTTAAAAATCGTTTGTTTTTTCATCCTCTGAATTAACGATAACCTTGAAATATTAGGTGATTAATATGATAAGTTGTCATTTATAACTTTCAAAAGAAACTATGAATATTTGAATAATTTTAAAATTCGGAAACAAATCTCAAGAATTCCCCTACAAATTAATAAGACCATCTCCAAACCCCAAATGTGAAAATTTATCTGCTTTCCACATAATATCCCTCCCACCAAGAAAAGGGTTTTATCAAGTGGATTGACTGTCGAAAGAAGAACTAAGTAAATTTTTAGTTGGAGTGAAAGTTATTGCCTTTTCCGAACCGAGAAACTAAGGTCGTACCCGTTATAACATCCGATCTGACTGTGCCAAATAAATGTTAGACTCGTGCGAAATACTTTTAAAAAAAACACTATTTTATTTCGAAATGCAAAAGAGATTTAACCGCCATTAATTATTTGAGAATTATTGAGTTCTGAATGAAGTCTAAATCAAATCTGAATATATGGCGGCGACAATTATGCCTTTTATAGTTAGATAAAGCTTCCGATGATTGCGCAGTATCCACCATTGCGTTGGCGAAGCCGGGGTAGATCCAATTCTATAACTCCTCCTTTCTTAAAGTGAAATTACGGGTGCTGAAGGAGCTCTTCGTTTCTTCGGGACTGGAATTTCTTGAAGTTCATCTTCTTCATGTTTCTTTTCTTCTTTCTTTTAAATTTAATACATTTAAAAAGTGACAGTAGATTAAATTTTAAAATGAATTTAATGCAAATAAAAATAAGAATGATAATAATTACTGTTAACGAAATTGACCAATAATTAATGTCGAGGAATAAAGGTGTTTTCATGTATATTTTTAATTTATATTTTGTGAAGTTCTAATGCTGTTTTCAGTTCATTTAGTTCTTCTAGATTCATCGTATCTAATTGTATAGGTTTCATTTATATGTAAATTCTATTGGTGAAATTAAAATTTGTTTACATTTTTCAAAGGCTTCAATGAATTTTTCGTCGTGTTGAATAGTGGAGTTCTTTTTAAACAGAGTGTTTAAGGTTTTACTAATTTTGCAAAGTCTTTAATAAATTTACGATAATAACCTACAAGTCCCAAATAGCTTTTTTTTGTCATGTCGTTTTTGGTATAGGGAAGTTTTTTATGGCTTTTATTTTTTCTGTATTCGGTTTTACTTTATCAGGTGTAATAATGTGTCCGAGATATGCAACTTCTTTTCTTAAGAATTCTGATTTATCTAGTTGAATTTCAAAATTAGCGGCTCTTAATCTTTCAAAAATAAGTCTAAGTTTATAAATATGTTCCTGTAGGGATGTACTGTAAATTATTTTGTCGTCAAGATAAACTAAACATGCAAACCTCGTAAAATATTGTCCATTACGCATTGAAATGTACTTGGGGCATTTTTTAGTCCAAATGACATACGTTTGTATTCGTAATGTCCGTGTTCTGTAGAAAATGCGGTTTTGTGAATGTCTTTTGGGTCCATTTCAATTTGGTGGAACCCGTTAGGGAAATCGAGGGTTGTAAAATATTGGCTTTTACCTAACTTATCAAGAATTTATGTAATAATCGGAAAGGGGTATTTATCATCTATAGTTTTTTCGTTTAATTTACGGTAATCAATTACAAGACGCAATTTTCGTTTACCTGAAGAATCAAGTTTACGTGGAACAATCCAAATGTTTGAATTGTAGGGTGAAACGCTATCTTGTATTATTCTTGAGCTAACATCTTATTTATCTGAGTTTTTACCTCTTCACAGTGTACTTCTGGATATCTATATGACTTAGTAAAAATTGGATTTTCGTCAGTAGTGTTAATTTTGTGGGTTATCTGATTTGTAAACGTTAAAGGGAATTTTTCATTATAAAATATGTCACGAAACTCATAGCAAAGTTTTCTCATGGCTTCCTTTTCTTCGCGATTGCAATGATCGAGTCTTAAATTTTTAAAATTTTTTTGTTTGAGTATGTCTTGTGAATTTTCAAGAACTTGGTTAGTTTCAAGAACTTGGTTAGTTTCCATTTTTTCAAAAAAATTAATTTCACTTATGTAAGGGGTTCAATATTAAAAGGGAAATTTACTTTAATTTTGGAAGTTACAGTAAAAGAATTTGTGATAGTTGTAAAATGATTTATTACATTGACTACGGCTTGTGGAGATTCTCATTTATCATAAAGGTTTGTGTAATTCAAATATCCTGTGCCACTTTTTTGATTTACTGGTATTTTAATAATTTTTGTAGTTCTGGGTGGAATAATTATTTCATGATTATTTTCTTTTAGTTTTTGTTTTAAGATTAAAAGATTTTCGATATCGTAATAAATCTTAACTTTAGTTAAAGGCGTGATACGCTGTTGTCGCTAAAATTTATTGTTGCTTTTAATTGGTTTAATATTTACTAAAATTTAAAGAAGACATAATATATATCTAAATAGAAAAAATATATTATAAATCCGACAACCTCGTTAGGAAATGAATAAAGAGGCAAAGGTATTAAAAAACAAAAGGAATTCATATCTGTATAAATTATTAATCAAAAATTAAAGTAGATATGCCAAAAAGTGTACTTAATAACTTAACATGCAGAATTTCTTTTTCGTTTTTGTATTTCATTAGAAATCCACGTTTTTATAACGCACGATGTCCTGTTACAGGATATTTTTTTCTTAATAGGTCAATTTCGTTTAGAGAAGGATATGTTCCAGCATTTATGTGCTCACTGAAAAGCTCAGTGGCTTTTTGCTTTTCACTGATGGACCATCGTGTTTTCGGTTTTACATGTCCAAAAGGAGATGCTAAAAAATACGTATATTAAAAAAAATATTAGTTTTAAAACTTTCTCTTACTAGAATCGTTTTTTTGGTGTGGTTTGGGATAATCTTTTTTCTACTAAATCGGTAGACAATGAATCTAAACTGTATAAAAAGAATGAACAAAAATTATATAGCTGTTCGTTTTTTTATCTGAACAAATTGTTTATACAGGTTTGAAAATAATTATACGAATCCCGAAAGTCAACAATAGAAAACGATTAAGTAGCTCACTTAGTTTCACTTTATAAGAAATTGAGCAAAAAATTGCCCTATGTCCTTTTTAAGGACATGGGGCCTTTTTGACCCATCAGAATTTTTCGTTGGGGAAAAAAAGCCCCATCAGTACCTAAAATTAATAGCACAAAAAATCAAAACATTTATTAAAACTTTATAAAAACAAATAAATTATTAATGGAACGGTATAAAACATTTTTTGCATAAAGGCAAATTACAACCAATGCATATGGTCATCGTACGGCTTTCTTTTTTTGTGCCAAACAACTGCGACATCTTCGTCTTTTTGGCATCTGAGTTGGAAGATGATCTCCAACATTTACCATCATCTTTCGTCTGTTTGTGGCTCTGCCAGATCGTCCACCAGCACGACGTTTAAATGTCGCATTACTCCTTCCCAAGGAAATTAATTGTTCAGATAGAGGAAAAAGGTATTGTACTAGAGGAATTTTTTTATTCGTAGCTTCACAAAAAATTATCCATGAATTTATAACTGCAGCCATGAGCAATTTAAAGAATACCTTCTTCCACCACTTTGCAGATTTTCTATCTAAATCGTATGTTAATATATTTATTGTAAAACATTATGACATCGGGACAATCAACTTCATTTTTCTTCACTCTTTAGCCTCCTTCTAGTTACTCCCATGGTGGTCGAGTGGCAATTTGACATTACCAAAACATCTTTAGTATCTTTCCACTTCACTGCCATTGTACCTTCATTATTTAGGACAAGAAAGTCGGCATCCCCTCTGATCAACTGTTTCTTTTCAAATTTTGCAACATTTTTCCGATTACACATAAAAGTTCCAACGCAAGGAAAGTCAAGTGTATTCATTAGTTCGAGACTTGTGAAGAAACGATCAAAACACAAACATATGCCAGGCTTCCGAATTGTACTACAGAGCTTTCTGACAACACGTTCTCCAAGAGTACCTTCTGTTGCAACGACTTCTTTTCCGCAGTAAATGTTAAAGTCATATATTATGTACCCCGTCATAGAGTCGCATCTTTGCCATATTTTAATTCCTCTTTTCGTAGGTTTTAACGGCATATATTGTTTCAAAGATGGACGGCCTTTGAATTTGACCATCGTTTCGTCTATTGATTGGTGAGAACTCTCAGTTCTTGCTTTAAGGAAAGTCTTTTTTAGACACTCTACAACATCGACAATATAATATGTTTTGGAACCATCCGCAGGTTTTTCAGGATAAGCGAAATACAGTTTTGACAGTAGAAATATGCACCTATCTCGTCCAATTGCCTCTCTTATAACACGGTTGCCAAGGGAGTCTTTATTCGACCAATAATGTGCAAAAGATGGTACTCTATTATAAGACATTACTAATGAACAGCCAATAACGATCATAATTTCATACATATCAGTGTGCTGGGTATTTTGTTTTGAATATTGGCCTTATTCCAAGAGGTCTATCCTTTTATTGGTGCAATCAGCAATATTCATAAACATGCTTCTAGGGAATATCTTCAGAAAGACATCAAGCTCTGAAGAGTATCTCGCAACATCCAAAAGTACAATGCCATTTTCTTCTTCTGGTGGTTTGAATCTTGAACGAAAATTATCGGTGATTGTCTGCCAGTTGAAAATGCTAGTCACATATTCATCATCTGGCTGAGTAGCTTCAGATTCTTCCTCAGTTTCTGACAGCAATTCCGAGTATTGGGCATCTTGATGTCTATCCTTTTTTTACGAAGTAGATGAACGGTTTTGTTCTTCGCTTTCTCCTCTGTCTGAAGGTTCATAATCAGATTCATCGGATCCCTGAAACGGATCACTTTCTTCATCACTTACAAAGTTTTCTTTTTGAAGTTCTGCATCGGAAAGAAAACGGCGACTCATGAATGTAAGAAAAGACTTATAATACTGATGGGATCTTTTGTACCCAGCAAAAAACACGAAAAAGCTCCGTTAAAAATTACTTACCCATATCGGTAAAAATTCCAACAATTGACTTTATGTACACTTATTAGTAAGTTTTGGCTCAGTGCAGGCTAATAAATTTCACTATTTTTCACTAAAATAAGAGATAAGCGTATGCTTCACTAGTAAACACAACAAATACCGTATTTTTAGGTTATCTAAAACCACCTGTTCACGTGCAAATAATGTTGCCTACCTATCTGACCTATAAACTACTGATAACAGTTATTTACATGTTATTTCGGGGCTTTTAAAACCAACCAGTAAGCAAGGTTTGTTCTGCGGGGCCAAAAGATCCCCGCAGTATTGAAAGGGTTAAGGGTTATTTTCAAAGTTCGGTCCTACTAAAAAAACTTGTACATTCCCATACGCCAGAGTGTCCTCTACAAGACAGTACAGATTTTATTTGGTTATACCTCCGAATCATCCACCCTTGGAAAAAGCAAATTTTAGGAGCGATTTTATTCCACTATAGTAAAGTGATTTTTGTAAGAATCAAGTAAAAGGAATTGGAATAAGTATAAACATAATAAATGAATATATATTTATAAGTGAACTAGACCATTTAAAAAGACGATATTCTAATGTTACCAGTCAAATGAAAAACCAACCTGAATCTCCCAGAAGAAAAAATAAATTATGCTTATTATTCCTATATACTTGTTCCATTACTTGAGCTAAATTTGATTGTCTACATATGTGAGCATCATGGCAGCTACCTGGAAAGCGAGCATCTACAATCATAATATGAGGCGTTGAGAGCTAGAGTGGCCTAACCCCAAATTTAAAATTTCCAGAAAATTGAGTTCAAAAATTACCATTAATCTTGTTTTTACTTATTTTGTTAAAATTGGCTTGTAGACAGAAACATTTTGAAAAATAGTTAAATCTAACATAGAGGTATAAGGTCTGTCATTAAAAATATTTGATTTTTCAAAAATCTGAAATTTGGAATTTTGAAAACAATAGGAATCATTCATAATCTGGCAGCCTAAGCCGAACCAAATTATGGAATTCCTTAATGGTACAAAAAATGTTGCATAAAGTATCCAAAAGGTGCTTTATTGAAGAAATAAAATTAAAACAACGTATTTCTCATTTATAATTCGATAGTAAAAAACAAAACTATGCTTCAGTGTTTTCGTCATCGATTGGATCAAAATTTTCTCTATCGGCCTGCTCAGCTAGTTCATCAACTGCTGTAGCAGAAGTACTCGGACCTTCATAGAATGGGTGGTATATGTGAGGAATATATAGAAGAAGTTCTATAAGATCCTGTTTCTTCTTTGTTTCAATCGGTCTACCATTTGGGAACAGCAGTTGTAAAGCATTAACTTGATTACCTGCCTTGTGCTTTGACACATTTACAAAGTTGAATAAAACATCCTCTGAGTTGGAATATTTAAACTGAAAACGGTGCTTGTTTTCAGAAGTGTATCTAAGCCATTGCATTTTCATCCATTCTATCTTTGAATCATTTTCAGACACTTTTCTATTAGTTATGCTGTTTTCTAGGACTCTGGTAGAAAAAAAATTCTTTTTCGAATATTTCAATTACCTGAAATGGCTTTTTTTACGTGCAGATTTTATAACTGTTACCCAATGGACAGGTAAAAATATATCTTTATGAAACTTTTTTCTTTTTCCACTATGCCAAAGTCCTGATCACAAGGCAGATAAGAATGGCCTGATACCAAAAATTTGTGATCAATTTCATTCACAGTAAATTCTGTCGATGTTGCTATAAAGTCGCAAATAAGCGCCATTTTTATGTTCCTATTTTGACCACCACATTGGTCACTGTACATAATGAGTTTTTTTCCTTAACAAAATTCTTACAATAGTGTAACAAACACGATCCAATTTCTTGCGGCCCTCTTGAAGCAATTGATTCATTCCGCACATACATGATAGCAGTATTTTTGGCAAGGTTGTTTGTTTATACCTAAAACATTAGCTACAAAATTTGCAAAACAAAAGTTTGTGTTTAATTTTTTGTTACCTAGACAGTATGTCCACAACTGATGCTTATAATAGGTAATACCCGTTGAAAGAACAGGGGTTGGAAGGGTCTTCATGAAATCAAATGCTATTGCAGCCGTTTCGTTTTATTCAATCATTGCTTTTTCTCCATATTTTTTAATTTCTGATCTAGCCAGCTCCGCTTTACGCAAATGTATCTCTTTTTGAATCTCTTTTCTTTTTTCTTCACCTTCGGTAACCTTTAGCTTGTTATTAAATTCGTCACATTTTCTGCAGCTGTCAGTGATTGGAGCGTGGAAATGCAAGTTAAAACGAGTATTAAAAATATTTCTAAAAATATAGCTACTAACTGCTAATTCTGCTTGATCCTTATACAAATTATACATTATTGTTATATTCAGATCTGGTGCCAAATACTTTCTATTGCACTTTTTGGCCTGGAATAATGGCATTCAAAAACTGGAAAGCGTTTAATAAAATCCATTACTTCTAAAACTTTGGCTTCGGGAGTTTTGTTTGCTGATGGGTGTCTTCCTCTTTTATCTTTTGGTGGTATTCCCTCAGGTTTGCTTTTTAAAATCCTCGATAATCGACCCTCAGAAACTTGTAAGTTCATTTTGAAAAAGTTCTTGCAGACTTTTACATCTAAACTATTTTCATTGGGCAAATCATAAAATCTGGTAAATTGGCGGCGAGTCTCTGGATTTTCTGTGTAAACCCGAGTTTTTCTGATAACCTTAATCTGTCCAAAAATGTAAGCCGTCTGCAAATTGAAATCAGCCAGATCATAATACTTTTCAAAAATAGCTTCACTCTGAGCTTCGTTAATCTTTTCATGGCATTTATTAGCACATTGGCATACAGGAACTTGGAATCTCTTTTTAGAAACCTGGACTCCCTTTGTATTTTTGTAAGCAAGACCTGAGGCTCTTAGTTTTCCGTTGATTGCGAGCCCAACTTTTCTCTCTTCTGACCCTTTTTCTGCTGGTTTGCGGGTTTGTTTCAATCTTCGCTACTTTCAGAGTCGGCCTCCATTGGTTCAGGCTCATAGTCAGAATCTTCATCTGTAGCATAAGGATCTGAATCTGAATGCCCTGAAGAAATATTAAATTACTTAATAAATTGCGACTAGCTCAGAAAAATATCTAAAGTTTTTGTGAGCTTGTTGTTTGTAATGAGCACCTAAAAACTATTTTCGACCCTATTAGGTAATATTATAAAACTTACCATCATTTAGGGTGTGTCATTTTTGAGCAACTTTTTTTTATTAACTAAAAAACAGGCTTAAAACTTTCAGGAAGGTGAAAAAAGAAGCCTCTAAAAATTTGAGCTCTTAATATTATCATTTAGTGGTGCCTGTTCCTAACTTTCCATTTTCCATCTAAATAACATGGAATTTTTTATTTTTTTTTTTATTTTTGTAGCTTGTCATTTGAGCATTGTAAAAATAAAGTAAAAAATTATTTTGGTAGGAAATTGAACGCTCTACAAAAAGTTCTAATTTATTTTTTTCATAGAGTGAGCCGTTCTGAAGATATTCAAACTTAAAGTTGCAAATGTATGAAATTAGGACTTTTATTTTATTAAACTAATACTGATGACTTTTTGTTATTCTAAACGTTTCAATAAATTTTTCATCTGTTTAAATGCATTTTCCCTCCTATAAAATCTTCTTACTGGCCTATCTTCCTGTTCTTCGGAATCGATGAGATCATTTAGAATTACAAATTTACCCAAATTTACATCCATTTTAATAAAAAGAATATAAAAAATCCCAAAATTCGCTCAAATACACAATATAACCAAAATAATAAATCTCTTCTCAGTCACATTAAACTCATTAAAGGTGTGGTCAGTGTCGGGTCAAATAAATTCAAAACAAATCAAACACGCATTTCAGGAGAAACACGTCCCAGGGGTCCAATTACTGACGGTATACGTCAAGTGTCGTATGCCTCAAATAACGTATGCTTTCTATCGTATGCGACAGCTAACCCGTATTCTCGAGCACTCTACGTTAGACGCGTTTCGTGTCGCACGAGTTCGAACAGTCTTTGATTACTTCAGCAGTGGGACTTCGTGTCATATAGAATTCTATCGATTGGCACTCCGTGTCTCAAAATAATCGTCTGTAGTCGACTGTGACTATCGCCACGAAGCGAGACGTCAAGAGATATAGTTTTCTACTAAAGTAGACAAACCGTCAAACATGTTCTTTTGATTTTTAATCGTTTGACATTTGATTTAGATATCAAATAAAAAAAACTAACAAATGTAAAAATAAAAATTACGGTAGAGCATAAGCTCATATTTCTGGATGCCTGTGAATAAAATACGCAAATTATAACTTAAAATGGTAACCCTTTCTGTTAAAATAATTTAATCCGTTATTTGGAAAAGGGCACAAACGACAATTTCGGCCAATTTCGTATTATGTGATTTTTCTTTAATTTTATTGAACGCGAACCATTTATTACAAAAATGGGAATAAAATATCACACTAGAACTGCATTAACTAGATACCTATTTTATTGCGTTTGGTTCGAAAAGGTCACATGCGATACAAAATGTAACATTTTCGAAATAAATACGCTGAAGAGCAGGGTATGTTTAGGCTTGTGAAGACACCATCACACGCTGAAACAGAAAGATGGGGTTTCTGTTATAAAAAAAAAAAAAATTATTTATAATCGCCCCATGTTTTATTAAATTTTGACTGCACCCGAAGATGGAAAAGTTTTCCGAAACATATGTAGTGCTGTGCTAAGAGATAGAAAATAAAAATGACCGAATAAACCAAAGAAATTTTTATTTATTAAAATTCTGCTACGGTCAAGAAATTCTTATTCGAATTTTTTATTGTGGTTGGCGATGTACGCATTATAATGGGTTAATTCCGTCATATTTAGCGAAGCCTGCCAGGTCCAAGGCGAATCTTTCTGTTAAAGAGCTTATACAGCCAAAGTCCCCATCAGTATAAAAAAGTTCATAATTTGAAATCCTTAATCCAGTATATTCCCCAGTAAAACAAAGAATGTTACAGTATGATACTTGACTGGCTAACAGATGTCTCTGAAGAGATGGCTGAAGAAGACTTCTAATATTTTTAAAAAAATTCTTAATAAATAATATGTCATTGTGAAACTATATTTGTTTTATTCTGAAAAAGTTAGGAGAAGGTCACAAATGAAATAAATATATACATATTTTTATGATATGAATTATTCAAACATCCATAAAAATAACTGTAATTAACTTCCTCACATACTAATGAACATATAAAAATATGTACATACCTTTTAATAAGTACACGCAATTTAATTAAAAATTATTTTTTCTTCCTACTGTAAAATTGATTGTTAAGTAGATATGCCCTTTTCCAAAACACCGATTCAATTATGATCCAGGATTTCAACATGGCTACAATCTACTGTTCCAATTATCCCAGGGAAATTTCTTGCTTCCATTAAAAGTAACTTAATTTGTTGTTTTTCTTGTAGAGTTCTAGGAAACCGAATCCATTCCTCTGAAAAATTATATATTGAGCGGTATGGAAACAGGGTTGTTACTTTGTTCCATATTGGCTTGTATTCTATTTAATACATACTAGGTCATAGCTTTATTTCACAAAATTAACTCCATTAATATTATATTTTCTTTAGAGACTGGATCGCTTGCTTCTCTCTCTACTCCCCTATATATATTTTCCATACGAAGATGTTCCAGTCGTTTCTCCTCTTCAGCAGCTAACATATTGGCCACAAAAAAGAAACCATTATTACAAATCAAAACAAAAACTAAACTCAAAATCAAAACCAAAGCGGCACCTTATTTGTCAGAAATTGACATACTTGACAAAAAGTATTAACATTTTTAGATGGGTTAGTAAATCTCCGAGAATGTCCAATGTTTTGACATCGATGAATCGACTGTTACACAGAGTACCGGCAAAGCGTTTATAGAATTCTACGGTTGAAATCGATTGTAGAAAACTACATGTCGAAAGCGATAGGACACGGAGTGCCGCTCCAGGACATCAACCTGACGATAGAGAACGGTCGCGAAAATCTACTGTACCGACAGTGATACTGTCATTAATGTCAAAATATTATAAATATAACCTAAATTAAACATTTTATTTACTTGCCGTGTTTGTTCTTGAGTTTATTAATGCGTTATTTAATCTTTTTAGTGTAGAAATGAAGTAAGAGTATTAATAGTTAGAAATATAGTAATAGCGAGTATTCTGTGATAGATGGACGATATAGAGGAAATAGGTATTTTACAAGGAATAAACAATATTATAGAGGCCGAAGTAGAAATGGATCTACCACCTCGGATCTATAATACTAGGAATGACATATTTCAATTAACAGATCGACAATTTGTCAGAAAGTTTCGGCTGAACAGTTAGCTGAAATTCTAATAGATTTAGTGTCGCCTTATATGGTGCAGCCACAGAGAGCTTTTGCTTTATATCCTAGTGTACATTTACATATTGCATCATGCACTTTTATTAAACATTTAATGTTTAGGTACTTATAGCACTAAACATTTTCTGCCTCGGGGAGCCAGATATTGGCAGTATTTAGTAAGTAGGGCAGTGAATGAAGTTGCAGATATTTTAAATGGTGCCGAAATTTTTAATTCTTGGATTACATTTCTCATTCATGAAGTGGATTTAGCTATAATACGTAATGAGTAAGTAAATTTTGGTCTGTAATCAATGTTTATTTAAATAATATTTATTATAGATTTTTCAATATGTCTGGATTTCCTGGAATAGTTGATGCAATTGACTACACATGTTGCCATATTTTCTTCAAAGAGTAATGATCCGATTTATCCAGAACATATATAAGTAAATAGAAAACGATACCATTCTATAAATGTGCAACTAGTAAGATAATTAAAACAGAATTTTATAATTTTTTTCAACTGTATATTATAGGTTTGCGATTCACATATTCAAATTCTAAATGTTAATGCCAGGTATCCAGGAAGCACAAATGACATCTTTATTTGGAATCATTTGAACATTGAGGATGCTATGGAGAATTTACATCATATTGGACATACTGGCTATCATTTGTTAAGTAGTTAATCATGTTTTTTTTTACCTAATTGATAAGATATTTGATTTTGAAACGATTTGATTTATTTTTTAGGCGATAGTGGATGTACCTTAAGACCTTGGTTACTAATGCAAACTGAGATTAAACCTCTTCGTAATTCAAATAAATTTAGATATAATACATGCCACAGGTCAACCAGGAATGTGATTGAAAAATGTAAAAGATTGCTTAAAGCAAGATTCCGGTGTTTGCTTAAACACAGAGTATTGCCTTACAGCCCAGATGTTGCGTCAAAAATTATAAATGCTTGTGCAGTGTTACATAATTTCGTCGGTGCAATGCCACACCCACGAATTTGCAAAATGAGCGTTAGCTGATATTCGACTGTTAAACTTTCAATGAGTTGCTAAAAATCAAGATTTATTGCGACATTTTTTTGTACTTTTATTAACAGATGTTAGAGTTATATTTTAGAAATGTTATCAATAATTTACGAAAATATCCATCAATTTTCGAAAAAAGTTACATTTGTGATTGTGGCATTGTAATTTTTTTAATAAACTGCATATACGTGAAATTATACAACCTTTATTATGATAAAAGTGGAACAAAAATAACTTTCTAATATTGAAAACTACAGAAATAGAAATAATATAGTAAAACACTTAAATCATGTTAGTTTTCGTCAGAAATTTCGCTTTCATTTGGCTCCGGCAAACTGACTCATATTTTTATCGGCATTTATAGAATTATAAAAGTTATGACAGTTCTTTGAAATTGTTAAATCTTTACACATTTTTTGCAGATCTTTATATTTAGCAATCGCAATTGGCAACTGCTTATCATAGGCTTTTTTCAAGTCAACATTTTGGGTCTTCCACGACTATTCATGCTGTCAACTTGTTGAAATTCATCTCCAAAATTTTTTTTATAGGACATTATTACCATCGGCATCGGTTTTAATGTATCGTAACCAGCAAACTTGTTGCCAGGGAATTTGGTTCAATTTATAGTTTTGTATTCCAAAGGACTTAAAATCAAAGATATCATCAAACATTATGAATCTGACTTCAAAAGGACGTGGGTGTGTTCAAGCACTTCTTATTATCTGAGCCCAACCTTCGAGTGAATAAACCGGAACATATTTTGATATTTTCGAGTGGAGTGAATCACACTCCATCTCGGTATGTCCCGATTCAAAAAACTTGTGATGAATAATTTTTAAATTTGTGTGATCCGTAAGAAGTTTCAAGCACATAGCAGCAAAATGCGAATTTTTGTGTTGCCCACCACACCCGTCCGACATCATTCGAACCGCAGTAATGTTTGGTTGATTGATAATGTAATTATAAATACACGAGGATATTTCGTTTGACCCCCTTTTTCCTTGGGTTTCATCCCAAAGGTAACAGATTCAATCCTGATTTCCTAAGTTGTAAATAGCCAATGTAAATAGCCAAATATTTGTCCTGTTGGACCCTTTGGAGTCGTAAGCACTGCTTCGAGGTCAAAGTTAAATGACAGTACCTCTAAATTATTCTTTGCAATTTCTTTGTCTTCGTCTAGAGCCTCACGAGCTAATTGTTTTCTTAGCATTTGTTCGTAATGAGCCTGTTCGTGTGTTTTTTTCCTCTTCTGTCATATTCGTATATTTTAAGCACTTTTTGTACCCGATCTTTTTGGGTTTATGGAACCCCAAGTTATAACTTCTAAACACTCGTCGATACTTCTCGAAAGAAACTGGACGGACTTTTAATTCTGAGCACTTTGATTTGTACAATTTGTGCATAATAGAGACGTTTAGGTAAGAATCCAAGTACCTTTTGGTGCTAGAGGCCTTACAATAATGGGACTCCCCGCCTGGAAATGAAAGAATGTTCTCACGATTCATTATCTTTCAATTTGTTGTGTGGGACATGTTTTCCACGTTTTTATTTTTCAATTATGCCACTAGAAGAAATCTTTTCCACAGCTCCGCGCATAAATCCATCTGTCACATTGAGTGTAGTTATAAAAAAGGCGCGGCAGCATTTTCATATCCAACGTAGCATATCGCACTTCGGTTTTAGCGAAATAGATTTTATAAGCCACGTTCGTGATCGCAAGTAATTTGGCGATACCGCACGCGGAATAATAAAAGACCATTAGCATACTTATACTTGGTAAATTTTTATCAATAAAAATGTTACTATACTATTTTTTGTACAATAACTAAATAGGTTTTGATGTAATTTGCATCAATACTTTTTAGTCAAATGTACCTAATAACAAAAGACGCTCTAGTTTGTTTAATAATGAATATATTTTGTTAAAAGAAAGCTTACAACTGATTTTGTACATGTCTGTGTATACACAGACAACGCGTTAGTGAAAAGTGAAAAGTCATTTCACAAATTTGTTATCCCCCAAGCTTACGTTTTTTTCTACGTATTCTGATAGTGAATGTACAGCTTTTCGTTTTTTCTTAATTAAGCTTCCTGTTTGTCTACCAGATTGTAGTTTTCTCCTACCAGTTATAACAGTTTTGCGCCTTGCAACTGATGTCGGCTGAACTCCTATTTTCTTACCTTTTCTAGTTGTATTTGTGTAGAGTCGCTTTGAGGTATAACGTTGGTCATTCGATTTAAATAAGATATGTAGGCTTCTTAGCAAACTGGAACTGGAATTAATGTTTTTTTGATAAGATGTTACACAAGACTGAGTTGCTCGTGTAAACCCTAGGGGATCATCTTTTAATCCTGTTATAACTTTTTCGTTAAGGTTTTTTATAAAATCTGTCCATGTAGTTTCTATAGCTAATATATTGTCGTTCGAACTTTCAGCTTCCTCACGAATTGTGGGATTATAATCCATAATTTCATTATTATTTTCTTGCGAAGTCGACTGCTCGCTTTCACGTAATTGTTTTGTAGCGGGTACGATTGACTCTTCTTGGTCTAAATTTTTACTAGGTATCTTCAATGACATAAAAAGTTCCTTGGGAGGTTCCGATCCAGTGGCGATTTTGAAAAATAAAGTTTTGTTTTCGTTTGTCAAAGTATTAATAACGTTGTTTACTTGGAGATTTAAAATAATACATGACTGATGTTTTCAAATCTTTCCAGAAAAACCTACAGGTCAACTGCATACACCAATGCTTAAATACACAAATTAGTTACTTTCCAAAACTCCATGTCTTTGATATGTTCAATCTGGCTAAACGAGACATCTTTTGAGTTTGGATACAATCCATCAATAGTGTTTTTTGTTACTTTGTTGAAACATAAATCTAAAAGTCTTTGTTTTTAGTAGCTTTCGAAGTCAGATGTAATAAAATCAGCGAGCTGAGATAGATTGTATGCCTTTGTCCGTTCCAGAGGAATGTCCTTAAATAAACGGAAACATTACTTCTATAGTATTATTTGTATCGGAACCTCTGGTTAAAAGGTGTTTTCTATAATACAAACACCATGATTGTATATATTTAAGTTTCTGATCTATGTATTTATTATAATTTTCGAATTTACTATCGGACTGCAATGTTTGAATATTCATGTAAAGCTCTTCTTTAGTATGGGAATATAGAATATTTTTAAATAATTTGTAATGAAACGGTCTATTCTCTTTTGGTATATTAATACGCGCAATGTTAAGCCATTTCCAAACGGCTTTTAAGACATGGAAAGTACAAAGAAGCATTTTGGATTCAGGCCAGTGTTTTTGAAGAACCTTTCTTTCATTCATGTCATCATCTGTAAGAATAACTTGCGGTGATATATTAGTTAGTTGAACATCTAGCAAATTCTTTACTGCCATATCGAATAATTCTTCTTTTTGGCTCGTTGAAGTAATGCAGCCCAACGGAATGCCACCTATAGCCGATTGTGTAGCGAAAAATAAATTTTGTGATTTTGTACGTCACAATTGCTAGTAACATCTACAAAAATAATTTCTGATGCTTGAATTAATAAAGATGCTGCCCGTTTCATTATGGAAGTACATAAAGATATACCATAATGATCGTCGATGTGACATACTTTGAAGGACACTTTATTGTTGGTCAAATTTTCTTTCAACTTACTGAACATTTCTGAACCTTTTCTCTCACCATAATTATGTTTGAAATGTTTTATCCATAAATTTTGGAAATCTGTTTTATTGCGAAAATAATGACGATCAGCTGATAACGTATTGTATTCTTCTCCCCATTCATCCATTTTTTTAAAGCAGAAGCTATGATACGCTGAAGACACCGAGTGACCCCTTCCAAAATATTCTAGTATTTCTTGTTTAGTGCTTTCACCTATAGGACGTCGGATAAGGGTAGTAGCGCTAAAAATATTATGATTGTGTTCTCCCGAAAACTGTATTATACAAGGCCAATCTTCTGCTAGAACATCAGGTGTTTTGGATCTTGATTTATTTTTGGTTATGTAAACCAAAATAATTGTTAACATGGCAGGACACATGATATTCCTCGAAGCATGTTTCTTTTTTGGAGAACCAGATGGAGACCGATAGTCGGTATTAAAATGACACTGGTATATTCGTTTGAAAGTATGCTTTCTGGCTTTATTAGGCGGTGTTCTAATAGTTCTTGTTATTGACCAGGTTACTTTTGATGCATTCATAAGTTCGGTAACCCATTTCTGGAACAATAATTAAAATATATTTTACAAACAACCAGCAAAAAGTCAGCAAGTCAAAGGATTTTTTTTAGTTGTTGAGTATCAAATTTTTAATTAAATATTTTGTTTTATTTATTACGTTATTTTTTTTTATTTATTACGTCTTATCTCAGATTGTGGCACCTAGTGTCAATCATGTCAAACGTTTTTTTAAAATGAAAAACAATTAAAATAACCCAAAAAAATGTATTAACTTGCAACCATTAGATTTTAAGATGTTACGCTTTAAAAGTATGACAAAAAAATTAAGCAATCACATGGTATATTTCAGGTTGAATGTAGGTGTAATTATGTCACTAGTCTCTGTCTGTCTAGGTGTGTTTTTATTTTATTTATTTGGCTTTTTCTTTACAAAAGTCTCAAATATTCTGATTAATTCATTTTTTATCTGAATTATACTGTGTGACTAAATTATTTTTTGTCGAAAATTTTGAGACGTAATATCTTGAAAACTTATAATGGATTAAATTTTGTATCATTTTTTGTATGTTATTTAGGGAATTTTTCACAGTCAAAAAATTAAAAGAAAAGTCAACCTATCTAAAAAAAAATGGACGAAATGATTGAAATTGGTTTTATATTTGACACTAGAGAAAATGTTACTAGGTTTTGAAAATTTTAGGTAAGTCTTATTTTAATAATTTTTAGTTTAAAAGTTTTAAAGATAAAAATTAATGCTCCAGATGAGGTCTCCACATATAATGGATAGCACTGTACATTAGTACAGCATGTACCAAATTTGAGAAATGACTTAAAAAAAATTTGCATGCGTGCGTTGCTTCATGTATCCCTTAAGAATAGTCATAAAAAATAAGACCATTTGAAAAAAATTATAATTTATCCATTTTTAAAACTTTTCCCAAGCATAAGACTAAATTACGACCTAATTTAGCAAAACGGTTATCATATTCGCATTTAGCGACACATAATTAGTCAGAAACAATGAGTTTTCTTTCTGTAGGTTTTTAAAAGTTCAAAAACGACGGCGTTACTTATTAATTTAATTTATCATTTATCATAAGCAAACAAAAAAAAAATCTAAGTTTAAATTCGTGTCAAAAGTTATGTTAATATTTTTGTTTAAAATCGTTCATTAGGCGACAAATTCTGTAAAGTTAGAGTGCCCGCGACCAGACTTGTAGCCAGGCACGTCATCATTAATATGCTAGTGAACCTATACAGACAGTGTCGTGTGGAATAAATTCAACATTAAAATTTGCTGCTCCACACCTCAAGGAAACACTCTCATCACACAAATCTCCGAAACAGCCAATCGCAAGCTACTGAGAACGCAGTGCATTCAAGTTACTGATGACGTGGTGGCTTCAACTTTCGGCGCGTCGAGTCTAATATTCGAACACAGCATAACAGATATGCCACCGTAATAAAATATCCAGACTGTTTACCTTAGAGGTTATGTGATATATTATGATTCTTGATTTGTACTGATAATATGGGAAAAATTAATCAAAAATACTTCGTCGCGTCCATGACAAAACGGCACAAACTCCACTATGATCTTTTTTCAGGAGACAGAAAAAATCTTATAAATTATTTTGTAGTAATTTTCAAATGAAACAATTTAATTCTTGTTCTTCCTATATTTTTTTTCTAATTTTTCTTGCCATTTTATTTGATATTTCTAGAAGAATTTTTATACAAATAAAAAACTGTAAATTTGTCGCTTATGCCAGTTAGTGACAACTTAAAAGTATTTATGCCAAAAAGGTCATGGCGCTTGTGCTTTGTCGAATTAATTAGAATGAACGAAAAGGTCGCTTATCTGGATATATGCTAAATTGTTAATTATTTATTTTTAAAATTCAATGGTATTTGTGCCATTAAAGGGGATGAAATTAAAACTCAATAATTAATTTTTTTTTGAAATATAATATAAAAACTAAATATCACTTTCCGTTAAATAACCATCATTAATTTCATCATAATCATTTTTATCATAATCATCATTATTTTCTTTTTTCATTTTTGTATTTTCATTTTCTTTGTTCTCTCCTATATGCTGGTCATTGTTTTCGTATATATTTTCATTGTCTTTTCTCTCTTCCATATAGGACCACTTTTATTTTCCATTTTTGTAAATGACATTACTGAAAACCTATCATGTAATACTCTACTCTATGCCGATGATTTAAAATTGTTTAAATCAATCTCTAGTATTGATGACTGTTTGATTATGCAGGAGAACCTAAATAAATTGAACCTTTGGTGTAATTCTAACAACTTACCACTAAACATATCTAAGTGCAATTCTATCAGCTTCACTCGCAAACTAAATCCGATTGAGTATAATTTCACTGTCAACAATATTACCATCAATAAATGTCTTTCTTTTAGAGATCTTGGTGTTCTTTTCGACGCTAAGTTAAACTTTATTGAACATGTCATAACTATTCAAAAAGAAGCATACAGAAATTTGGGTTTTGTCATTCGAAATGGACGCCAGTTCTCTGAGCCTAACACTTTAAAAACTATTTTTAACGCTTTTGTACGTAGTAAGCTAGAATATGCGTCCATTGTTTGGAGTCCTGGATATGAAGTATATAGCCAAGCATTAGAAAAAATTCAGCGAAAATTTTTCAAATATTTGTGGTGCAAGCTACTCGCAATATTCCGCAAACCATCTTGCTGAATAGATTTGATATCCTTGAATTACGTACTCGCAGGAAATGTTATTCTATCTGCATTCTTTACAAATTATTAAATTTTAAAATTGACTGTCCCGAACTACTTCGTCAACTAATGTTTAATGTTCCTAGTATCAGAACTCGCTCCCCTTTTTATTTCTATTTTCAGACACCCAGGACAAATATTTTAAAATTTTCTCCAATGTATTTTATGTATCAAAATTTTTGTGAACTTCAAAATGATGTTGATTTATTTTCTATTTCAATTAAAGAAATAAAACGCTTAATTGTGGACTGAGTTAATTATCATAAGACAACGTATTTTTTTCTCCTAACGGAGTTTTTTTTGCGTTTTCTTATGATGGTTAAAAACGTTTATTAAACTATTTTTTGTTTACATATATTTATGCTATTATTAGTATTTAATATTTTGTTATTATTTTTATGATGTAAATTATACTGTAATTGTAATTATTTTTATACTGTTGGATGGTGTAACCCAAATAAATAAATAAATAAATAATTTTTTTTATCTTTTTATTTTCTTCGCTCTCTTCTATATGTTCTTTTTTTCTATACGTGTAAAATTATGTTCTTTTGAAAATCCACTGTTTTCATTCTCTTTCATAATTACTTCTTCCTCTTCTTCTAGATCAATCATTTAATTGTCAAATAGAGTGGACGAAAAATATCATGTTTTAACGCTTCTTCCACTAGCAAACTACGAGTACAAGCTTTAGCTGCTTGTTTTTGGGCCATTGACACCATCAACTTACTTCTATTAGGTGCCATCTACAAACTAAAAGTATATGAATGGCATAAACGCCAACTTTCAAACGCTTTTTTATCCCTTTTCCTAACATATTTTTTAAAATTAAATTTTTTAAATATTTGCACTAGCAATTCTAAATAAAAGTTTAAAAATGTTTTAAGCAATCATATTATAAAAAATAAGATAACAAGAAAATAAATTTACGTTACACACAAATGGGAAATGGCGTTTGTGCCAAACTTAAAATTTGTGAGATGTATTGGCATAAGCGCCCATTCTTTTATCTGATTTTTTGGAATTTTCTCGTACTTTTATACAATTATTATTACAAACCACATCCTAAGATTAATATGATGTATTTTAGTTTTTTGCTCTTACCTTGCAATAATATAAATATTACACAAAAATACGACGATCTTCTTCCGTGTGTTGTTTATGGACGACTGTCGCTTGTACCAAATCATCAACAATAAACCTGTTTAGATGGCGCTTGTACAAAGTTTTAACGAGTTTTGGCGGGAGTAAACATTTTATTTTCATAAAATTTTTAATGCGAGTCGATGGAGAAAAAAAATCCCTATGCAGTGGTGATACTAGCCTAATTTCGATTTTTTGGCGTTTGTGTCGTTTTGTCATGGACGCGACGACTTTCGTCAATTTCACTTTTTAAACAAAATCCATTTTATAAACAAGAAAATAACTGCACGCGTGAAAATGACAACTAAGTATTTTATAAATCACGGATGGTATCGCGGTCGTCATGCGATCTTGCACGTAATATATAAGACCGCTTCGTGCATGTTCGTATCGCAATACGCTACGTTAGATATGAAAATGCGGCCCGGCATACTTGTCTTTTTTCCCCGTTGACGGTAAACGAGTAACTCATGGTGAACTTTCTTCGTGAATTTTCAATGTTTATACTCACTCTCTTTTTCTTCTGTTTATCAATATCACTATTTAAGAAAATTCGCTGATCATCTGCCGAAATAATTTCATCTACCTACCTCCTGTTTATGGGGTTTTGGTGAATCCAGACGTGACAGTCTCAAGTCATCAAATATTTTAGCTGTGTGGGCGTTCATTACACACAAAACTGAGAAATATTTAGTAGAAACAATAACGTGACAGTCTCAAGTCATCAAATATTTTAGCTGTGTGGGCGTTCATTACACACAAAACTGAGAAATATTTAGTAGAAACAATACAATCACTACAATGCCACAAACAGGAATTGGTACATTCGCGATGCACGTGTTGCAAGTAAAAAATGCAGACTGACTTCCGTGCACATCTCTTCGCCACGATCTCTTAGCCTTCAATCACATTAGTGGTCGTGGCAGAGTAAAGCAATGACTGGGATAATATTAGTGGTGTACTTAGGTGAAAAATTAGAATTTTGCACATTCGTGGGTGTGGCATTACACCGACGATATGTGCTTGGAATATACTGTCCCAGGTCCAGAATCTGTGGATGACTTAAGTGACCTCAGACAATATAACCCTGGAATGCTACACTTATTGCAGAACACGCATCTGCTACACAGGGGCACCAGCGTACCCCAAATAAAATATGTCGTATATTTGACAAACAAAAAATTTATTCACTTATAGGATAATAACAACTTAAACTAAGTCTCTAGAAACACTTTTAACGCGAACACATTATGAATTAGTCATTCGGCACAAACCGAGCAAATTTTTTTTTGATGTTGTAAACAAATGAACTTTTTGCACACTGCACAGCTTACTCTTGATTTTCGATCTTCGCTTCTGGGACAAAAAGCACACCTGGTGGCTTAGTAGGTACTTCTTCAGGAGCAGTTATCTTGAGGACCCTGCATATGGTTTCGCGGAGTTCGCGTCTCAAAGTTGGAGTTTCCAAACGACTCATCAAGTGCGGTCTGACCAGTTCAAGGGCGAGCTTCTTCAGGTATTCTCTCCTGTTGGTAATAATTTCTTTATCTGCTTCGCCAGAGCCACGCAAAAGAATCATTGAATTATATCCCAGAATATCCAACAAATTATAGAACAGACATAATGGCCAGCGACGTGTCTTTCTACCAGTAGAATAAGTATGACACAGTTGGTCTAAAGTATCGACTCCTCCTTTAGTAGAATTATAAAATTGAATAATTTCTGGTAACTTGGTAGTATATGACTCATCACCTTTTTCGTGCATTGTCGAAAGCATAATTACAGTTTTTTTCTTAGTCTTCTTAGGTGGGCAGTATGATAACAGTGTTAGGTGTCCACTGTAGCAAAACATAGCAGAATTTATTTCCCTCTCATTGAGTTTTAAAAACGACTCTGGAATTTCTTTTTTATTTTTCCGCATAGTACCCACAACGGTAATTTTTTTCTCCAGAAGTTGTTTTGCAGTCTCAACAGAAGTAAACCAGTTATCCATGGTCAAGTTCCTATTTGTTCCTTGAAAAGAACTGGTTAGTTTATTACAATAATACTGAGCGACAGGAACATCGGTTGGTGTGGAACCTTTTCCTATATAAATTTCAGCATCAAGTGCAAAAGCGGTTTTGGCATCACAGGACATCACAATTTTGATTCCATACTTATTGGGCTTTGAAGGGATGTACATTTTGAAAGGGCATCTGCCTCTAAAACCAACCAATTGTTCATCAATTGTTATATATTCTGAGGGAACATATAGCTCCTTCATTTTGTTGATTGACCTCTCAAATACCTCTCGAAAAGCTGCAAGCTTGTCGGTTTCTTTTCGCTGAGCTCTGGTTTCTTTATCGTCAAAGCGGATGCTACATTGTCCCAAAGTTTGGGGCTGTAATGCAGCTCTTCTCACTAGAGATAAGGGTGGCTAGCTCTATTCATTTAATTTATAATAATCGGAGAGATAGGGTCGTGGAAAGATACACAAAAGTATGGTTTAACCTTTTAATACCTCAGCAACTAGTCTGCTCAATTATCTGTTTAATTATCAAAGTGGAACAAATCCAGCAAATGTATTTATTATAAACTTAAAATGACTTCGTTGCCCGGTTGGTACCAATCGTTCACAGTTAGGTAAGTACGAAGTGTAACTTTTAACGTTAAACAATCTTGCATGAAGTGATAATACTAAAATCTATAATTTATTTACAGAATACTACTATGAGCGTGATATTAACTATATGTACAGAACGGTGAAGCCGGTTAATGTTAATAACAATCAATAATATATATACAAGCAAGCTAAGCGTGGCAAAAATAGAACTCAAGCAATGCAGTAGGAAATGGAACGTGATATTAACTATATGTACAGAACGGTAAAGCCGGTTAATGTTATTAACAATCAATAATATATATATATACAAGCAAGCTAAGCGTGGCAAAAATAGAGCTCAAGCAGTGCAGTAGGAAATGGAACGTTCTTACTTGTTCGGTGGTTTCCTGGTGATCTACCATCCAGGGGTTGTGCTTATCAGAGTTATCGATCGGTTGCTAAGGGCTGGACGAACAAGCTAAGCAGGAAGCAGTGATCTATAGTACGGGTTACTTCCTCTCTGGAACCACTAAGCCAAGCACTGACGATAGAGGGTCCAAATAAAATAATAGCTACTAACTACTACAGCTAAATATTACAGGAGCGGTACAAAAAGCTCTACAGAATGGATACAAACAACAACAAGAAGAAGAAGAAGAAGAAGAAGAAGAAGAAGGCCTAAAATAGAGGAAATATTCTACATATAAACTAAAGCATGGTTGATATGGACTTACCGTAGATGTAAGGTGGCCTTTGGAATAAAAGTATTAGTTCCACCACAAGGTGCTGCCAATAATGACAAATATACTTTTAAAGGTAACTTTCTCTTTAATATTAGCTAAATAATCCGAATAAAATTCGTTTAATTTCAGGTACCTCATGGACCAAAGAAAGCTAATTGAAAAAGGACAGAAGAGGAAGGAAGTTCTTCAGCCAGAATGACAATCTAGGGTTGCCAACAAATTACCATATTTTAGGACTAAGTGATCTTGGCCTTGAACTAAAATTTGAATAAATGAAAGTGACTGTAGATTTTAGCAAAGAAGAAGTAATTTGGACTTTAAACCATTGCAATTAAATTCATAAAAGAGAAGAGGGAAGGTCAAGGTCGACAATATATGTCAAACTGTTTGTTTACATTCAGTGGTAGGTTATAGAAAATTAATATACATAATTTGAACAATCTTGTGTTTTCTTTTCTCGACAGGTAAGCTTATTATTAAATTATTTAACTTTTATATAAATATTGCAACGATAAAATGCGAACCGTAACAACTCCCCCCTTTCCTGAAAAAGTTTTTTTTTTTTAAGAAAAAAAAAACTGCTAAACTAGTGCTGAATACTAAAGTTAAACCTATTACTAAACTAATCTAATCGTCTGAGTCTGAATCCTCAAGGATTTCCTCAGATGGGTGTGCCTTTATATCCTTTATATGCCAGACTCCTTTAGAGTTTCCATTCTGGTCAACTAATTCGTAGGACCACGGAGAAAGAATTTTGGAAATTGTGAAGGGGCCCTCAAATTTAGGGATTAATTTTGCTGTTATGCCTTTTGAAGCATCCGATAACGCATATTTTCGCTTCCAGACTTTCTGTTGAAGCATAAACTTGTCATGACGACGTCGTAAATTATAGCGTCGTTTCGAGTTTTCAAAAGCAATTTTTAATTGCCGTCGTGTATCTCGGAAAACTTCTAACAGTGCTTCCGAGCGAGTCAGAGGATCAACGTTTTCTTTGAAGGGAGTGGCTAAAGGGTGAATATCCTTGCCCGAGAGTTGAATCTCTCTACCGAATACTACAAAATTCGGAGTTAACTTCGTAGTCTCGTGACACGAAGACCGGATAGCACAAGCTATCTTGTGCAGAAATCTATCCCACAGTCTATGATTTTCGGCTACATATGCCGTTAAGGCTGTTTTTACAACGCGGTGTGCTCTCTCTACCGGGTTACTCTGTGGGTGGTAGTTAGCAATATGATAAGGAGTAATGTCATATTTTTTTAATAGGCTGTGCAGTACATTACCCGTAAACTGAACACCGTTATCCATTATAATCTTTTGAGGAGCACCATACAATAAGATGACTTGGTCCTCAAGGATTTCGGAAATCTTTTTACCTGTGGCATTTCTCAAAGGAAATAGTAACAAAAATTTACTGAAAATATCCTGTACGGACAAAATATACGAAAATCCTGACACTGACCGGGGCAAAGGACCAACTAAATCGATACTTAGTATCTCAAACGGTCGGGTTGCTGTTGGACCTTGACTAAGCATAAGTCCGGCCGGAGGACGTTGAAGGGGCTTAGTTTGCAAACAAGTAGGGCATCGGGAAATGTAACGTGCCACATCTTGCTTCATCTTTGGCCAGTAGTATTTCTGAGCGATTTTTGATCGAGTCTTAAATACTCCAAGATGGCTAGAGGTTGGAGGATCATGATTAGCTGAAATTATTTCGGTTCTCTTCTCTTTCGGAACGACTGAGAGCCATCCATCCGATTCAGGTATGAGTTCAGGATACAATATGACCACTTTCTTGTATAGCTGATCATTTTCCAAACGCCAAAGAGGATATTTGTTTGGAGAATCCTTAACATTCTGGACCATTCTGTTATACCATTTATCTTTAGGCTCAGTGGGTGCAACAATATCGATTTGAGGTACGGCTCGAGAAAGCGCGTCTGGAACTGCATGTTCATGACCCTTTCGATGAATCACCTCAAAATCATACTGCTGCAGCCTCACCGCCCATCTGGCTATTCGTCCAATAGGATCGCGGATGCTGTTAAGCCATTTGAGGCTAAAATGGTCAGTTATGACAGTAAATCTGACTCCTTCCAGGTAAGGTCTGAGACGCTCTACAGCGAAAAGCACTGCGAGACATTCTTTTTCGGTGGTGCTGTATTTTCTCTCTGCCTTAGAAAGAGATCGACTGAGGTAACAAATTACCCTCTCATTGTCATCTTCATCAGTTTGAGATAATACAGCCCCGAGGCCGAAATCTGAAGCGTCGGTTTGAACTATAAATGGTTTGTCGAAGTCTGGGCACGAGAGAAGTGGAGCAGACACCAGATACTTTTTTAGAGATTTGAATGAATCTTCACAATTTTGGTCACAGATAAATGGTTGATTCTTTTTCAGGAGATTACATAAGGGTGCAGTTAACGAGGAGAAATTTGGGACAAATCGTCGATACCACGAGGCTACACCTATCAATCGTCGAACTTCTGATACGGATTTGGGTTGTGGGATTTGGACGATAGCTTCCACTTTAGTGGGATCAACCATAAGACCACCAGCTCCAACGACATAACCCAGGTACCTTAACTCGGATTTGCAGAAATGGCATTTCTCCCGATTTAAAGTGAGTCCTGCCTTAGTCAATCGAGATAATACTTCTTGGAGTACCTCTAAGTGTTTCTCAAAAGTGTCGGTACAGATGATCACATCATCCAAATACACAAATACATACTTCTCAAGATCTATCCCGATGACTTGGTCGATAAATCTCTGCCATGTCGCTGGCGCATTATGGAGTCCCATTGGCATCCTTTTAAATTGATACAACCCTCGGTTAGGCACAACGAAAGCAGTTAGAGGTTTAGACTCTGCGGACAACGGTATTTGCCAGTACGCGCTTTTAATATCCAGAGTGGTTAGATAGTGCGAATCGCGGAGTTTATCCAGAATGGCATTGACAAATGGTAGCGGGTAAGCATCCTTTTCGGTAACTTTATTCAGTTGTCTGAAGTCTACTACGAAACGATAGCGACCGTCACTCTTTTTGAGGAGAAGTATTGGTGAAGCCCAAGGAGAATTCGATGGTTCAATTACTCCGTCTTCCAGCATCTTCGTCAGTTCTTCGTTGACTTGTTTGAGGAGCGGTGGAGACAGCGGATAGTGTCTCTGCTTAATGGGTTGTGACGTAGTCCTAATAACATGCTGCACCAAAGTGGTACAACCCAGACTTGTTCCCATAGTTCGAAATGTTTTGTTAATTAGGTTATCCAGGCACGATTTCTGTTCGTTATTCAAAAATTCAGAAGAAATGATGTCTAGCTTCGCGGACGAAACGTTTTGCGAGGAATCTTTGAAAAACCATTCCCCTGAATACATATCAGGGATAATTCGCATTTCCCTCCAAAAATCCATCCCCAAAATTAGATCATGAGGGAGACTAGGAACAATTAGGACGTTAATAATTTTAATTTTACCACACAATACCATGGGTAGGGGTACAATACCTAGAATATTACAGGTTTGGCCAGAGGCTACGGTACAAGACTTCTGTTCGGAATCCTGAATTACACATGACGACTTCAGCAGATCCCAACCCGGTCCTCCTAAAATGGTATTGGTAGCACCAGAGTCCAGTAACCCTAATAATAAACATCCATAAATTTTTACCTGAAGATATGGTCTGGTATCCCCCTTAGCGTGTCCTAGGACATAATCTAGTAGTACATATCGTTTTATATCGGCCGAAGAAGTTGATAAGTCAGGCAGACGGCCTACTGCTGACTTCGATTCAAGTTTTTTCGACATCTAGGGCAATTATATACAGAAACATTACTTTCACCACATTTAAAACAAAATTTGGTACGACGAGGCTGCTCACATTTGTTAAATCGATGGCCTGTTTTGCCACAGTTCCAACATGCGGGTGACTGATCCGGCGCGACAGGTGATTGTCTTGGATTCCGATTTTCTACTAAATTAGATGGTGATTGTGAAGGTTGACTCCTAACAGCAGCTATGGATGATTGTCCAGCTGGTTTTTTATAGGCTAATTCCGGCTCCAAAAGAGAGCGAGAAGAAGTAGAAGGTGGAACGTACTTCTGGATGACCGCGGCAGTCTCCTCAACAGCTCTGCTAAGACGTACTAACTCATCGATAGTCAATACTCGTTGCAAGGCTAACTGTGACTGTATACTGGGTAACAGATTTCTTTTTATAAGAGTAACACGTTCACTCTCGCTGGGAGGCTGCTGTAATTTCCTAAAAAGATTCTCCATAATAGTAATATAAGTAAGGACCTTCTCCTGAGATCCTTGGGTCCGTCTTCGGATTTCATCCATCAGGCTGATCTCATAATCATAGGGCAGGTATGCTTCCCTAAGTTGCGAGACGAGATCCTCCCACGATGAAAATTTCTTTGTCCGGTACCACAACAAGGCATCCTGTGTCAGAATTTCGGGTGCGCAACGAAGCAGCTGCTGATGCGAAACACCTCTCGAACTTCTAATCTCTTCTATACGCTCCAAGAATTCGTTAACACTTGCTCTACCATTAAACCTTACGTTCCATCGAGAAATATCCAGCATACGGGAATCATAATAATTTCGATTATATTGCTGAACTGGAGAAAATTGTAAGTCCTCCATAGGCCTTGATAAACATTCCGATCTATCCCATAAACGACTTGAACTATCGACGGTAGCTCTCCTAGAAATAAAATCGTGTTCAACTCGCTCAGGAATAGGCGATAGAAAATCAACACGAGATCCAATACCAACATCTGGTCGACGTCGTAACTCCTTTACCCTAGGGATAGAATGAGACCTACCAGGTTGTGATAGTCTATCATTCGTATCTTTGGATCTTGCTTCTGGAAACTCGGTCAAGTCTTGAACAATTGGCAAACTTGTCGAAACTCGTGATGGCCCCATAGATACTGATGCTTCTTCACCATTTGGAAGATCTAAAATTGACAAGTTCTCACCAGCAGAGATATGAGTGGTTCCACTTATCTCCATTCTTCGGATAGTTTCAACATTTTCAGCTGATGCTACTGCATTTTCGTAAACCTTTTGCAACTCATGTTGAACTCGCATGCATCGTTGAATAATTTCTAATCTTAATTGTTCTTCTACTTCGTTGGATCCTAAGAACCGTTGTACACGACCATACAAGTGTTGAAAACGCGTACTGATCCTTCCATACTCATTATCAGCATTCTCTGGATCGAAATGTTCTACTGCCTGTTCCAATTCGTAGATCTTAATTCTACATGAATCCGTTTCAGTTCTAGACAACAAGGGTACGTCAGCTTGAATCAAACTCGTAGCATTTTCCTTTTCTCTTTTTAATGCTTCCCTTAAATTGTATCTCAAATCTGCTACTGTATTTATCGTATCGCTAGATAAACCGCGGATATACAACTCATAAATTAATTCATCCTTAAGAAGTCTATTGACCTTCATTTTATTAAAATAATAAATACCAACTACTTCAAAATTAAATTCCAAATTTTTGAAATTATTTAACAATTTGCCTATATATCTACTTTAATCTCAATAATTTAAAATATGTAAATATATATTTTCTATGTTAAAGTGTATTTTTCTGAACTTTTTCTGAACTAACCCCTTCCCTTTCCAAATAACCGAAAGAAAAAAAAATGTATCCTAATTATCTAACAAGTACCTATCTACTTAAAGTTATCCCTACAGAAAATATTTATGCACAAAATAAATTAAAATTAATTATTAAATTAATTAAAGTCCTAATACCTCTGTATTAGCTTACTTAAATCAAAATTGAAAAACAAATCTTATTTGTTGCTACTCAACTCAAAACTCGATAGTCCTGTAACTATGAAAAAAATAAAACACAAGTTTATTCTATGTATTATAAATATCAGTAATAATAATAGAATCAGTCAATTATCTATACCAATACTTGCAATGTAAAAGGCAAGTTATAAAAACAACTGAAAACCGCAATATAAGAGACCACTCACTAAAAAAGAAGTGACTTTTGACAATGACAGTAACCAGAAAATTCAATGTCAAATGTCAAATCAATGTTTACTTTTAATAGATGCAACTAAAAGAATTAAAATCAGAAAATATACCAGCCTGTGCTCTAAATAAAGCCAATATTACCTTGCTTCATGTAAAATGTAAGGTTGGGCGCCATTTTTGCTACATTGTCCCAAAGTTTGGGGCTGTAATGCAGCTCTTCTCACTAGAGATAAGGGTGGCTAGCTCTATTCATTTAATTTATAATAATCGGAGAGATAGGGTCGTGGAAAGATACACAAAAGTATGGTTTAACCTTTTAATACCTCAGCAACTAGTCTGCTCAATTATCTGTTTAATTATCAAAGTGGAACAAATCCAGCAAATGTATTTATTATAAACTTAAAATGACTTCGTTGCCCGGTTGGTACCAATCGTTCACAGTTAGGTAAGTACGAAGTGTAACTTTTAACGTTAAACAATCTTGCATGAAGTGATAATACTAAAATCTATAATTTATTTACAGAATACTACTATGAGCGTGATATTAACTATATGTACAGAACGGTGAAGCCGGTTAATGTTAATAACAATCAATAATATATATACAAGCAAGCTAAGCGTGGCAAAAATAGAACTCAAGCAATGCAGTAGGAAATGGAACGTGATATTAACTATATGTACAGAACGGTGAAGCCGGTTAATGTTATTAACAATCAATAATATATATATACAAGCAAGCTAAGCGTGGCAAAAATAGAGCTCAAGCAGTGCAGTAGGAAATGGAACGTTCTTACTTGTTTGGTGGTTTCCTGGTGATCTACCATCCAGGGGTTGTGCTTATCAGAGTTATCGATCGGTTGCTAAGGGCTGGACGAACAAGCTAAGCAGGAAGCAGTGATCTATAGTACGGGTTACTTCCTCTCTGGAACCACTAAGCCAAGCACTGACGATAGAGGGTCCAAATAAAATAATAGCTACTAACTACTACAGCTAAATATTACAGGAGCGGTACAAAAAGCTCTACAGAATGGATACAAACAACAACAAGAAGAAGAAGAAGAAGAAGAAGAAGAAGGCCTAAAATAGAGGAAATATTCTACATATAAACTAAAGCATGGTTGATATGGACTTTCCGTAGATGTAAGGTGGCCTTTGGAATAAAAGTATTAGTTCCACCACAAGGTGCTGCCAATAATGACAAATATACTTTTAAAGGTAACTTTCTCTTTAATATTAGCTAAATAATCCGAATAAAATTCGTTTAATTTCAGGTACCTCATGGACCAAAGAAAGCTAATTGAAAAAGGACAGAAGAGGAAGGAAGTTCTTCAGCCAGAATGACAATCTAGGGTTGCCAACAAATTACCATATTTTAGGACTAAGTGACCTTGGCCTTGAACTAAAATTTGAATAAATGAAAGTGACTGTAGATTTTAGCAAAGAAGAAGTAATTTGGACTTTAAACCATTGCAATTAAATTCATAAAAGAGAAGAGGGAAGGTCAAGGTCGACAATATATGTCAAACTGTTTGTTTACATTCAGGGGTAGGTTATAGAAAATTATTATACATAATTTGAACAATCTTGTGTTTTCTT
The DNA here is from genome assembly GCA_927349885.1 of Psylliodes chrysocephalus. NCBI lineage: Eukaryota > Metazoa > Arthropoda > Insecta > Coleoptera > Chrysomelidae > Psylliodes > Psylliodes chrysocephalus. The sequence goes on along the minus strand of OV651814.1, from coordinate 94,690,791 downwards.
TTCTCGACAGGTAAGCTTATTATTAAATTATTTAACTTTTATATAAATATTGCAACGATAAAATGCGAACCGTAACACGGAGGCAGTTTATCAAAAACCTGAAACGTGCCTCGGGCATGGTAGCACGAAATATAGGTATTCCTGTGTCTTTATCAAATAGTTCCTTCGTAAATACTCCAGACATTTTCATAACACCGGCATAATAAAATAGTCCAAAAAGTGCTTGAAGTTCAACACTGTTTGTATCCTTGGTCCAAGAGGGTCTCTTACCTACCGTATTGTCATCTCCGTCAGCATCTCTGTCATGGTTTCTATTTCCATATTTCAATCGTTGAACTTGCACTTCGTTATTAGTATATTGTGTGATTTTATCTAGATTTTCTTTTGTGAAACATAATTTCCAAGCCTCCGCTTCCGATTTTATATGTTTTGCCTCGTTTTTGTTTCCAGGTAAATGCAAGACGAGATTTCTTTTTGGTGTACGATGAATTGAGCCTTTCTTCCCTGACCACATAAACCCATTTTTACCCCTTAGTTTGGTAGGAACTGGTAAAATTTTTACCATATCTATGTTAGTCGCCTGTATTTCTGCCAATGGTACGTTGTCATCTTCCGAATCCGCATCAGATGGCGAGGTATCCTGGGTTTGACCTGGTGTGGTAGAAGGTGTAGGATTAGCATGAATTACACGTACTCGTATATCATCCTCTTCGGGTTCCTCTCTAAAATCAGGTATAACGGCATCATTCTCGTCGCTGTCATCCGAAGAACTCTCTGATTCAGACTCGTAGAGAATGCGATGAATTTCATCTATGTCTTCAGATTTTGTAAGGTCAAAGAACTTCTTCTGACCAGCCATTATTCCGGTAGCCTAAGAAAAAAAATCTATATAGGTACTATAAAAAAATAAACTATAATAGTTTCAAAGTAATAAAAAACAAACAAAGAAACAGATACTCACTCTTATTAAATTATCTCACTCTGCTACACTGGGGTACATGCCAACCCCAAATAACACGTATTACAAAAACAAGAAACACTGCGTATATCTCGATTGTCGCATGCGAACTGACTTGCCGCGTACTGAAACTAATGAGACACTGGCGTTCGTTGCCCTGCCCACTTCCGTTTAGCGCCAGATTTCAAAAGTGTTGGGGTACAAGTGTACCCCAAGTAGCATTCCAGGGTTAATTATGTTCAAAATAAAGACCGCATTGATAGAAGAGGAAGAGTTAACCCACAATTAGAAGATGGTCGAAGAAAACAAAGACAAATTATAAATAGCCATTTTCGCGTTTGAACTGCCAAGTTTTTATTACAAAAATATGTATTCTAAATAAATTTTTAATATTCATCTATATTGATTTTTATTAAAATATGAAAAACATAACCCCCACTATATCACGAAAAGTGTAATAAGGGGGGAGTCAATTGCATTGCTCGCGAGTATATTATATATGTACTAAACAAAATGTTTATATTAGTTTATATTAAAATAAAACAAAAATAAATAAAAAAATAATTTATGTGAACAATTTTGTTCAAAATTGTTATGTTTTCAAGTAAAACATTTTGAATTTTTCGATTGTCAACATCTTCTTTCTGCATTTCATTTTGCTCTCGCATTAACTTCAATTCAGTTTTTTTTAACTCATTATATTCTTTTAGTATGGCCAATTTTTCTCTGTAATTCTGGCCCATCATCTCATTTCTAGCTTCAGACGTTTTAGTTAAATTTTTGTGTAGCCTCCGTAGAGTTCTGCACTGTCTGACGAGGGGTGGGAAAACTTTTTTGTGAATTAACTAAAATAAATAAGAGTTATTACTAAATAGCAACAAATGTGAGTAAAAACATGTAATTTCAAATATCGATACCAATATTCCAAATGAACGTATCCCACAAATTCAAAATTTTACAGGAGGTAAAAAAAAAGTATTCTAAAGAAGTAACATTTTTAACTACCTAAATTTTGTTTTATAAACATATTTTTTAAATGTTGTTTTTTTTGGTAATTATTTGATTAAATGACGACAATAAGTAGTTTACGTCTTATTGTAATTATATTACTTTATTGCATACGACATATTTTATTAAATACTCTAGTATCTTAATCATGATTACTGTGGGTTAGGACAAATTAAACAATGAATATACAAAGTAAATAATTTTTTTTAGCTGTTAAAGATCAAGCCATTTTTTCTTTGAAATCTATAACCGCTTGCTGAATAAAGGCTGTGGTATATATTCATCAAGAATAATCCTTTTTGTCTTTGTGGTAATATTGCATAAGGGTCGTCGTATTTCGTTTTAAACAAAATTTCTCTAGAGGGTAAATATTTTAGGCATCTTATATTTGCCACCTTTAAAGAACTTTTTAATTTTCCCGGACGAATTGAGTTATATTTCATCAGGTTCGGGTCATCAAAATTAAGAAAATATGAATGGTCCAAATATTCCACTTCCAAAGGCACTGCTTTTTTTCTGGCGTATTTTATAATATTTATGTAGTCTGTCGGTAGGTAAATATCTTTTCCTTTTAATCGTCTCTCAATAAGACTATGAGAAGAGTCACACTCCATTTGTGTGTGATAAAGTTTAAATATTTATTTGCAATTACAATTTTGAAAACACCTTAAAAATTTTTGTTAAAATGTATATAATTTATGTGCTTATATGAATGTAAGAATATTTTAGATTCATTGGGGTACTTTTTGCAAGGATGTCATATTAATTTAAAAAAAATAATTAAGCAAACTTTTGGGAGTAGGTGGAAAGATATCTGGAGTACTAGTCTTAGTAGTTACAATTTTAAATTCGGCAATGTTTCTTTACTGATCTACCTCTCCATAACGGTGATCCTCAAAGTGATCCTGCAACACCATGACTTCTTCAACCTCAACTGTCTCTGTTGCAGGTAAATCAAAATCATATGAAAAATAAACTGTATTGTCAATGACATCAACGTTTGGGCGTGGAAGCCTTATTGGAAAAGGTTTGGACGTGTCAGATAAGAAAATACACAATTTTTATGTAGTTTGGTACTTACAGTTTCTCAGATTCTACTTGTTGATGTTTGGGTGTCCCATACTGGGCGTTGAGCAAATCAAATTAACAATACTCTCCTTCCAGTTTGTTAAAACATCTCCCAGTGGTGCTCCACCACCAGTGCCCCTTCGGTGATTTTTAATTTTGGCATTTTTTTGGCTTGACTTTGGTCTTTATGTCATGCCAGGACTAAAATTAAAAAATATATTTTATTTATCAGTAAAATTGGATTATTAAATGAACTTACTTTTCGCCACTGCTGCCAATCTTTCTTTGCGCCCGCCATCGAATTTAATTCGGATTCCAACTCCTTTCACATACTTTTAGCCGAAGAAGCTGTAAAATTTTGAGAAAATTTTCCACTTACCACTAATTGTGGATGATCAGCCATATTGCTGATTAACGCCATACGTTGCTGCTCACTAATACGGAAACCTCGTTTTTCATCTATAATGTTCATAGTGTCACTATCAATAAAACTAAACTACAAACTAATTTTATATTTACTACACTAACTAAATCTTATATACTTTCTGATACTATTAATAATTTTTTCTATGCATATGGATACTACCTATTATACAAAATCAAAATGAACACTTAAAACATTAAACTTCTATCTAAAACGGTCTCGATGAAGAGGGCTATTGGGCTAACAACAACTCTAACGTATACGGTACACTGTTGTCGCACGATCAAGACCTTCCTTTTCCATCATGCGTTTCGTGGCGTATGCGACAACGAAACGTACGGGTTGCCGATCGTCAAGAATACATTTTGAGAAGGCGCATACGGTAACGACAAGTTAACGTAGGCCGTCAGGAATTGAACCCCTGGGGCCCAATTTTCGAAACATGCGTTAACTGCCGCATTCGCTAAGTAACATGGTCGTTAACGCATACGACAGCAATTTAGTATTCCTGAACACCATGCGATAATCGCGAATCAAGTCGAACGTGTTAACGAAGAATCTTTGATTATTGCATAGTCTTAACCAATGAGGATTGAGAATACCAAAGATGGTATCACTGAATATGAATTAATTGCATTGACATATGTCAAAATTGCCAAAAATGCAAAAATTATAAAATTAAATAGATTGCAGATGTCTAATAATTTTTGGTTTTTGGATGTTTTAAGTTTTAACTGTTTGGACTTTAGAATTGGAGTGGTTTAGATTTAGAATATTAAAAATTGAACAGCGTGGTTCACGAATAAAGGAAAAACAGCGTGAAACATTAGTAGAATTTATGTGTAGGCATCCAGAGTTGGTGAGTGGAAAATTTACTCAGACATTCACAGCATTGGTTGCTCAAAATTATGGAGATCGTTGGAATTGGAATTAAATTCAATCCCAGGTCCCGAAAAAGATTGGCGACAATGGCGAAAAGTAAGAATCTCTTGTTTATTATAAATATACAGAGTGGCCCAAAAGTCTGGAAACGGCCAATTATCTCGTAAATTGCTAGTCCTAATTGTACAAAATTTTGGGTACACCGATTATGGGATACGCTGATTCCAAATTTGATATTTACAATGTTGCCAGATTTGCCGTTTCTCTTAAATTATTAGTCACTTTGGTTTTTCAAATTCATCAACCTGTATATTCAGCCATTATTAGAATCTCCTATTGAATACGATTTCAACCATATGTAACACTTATGATTTTATGTAGTCTGGAAGGTCTTAAATAAATAAAATAAGTCTGGCAACGCCTAATTGTCTCAATAAATTTTTTAATACAAACTATTTTCAACTACATTAAAACGTAAGAATTGAAAGATTATAACATTTTTAACATAACGGTTACTTTATCAAGTGTTCAAAATTTGTTCCATTTGTGAGTTGATAGTACCTTAATCGATGGTAGAATGCGTCTACCACATTTCTTCATGATTGTTTTATTTATTTAAGACCTTCCAGACTACATAAAATCATAAGTGTTACATATGGTTGAACTCGTATTGAATAGGAGATTCCAATAATGACTGAATATACAGGGTGATCAATTTAAAAAACCAAAGTTACTAATAATATAAGAGAAACGGCAAATCTGGTAACATTGCAAATATCAAATCTGGAATCTCCGTATCCGAAAATAGGTGTACCCCAAATTTTGTACAATTAGAATTTGCAATTTACGAGATAATTGGCCGTTTCCAGACTTTTGGGCCACTCCGTATATATTTTTTACGGCTAGATATTCCTTAGTAAATGATTTATTTACTTTAATTATCAATAAGAAATTATTTAATTCAATTCGAACATATTTAAATATAATTGTTTTTAAAAGTCAATATAAGCCCTATAATATTTAAAATAATAGCTTGCAATATAAATATCTAGTAATGAGTTTAATGGTATTTTTTGTATTTCAGTCGTGGCATGATATAAAATCAAAGGTAAAAACAAAAAATGTCAAATCAAATCTTACCAGAGGGGAACTGGTGGTGGAGCGGCCATAAAAGACATATTGTTAAAATGGGAAGAAAATGTGATTAATTTTATATATCCTACATCTACTTTAGGTCATCCATCTACCCCGGAATCAGTTATTGAGTTTGTAAGTCTATTTAAAACTTTTACTCAAGAAACATTAAATCCAATATAAGTATAATATGCCTATACTGTTACAAATCAGAGGCAGAAGTCGTATAATTTCTGTACTTTATTTGCTTATTCCTATTATGCCTTAGTTAATTCATTGTAAGGTTTTAAATTTCTGTACCTGTATTTTATACCTATATTTTGAACATAGGGATTATTTTATATCCTGTAATTATATTGCTTTATCACACTTTTTAATAGTTTATAAATGAGATTTTAAAAAGAATCTTTAGTTAAATATCAAAATTTTACTTAATTGTTTAGGATTTTGAAGATGAAATGCAGCAAGTGGAAGAACAACAAGAAGAAGAAGAAGAAGAAGAAGAAGAAGAAGAAGAAGAAGAAGAAGAAGAAGAAGAAGAAGAAGAAGAAGAAGAAGAAGAAGAAGAAGAAGAAGAAGAAGAAGAAGAAGAAGAAGAAGAAGAAGAAGAAGAAGAAGAAGAAGAAGAAGAAGAAGAAGAAGACAGAAGAAGAAGAAGAAGAAGAAGAAGAAGAAGAAGAAGAAGAAGAAGAAGAAGAAGAAGAAGAAGAAGAAGAAGAAGAAGAAGAAGAAGAAGAAGAAGAAGAAGAAGAAGAAGAAGAAGAAGAAGAAGAAGATGAAGAAGGGAATGAACACGAACAATTCCAACACATGGATCATTCATATATTGAAAATATGGAGAACTCGTACACGGAACTTGACAACCCTCTCGTGGAAATTAAAAATCAGCCACCTGTCTCTAAAGGCAAGATTTATTTTATAAAACAAACTTTACAGTTGACAAATTGAAATTAAAAATCATTAATTATAATTAACGTCTACAAACTACTTGAAACAAACTGATTTACACTGCTAGTCATTCAGAAATTGGCGAGGCTTAAAATAGCATTTTCTCATTAAAAATGTAATTTTTAACCTCGCCTTGACTGTATGAGAATTATTATTTAATGGTTATTATATTTTTGCAGTTAAGATAACACCACCAACTCGCCGACAGCAATTTGATAAGTCTGTTAAGGCTACAAATGACGACTAACACATCAAAAGAAAGAAATGACATTTTACAAAATTATTATTTAGAAAAACTAAAACTAATGAAGGAAAATAATGACTTACAAAAGAGGGAAAATGAGAACATTGAAGAAAAAAATTATTTGACACGACAAAAAATAAAAGTTAGTGAAAAACAGAACAGGATATTAGAAAAATATTGGCGAACCTTATTAGGGATACTTAAAAAGTAATTGCCCTGTCATTTAGTATTGTCTAGTGCTTATAGCTATTTTTTTGTTTTAAGTATTTATTTTAAGTTTTTATTGATTTTATTTGTTTGTTTATCTAGAAGATTATTTTATTTTGTTTGTTTATTGTTTGTTAATATAGATATAAAAATTCTATTTGAAAACTGTTCTTTTATTATATTTTATATCAGAAAAACCTTAAAATACCTGCCTGGTAAATATTTTTGAGTGTCTAAATTATTTCAGAATTTTTTTAAATTATCTCGATATTTACCATAATTTTTGTTCTATATATGACTTCTCTAAAATAGACCGTACTGGATAAATTTGAGGAAAAATATAAAATTTTAATTTTTCAGTATTTTTGTTGGCAATGAAAATATGTAAAAAAATGTATCAAGTAAAATGTTTGTGGGAAATGTATGTATTTGGTTCATCCTCTAAACATTTACGGGGAGTAGTATACAATACGTTGTACAGAATAACAGGGAAAAGCCTATAATAACTTTAGAATTACATCAATTTTTTTTTATTGATTTCTTTAATGTATATTTGTTCAAAACTTTATTTGGTAATATAGATGTCTTTTAAAAAAAATATTTTTATTTACATTTATAAGCAATCTTATAATTTTGTTAAGCTCTAAAATGGCCATTAATAATTTGATTTTTGTTTTCATCTGCCAGCTACTAATGCTGGATTTACTCTGGCTCTCCTATTGAAATCTTGGTCTTGATCCAAACAAAATTATTTTCAATGCCAAAGTCATTGAATTCATCATCTGGATCGGGCATATTATGTTGTAAACACATATTGTGCAACACTACACAAGCATTAATAATATTTGATGAGACTTGTGGTGAATAATGCAAAACACGATGCTTTGGCAAGCATCGGAACCTCATTTTTAGTAGTCCGTTACACCTTTCTACTATACTTCTTGTGGATCTATGGCTTACATTATATCTATGTGCATTGGTATTTGGCGGAGGTTCAATTTCTGTGGGCGTTGAGAGCCATTGCCTTAAGGTATATCCAGAATCGCCTGAAAATATATTGGATTACACTTAACCTATTTGAACTAAAAAAATTAAGTATACAATTAAAAGTTCTAATTACTCAATAAGTGATATTCTGTGTGACCAATACAATGTAAATTCTCCATAGCTTCTTTCACATTGGAATTATTCCAAATATATTGATCATTTGTACTTCCAGGATACCTGGCATTAACATTTAAAATTTCATTTTGGAATCTCAATCCTACGAATCAAGATCTAGATATTAGAAAAAAAAAAAAAGTATATAAATATTATACCAATTGTACATTTATAGAGTGATATCCTTTCCTATTCACATACATATGTTCAGGATGAATTGGATCTTGAGTTTTAGGAGGAACTAGTGCAATAGGTGTACAATCAATTGCACCTACAATGCCCAGAAATCCAGCCATATTGAAAAAACTAAAATAATATTTTATAAAGAGAATACCTATACTTCGCCTGATGTGTTTATAAGATAATCATTTATATACTAACTTACCCATTGCGAATGGTATTTAAATTCTCTACATTCATTGGAAATTTAACCCATGTATTAAAAATTTCAGGCCGATTTAAAATACTAGTTACTTCTTTAATACTCCTGCTAACTGATGACTGACTCAAAGCTAAAGATATATTTGCACCAATATATCTGGTAACTTCCAGAAGCAAAAAATTTAAGTGCTATTAAGACTTACAATTTAACAATATATAGGTTATTACAAATTATGTACTCAATTGTTATATTTACCTTTACTTTTGGATTTAAAGCAGATGATCTTTCTGGAGTTTCCATATAGGGTGAGACCATATCTATTAGAAATTGTGCCAATTCCTTATTCAATCTAAAAATTCTTATAAATTGACGATCTGCGAACTGAAATGGATCATCCCTAACATGATAAATTCGAGGTGGTAGTTCCATTTCTATAACATTGTTTAGTGCCTGTAAAACTCATATTTTTTCTATATCATCCATACTAAATAAAATATACCAAAATAAACTGGCACTTAAGCGTCCAATAAAAGAGTTCACGGTACAAAAAGTTTTATTTTTATATACTAATAAACTAATAAAATGTTCAAAAAAAGTCAAATTGAAAATAAATATTTCCCAATAAATCACAAAACATAACCAATAGATAGAAACACGAATCACGTATGATGAAGCAGGATTAATTGACAATTATAACCTTACTTTCACCTAAACGAATGCGACAAAGTTTTTGTCGAACGGTCATGAGCGCTCTTTGAAAATCATCATTTCTTAGCGCATGCGTTAATAAATTTGACGAATGCCGCCAGTTCAAGAATACACTTTCATCAAGTCGCATGGCGATAAGTTAACGAAGGCGTCAGGAATTGGTCCGTGGCGGAGACCAGGGGGGTCTCCGCCACGGCTGTTCTCTCGGGTGGATGTAAACTCTGCACTACCCTACCTGCATCTCTACAAGTAATCTAGACACCAGCCAAAATGTACCTGCAAAAGAGATATGTACATTGGGCACCCCAATTAATTTAAATAAAAAATCAGTATGCACAGAATAATGTAATAAAATATAATGTAGGTACTTACAAATTTTTAAGCAGCAAACAAAAATTAAAAACAAAAAAAAATTAAAAAATTTTCAGCACTACTTGCATATCATCAATATAAAACTCGTCAAAGCTACTATTATACGGTTCCATTGATGTCAGAAACTGCAACTCAACGATCCTACGACTATTATGCTCCAAAACTGTACAATTCTATTCCTGAGAATCTAAAATCCTTGAGAAATTAAGCTAAGCTTTAAAGGAGTTAAAAGCGTATTTTCTTCAAAGTCTTCAAAAAGATTTGTTAAGAATGTTCAATTAAACTAAAAACACCACACAAAAATTAAAAACAGAACAAAATAATAATTCAAAAAAAAAAAAACATTGAATCAAAAAATTTAGATAAAAAAAAGCTAAACTTTAATTCTGGCGAGTAAAATAACAAAGTGTAACCGTGACATTTTTCCATTATTTATTTGCTTACACACTTCACTTATGCCCAATTTCACCAACTAATTACTAAAGTTAAAAAATACCTAAACCGGATATAGGAATTCATAAGTGCAATATACATTTCACCATTTAAAGACCATAGGAAATATCTAACTTTAGGACAGCTTGCTGCGCCAGCCTAAGGCATTTAGGAAATACTTAAGTACTTAACCTCAAAATAGTTTGTTTTCATTTCTATTTGTTTGCATAATTTTTTAGAGAGTTTATTAGTTATTATTTAAAGAACGTCTCGAAAGGTTCGACGATGAAGGGCCGCGAGAACGCGTAATTCGTCCGCGTACGAATTATTTTGTGACATTAGACGAAACTGATTTCTTTCGGCGTTCTCGATTACGTAAAAATACAACATTACAAAAATTAAAGATAGTTGAAGATGTTCTTGAATTAGAAAGAGATAGGTAAGTTGCTTTACCCATAAATTAATAAAATTTTGACTTTAATTAAAATAATTTGTTGTATACAGTTATTAAAGTACCTACTGTTTTTTTTTTTTTTTTTTTTCAGAAACGAATCAGTTTCCCCAATAAATCACTTACTATTGTTACTGTGTTTTTATGCTACGGAACGTTTTTTAATGCAGGTGTGAGCGCAATTACAAGTTGCCGAATAATTAGAAAGGTTACTGCAGCTGTATGTAATTTGAAAATGAAGAGCTGCTAAAGGTAAAAGGGATTTTTTCCTAATTGCAGGCTTCCTAAGTATTATAGGTGCAATTGATTGCACACATGTAAAGATCCAAAGTCCTGATGAGTTGTATTAACATTTGTTTAACTTTCCATTTTGTATTTCTTTTGCCTATATTATTTCTTTTGGTAATTTTTCTTTTATATTTAAAACGGGTATTCGCTAAATGTTGTAAAAACTAAAAACCAATATAAAGGGTGTATCTTATAGTGGTACCCGCTGTTTTTTTCAAATAAATTGACAACCAGGTGATGTTAATGTTTTAGAAACGTCAGTCCAGTACAATTTTAACAATTAACCACCTTACACCACAACAACATGCTGAAATTGAAAAAAATTGTTTTCAAAAAAACTCCTATTGCGTGCCATGTTCCCGAATCGATTGATATCGAAATACGGCGATTTTGACTGGCCGGCTCATTCACCAGATTTGACCGCACCTGACTTTTTCCTGTGGGGATACCTGAAGGGAAAGGTTTATGCCGATACACCAGCCACTCTCCAACAACTTAAGGCCAATATACGCCGAGAAATCGCTGCTATTTAACCCGAAACACTCCAAAAATTGATGGAAAATGCCGAAAAACGAACCGATTTGTGTGTGGCGTCCAGAGGTGGCCACTTGGCCGATGTCATCTTCAAAAAGTGACCAAATAAATTGTAATGGATCCAGTTTCAATAGAAAAAAACATTTATTACAAAAAATTCACTGTTTGTCAAATTATTTAAAAAATACTTCGGATACCACTATAAGGTTACCGTTTAGTTCTTATTTGTAGACATGAATAACAATTATTTATACCGGCTTAATATTTTTCCAAAAGGAGATGATGCTACTATTTTTCAGAATAGTAGGCATTTGATAATTGTATATTATTAGGAGATATGGATATGCCTTGAAGGTAAAACATAATCTTAGTAAATAGGCCATCACGAAAAAGTGGCACGACAATACGGAGTACTTAAAAGAAGATTTCCGGTATTGGCGGTAACTAAGTTACCTGAACATTTTTTGTGATTTTTTAATATTAATTTCTCAATAAGTTCCACGGTTTACTATATATATTTTATTGTAAAAAACAAAATCTAAATATTTCAAAAACCTTATTTTTAGTTTTTTTCTACTCCATCTAATCAATAAATACATAATAGTATAATTCGAGAATTGTTGTTGAGGACTTACTTTCTCGTGAGGCACTGTACAAATACTCACATTTTAAAAAAAAAATTTCAAAAATTTGCAAGGTAAGGTATAGTTAAAAGTTCAGTATTAGATAAATAAGGACTTCAACTATTAGAAAAAAATTAATTTTAGTCATAATCTAATAACTTTTTTTTTAACATTTGAGGCGAGAGGTGTGGCGAAAGGACCTCCTTAAAGCAGGCGTTAGTTTCTGTTGTACATTATCGTACCAACAGGCATAAAATTAACTTTGTGAAATGTCGAAGTGTATGTTAAATAACAAAAAGTTTCATTACATAAAAAAAAGAAATAAAAGGTTAATTAACTTAGCTGCTCACTCTGCAGCCCCCAGAATGATACTATTCTTGAGCCCATTCTCGTGCTCTCCATCTGCACTTTTCAAAGTATAGTGCCCAGGATCAATAGGTATCGGAAAATGTCTCGGTATCACCAATAAATTGTCAAGCTTGTTGGAGATCGAGAAAAGACTTCCTTCAGTCAGAAAAGTAGTGGCAACGTCGCACCAAATCAATGTTGCGAGCCACAGCTCGATAATGAAAAGACAGTAAATTTGACTGTATCCCGTAACGTGCACCCTAAAAGAAGGTACAAAACTTTATTTCAGTATAACGAAACTAAGAATGTACGTATATTCCCCCAAGTGACTATATATATATATATATATATATATATATATATATATATATATATATATATATATATATATATATATATATATATATATATATATATATATATATATCAATTATTAACATCCCTTAATAGTGAACGATACAAAACCCTAGAATGATAATTTAATATGTACAGTACCCCAAAATAAAATAAATTCAGCGCTCAGCTGGAATAAAACTAGGTTATTGTGTATAAACAAAATAAAATTAATAAATTAAAGTACCTCTTTCGCGAGGGTGATGGGCATCCAAATGCCGGTCACGTTCCTGAGTTAGGAGAGGAGAGCTGCCAAATAATTACTCCACAAATCCATAGCACCATGCACAAAAAATTCAAATACATTAGGCTGGAAAATCCGAATCCAGTGGCCAAAATAGAACGTTTAAACCCCAAGAAAATCTCCTCGAACACGAGCTAGGTAGTTGAACACCAAATTCTTCCAAAACAACCTATTTCCAAACAAAATATTGTTCTCACACAACTACTTAGAGTATAAGTTAAGCCTTCACAAAATCCCAAACTAGGCACACATTTAACAAAAATACCATATAATTATTTATTACGCACAACTTTTAGATTTTGTGGCTTCAAATAGTCTATCGGTTTTTTTTTACGCAAAAAAGTTTCTAGAAAAATCAGCTTCACAAAAAATCCGCGGTTGTCGTCGCGCAAGACATCCAGAAAATTCGTTTCCTTAATATCCAATCAAATGTAACAATTATACCATTTCTGCAAACTAACACACCTATACTAACCAATCACAACACGTAATATAAAAATCAATATCTGTAGTACAAACTAATATACCTCTATTGACCAATAAGAATTAACATTCACAAAACCCCTATTAACAGAAATGATTCCAGAGTGTTCTAGAATATCTACTATAACTACATCTGAAACACTAGAACAACCAAATCACAATAATAATTTACCCACGTAATGTAATCCTACTAACTGTTACAAGAAATGAAAAAAATCTGACATGAAACATTACAATAAAACTAAAAGAATAATTATACTTTGCACAAAACTACAACTCGGTGCAGTCCCAGTGCACAAATTACGCGAACAAAGCGTTCCGTGTCAACGAAACTTCAATCTACAAGCTATTGAATTTAAATGTCAAAATAATGACAGCAAAAGTACAAAATAAACAATATATTGTCAATAATATTTGAAATATTAATTTAAAATACAAATAGTGATGTTATTACCAATATATAAATTGAGTTCAATGGTCAGAATCGCTAAAATGAAGGTGAAAGTAAACCAGTGTCGAAAACTAACCGAAAACAAACCGTAAAGGGTCGTGAAAATATCGACACTGTGGTCAAATCAAAGAAAATCTGTCTCCAAATGCAAAATACACATGAAGCAAAGTATTTAAGAAATGAAATATGTCTTAGAAATGAATTTATGATTTAATGATGTCTCAAGAAGTGTTATAGAATAAACAAACATGATGTAGTTAACAAGAATTTCTTTAAAAGTGTCTCAATCGAAGCAAGACAAATATAAGGTAAATATTAGATTCTAAACAGTATACACATAGTTATTTAAACGATTTTCAATTCATATATATGACTTAAGAGTTTTGGAGGGTAGAAATAAAGTATTTGAGTTTAAATTAAATTTCTGAAAACCTTAGTTCGTTGGTTAAAATAAAACCGTTACAATAAATCATTTATTTTTCCTCTCAAATATGTTCAATAAAAAGTTATCTGATTTTTGCATTTAACACTTAATTTCATTGCAATTTCCCATAAAGCACATTTTTTTACTTACTTTAACAGTATATCCACAGTATATAGATACATTTTATAGAATGTTATAAAACCAATAAAATTCTGATATTTTTTATGTATTTTATTTCGCGTACCTAAATCAATGTAATAATAAAAATGTATTTACAATAATAAAAAAAACAAGTTTACAATAATATATTATTATATACAATAATAATATACTATACAATATTGTCGCATAACGTGACAATATTACTACTACTACTACTACTACTACTACTACTACTTAAAAACTCAATTTGCATGCCCCTGCTGCTACTACTACTATTGATATATAATTACAATAAAAGAAATATACAGAATGAATAATGAGTCGTCAATAAAACCAATAACCCAAATGACATGTAAAACAAGTTTTAATCCTTTAAAATTGCCTCTATTAAGAAGGGTCTACATCTTCGTTATCTAAAAAAATATAACATTTTAATATAAAATCTTACTTTCTAATTTTTGTAAAATAATGCTTCGCAATTGAACACTTTGCTCCGCTTTTCTTTTCGCTAACTCAAAAAGCTCCTTTTTTTCGGATCTCCTTAGGACTCCATGATTTAACTCTTGAGTCAAAATATTTTGTTTCAATGGAAGCCTATACAACTGGTCCTCTTCTCGAAGGCGTTATTTGTCTGCTAGTGCTTGCAGGTTGAACAAGGGGCAGTTGAAAGTTTGCACTTCTCTCACCAGTTTCAACTTGAGAAATATAAGTTTCCATTGGTTTACTCTCAAGTAGTTCATTTTCAACAAAAATTGGTTCTATTGGAAATACGTCTATATCGACAAATAAAAAATATGAGTTTTAAAAAAGTAACACTTCCCAAACGGTTTTGTTTAACTATAGAGCAGGCTGAAAATCACAAACAGGAAAGTTTTCTATTCCAACACCTGCTCTTCCTATCAAAACTAACACCTCTTCCAAAATATTATTTCCTTTGAGGTTGCTTGGCCCACCGCCTGTGCCTATTATATCCACTTTTAATTTGCTTTTTTAAGTTTTTGCCTCGTATTTCAATTTGTTTCAAATTTTCTTCATTCCTAAAACATTTAAAATATAAACCTTCGTAAATAAGTAACCCTGGAAAATAAAGTTACCTCTTAAATATGGTTATTTGAATTAAAATCCTGAACCATTTTCATCCAAACCGTTTCTGTTTTTTTTATTAAACGTAAAATTAGTTTTTTTGCTTAACATTTCACCCTGTATTTGCAATAAAGCAAGCAATTTCACCTTGTCTGTAAAATTGGTTTCTTTTCCCTTCCATTTTTCACAATATAAAAATTATTAAATAAAAAGTCTATAAAATTACACTCCACGTTCTGGAGTATTAAGCCCGGGGGTGTTATAGGACATAATGATTTAATGGTGAACTGCAAACCCTTTACTAATGGTATAATTAATGACATGGTCGGATATTTCTCTCCAGATATTTCGACTATCATTACATCTATTGGCTTTAATAATTTAATACAATCTGCTATAAGTGACCATTCTTGAGCTATCAATTGGACATTTTTCAAGATTTGGAATTATAAGAGAAAGAGGGTCTTTGATCTCCTGTAATCATTCCAACATAATTAAGGTGGAGTTCCAACATGTACTGACATCTTGTTTTATTTTTAGTAGAGGTTTACCCAATAATTCTTGGTTCTTCTTCAGAATTCCGTGGTTTCCACTACAGTATGCTTAAAATATCCTACCAATTTCTTGCATTTTTTTATTAACTGTAATAACATTTCATTGTCAGTAGAAGTTAGGGCATCTGTAGCACTTAGATTTAAAGTGTGTGTGATGCAAATGTAAAAAGTAATTTCTTTAATAAATATAAAAAAAATATGTTTAAAAAATTGTACTAAAGATATTATTTCTAATTTGTAATTAATTAAAAATATATTAAAATAAATTAATAAAAATAATTTAAAATAAAAATATTTTTAAGTTTTTAAAATCGACTCAATTAAAACCCGCTTTAACATCTTCTTTGCCTACAAATAAAAAATAGCATTTTAATATAAAAAAATATTAATATGATCTCTAAATCCTTATTTTCTAATTGTTAAGGAATAATATTTCTTAATTTCACAATCTGTTCTCGTTTTCTTCTTTCTATTTCAAATAGTTCTCTTTCGTCTTGTCGTTTTTCTATTCCATGACTAATCTATTGTTTTAATTGACCTGTTTCAATTTTTCACTCTAAATTTTCTCATTTATTAATTGGTCTTTGGGTGTTTTCACAGTGATCGGTCTTCTTCTTGAAGAAGGAGTAGGCATTGTATCAGTCCTACTTTCAACTGAAACTGGAGGTATTTGCGTGATAACAGATCCAGATGTTTCACCTGTCTCTTCAAACACCTGAGGAATAAGTAATTTTTCCTCTGGCTCATTATCTCTATTTGTTACTTCTATCGGTGCAAATATTTCTGCCATACTTTGATCCATCAAGTATATTTGCGATTCCTATACGTGCTCTTCCAATTAAAACCAAATCCTCCTCCAAAATATTATTTTATTTTTGGGTACACCTCCCGTACCCATTACTTTTGTTAAAGACAATTTTTTTGAAATTAAGTTTTTGTTGGCTAAACTTAGCGTCAGAGATTAGGTACATAAAGATAGGAAACGCAGCGACCGCAGTAACAATGGCGTCATCTATGCGTCTCAAATGTTAACTAAAGGTACACGTCGTTTGTAGACAGACAGTAGACGTGGACAGTTTGTAAATATAAATGTAAATTAGTTCTATGTATATCATAGAATCCTGAATTTGAATTTTAAATTTTGAGTTCACCATTGTGTTATCCTCTAGATGAACTAAGCGAAATGGTTGTAGCTATTTTTGTGTGAAATTTGAGGACAATAAATATATTTTGTAATATTACAATAAGTCGGAGAACGTATTGCATTAGTAACACATGCTACATGAATTAATGTAACAACCCCAATGTGGTGCTCTTTAATTAACCAAAGTAAGATCTAGTCATGTAAGTAACACAAGTAGTAGCTAACTTTTGTCACAAAGTAGGTATTTATTTATTTATTTATTTATTTATTGTTTTAGAGCAATAAAATGGCTTCAAAACGTTAAAAAGAAGATTTGATATAGCAAGAAAAATATCTGAATTCCCATTATTGAGTTTGCACTCAACACTTTTAAATAAGACACCATTGGCCATTCGTTTGGAAAATAAGAACAAAAATGTTAATGTTACCAATAACGATCAAAAATTAAAAAATATTTGTTACCAATAGATTTACAATAATTAATCGATAATAGACTATACGTGTAGTATTCTCTTTAATAAATAATTTATCGTAATTACATTGTTTAAATTTATTTACCAGAACGTGAGAGTGCAGTCGATATTCATACAACCTTAATTATCAGATTTTTAAATTTCCCACTGCAATATTTGTTTGATATTGATGACAGTGCCACATAGTGGGTCAGATGTTAACTGCGTTAAAGATGGTCGTTGTTAAGCATTGGCTTCTTATGAGCGTTTCCTATCTTTATCTCCCTTATCTCTGCTTAGCGTATAATTTCGAGAAATGCCTAACTTCTCTTGATTTAATTTTGAGGTTGGGTTCGTGTGTTGTGACTGTTGTGTTAATGTTTTGATTTTTTTTTCGATTATGATGCAAAGAAAAACGCTAAACCCACTAAGAAGTCGTGGTAATAATTTCTCTAAAGAAGAGGAATTAAGTTTAGTCAAGATTATTTCTCAATTTAAAGATATAGTTCAGAACAAAAACATGGATCAAGTGACACCTAACAAAAAGGTACATTTAGTAAAAGTGAAAAACATAATTTTCGTCGTTGTTTTCACCTATTGTATAACTTTTTAGGAGGAAGGTTGGCAAAAAATTTTGAATCAGTTTAATAGTTGCCATAATATGAGAACACTTACACAAATCAAGTCAAAATATGACAACCTAAAAACTGCTGCTCGAAAATATTGTTCAAATATTAACAGGAACATATATGGCACGGCCTATTATTTACGAGGAAGTCATTAATATAATAAATAAAAAACAATACAGGGTTTATCGAACAGGTATGACGATGATAGCATAATTATTGAGAAAGTATTTGATGAAAATGAAGAAGATAGTACATGTGTAGTTGAGGAACAAATACAGATAGGTAGGTAATATATGTTTTATTTAGGTTTATACAACAAATATTTCACAGCAATATTCTTATTAATTTCCATGGTATGAACATTTAATTTTTTTATTTTGTTCAGTATATTAACAATTTTAAGCTACACTTGCTATAAAATGTTGGGTATATAATTAGTTTTGTTAATTTCAGTTGTAGATCAGGATAAGAATTTAAATTCAGAGATACAAGATAAGGAAAATATTGTGCCAAGTACAAGCACAGAAATAAAAGACACAAGACCTGTATTAAGTTCCTACACTCCAAAAATTGTTAAAAGAACCAAGAAACAAGAAGCTTCTTTTGAAAAATAAGCCAGCACTACAAAAACATGAAATAAAAACATTTCTTGTTCTTATATACCAATATCCGAGAATACCGATCAAGGAGAAGCGACAGTAGCTGTCGGTGCCTTTGATATTGGATGCGACCTTTTTCACAACATGACTTTGATTAATACACAACTTAAGCGACAGTAGCTGTCGGTGCCTTTGATATTGGATGGACCTTTTTCACAACATGACTTTGATTAATACACAACTTAATACGCTGCGAAAACCTGATTATTTTCTACACTGAGCGAAATAGTTTGGCAAATTATCTGAAATCATTGTTATAGTCCATGCGCCAATTTAATGTGATTTAATTACATTGAAGTAGTTAGGGTTAATAGCAATGGTGAAATTTCGGCACCAAAATATAATTCATTATGTAATAATTAATTATTTGTTATAAAAGTAAAAGACGTTTATTATTTTATAATTTATCCATGAAATTTGTTCAATATTTGGTTTATTTATTGTTAAAAATGTAATAAAAGCCCCATATTTAAATTAAATTACCTTTCCCTTAAGTAAAAATAAGGTAAATAAATGGCACACTTTTGACCATTCAGAGGACGTCCAATTCTGGAGTATATTTGGTCGTCGAATACTGGACATTCAAAAAACGTCCAGGATTATATTTTCATTGAAACCAAAATACTACTAAACTTAAAATTAAATCCAAAAACAGACGTTCTCTGTGTATCGATATTCAGCTGTCAAATTAATTAGCATAAACGGACGTACACTCAATGCCCGGATATGGACGTCCTGATCCTCAAATGGACCAAAATGTACGTCCATTGGACTATGTGTGCTGTCTAGGCATAGAAGAATTTTTAGAAATAGTACTTATTTAAGTATGTACCAATATTTCCAAAATCAACTCCAGTATGATTCATTCAATAAATATAAATATGAATGGGCAAAACATCTTTATATTGACATAATTTTAACTTACAGTTTAGCCATAATAAAGGGATTTCGCCCACTTTGACCAATCCTAATTGAAACACGCGAATTTATTATATTTTTTTAAATATAATTTCAAAATAAAATAAACAAAATCTGCAGTTCATTGTTTATTAAATTTATTTAAAAGAAGACAAACATATATTTCAGAAAATCCAATACCTACATACACGTATGAAAAATAAAATGTCAAAAATGATTAAATCATTATACTTAATATTTATACATGTGATAAAATTCTTAGTTTCCTAATAACTTTTTTGGCACATTTTATATCTGTATTAGAATACCTAAGTGTGTAAAAAATCTTCATATTATTACTACACAAAACAAACACCAAAAAATATCACTTAACATTGCTCACGTACTAAACACAACTTGGACTGACTTTGACAGATAACATCATTTTGAGTGATACACAACTTATTTTCGCACATGTGCGTTACAAAACGGTACACTGAAAACACCAAGCTGTCGCTTCTCCTTGATCGGTATTCTCGGGCAATATATTGAGCAGAAAATTCAAAATTTGAAAAATGAGGACAGGAGGAAGCAAGAAAGGAATGAAAAAGAAATGGAACTGCTGAATATAGAAATCGAAAATGAAAGAAAAATGGATTATTAAAATGTGTTTATTTAATAAAAATTACAATTAATGAACATTTTCATTTATAAATATTGTTCAGTACTGAACATGTCTGTATAAGGCACGTCCAGAAAGTAAGTTCCGTTTGGTAATAAAATTAAATTGTGTACAGATACAGAAAAATTATTTATTGCACAAAATTCTACAACTCTTAAACTACTTTTCCACATAACTGCCGAAATTTTGCAGGCATTTATCATAGCGTGGCACAAGTTTTTGTATACCTTCTTCATAGAAGTTTGCCGCCTGTGTCTTCAACCAGTTGGAAACAGTTTCTTTCAGCTCGTCATCATTGTTGAAGTGTTGACCGCCAAGGAAAGACTTGAGATGTAAGAATAGATGAAAGTCGCTAGGAGCGAGGTCTGGGCTGTACGGAGGATGGCCAAACACGTCCCAGCCAAATCCCTGTAGGAGGTTTTTCGTCACATTTGCAGTGTGTGGTCGTGCGTTGTCGTGAAGAAAAACAACACCTTTTGACAGCAATCCTCGGCGCTTATTCTGTATTGCGCAATAAGCATCTGCTGTGATTGTTTGACCACGCGGTAAGAAATGAATGAGTAAGATGCCTTTCCAGTCCCAGAACACTGTGCACATCATTTTTCGAGGTGTCAAGATTTGCTTCGGCTTAACCTTTGCTGGGGATGAAGTGTGCCTCCATTCCATTGATTGCCGCTTACTTTCAGGGATGTCGTAAGAAACCCAAGTTTCATCTCCTGTGACTATCTGTATCAGAAATTCTTCGCCACCTTCATCATAACGGGTCAAAAACTGAAGTGCACTACCCATCCGTTTTGTTTTGTGTTGCTCAGTAAGAATCTTTGGTACCCAACGTGAGCAAAGTTTACGAAATTTCAGTTTTTCGGTAACAATTTCATGAATTAGTGATCGTGAGATTTGGGGAAATTCCATAGCGAGAGCACTAATTGTAAACCTGCGGTTTTCCTGGATCTTTTCATCAATCGCGTGAACCAGTTCTTCTGTAACCAAAGATGGACGCCCACTTCGTTCTTCATCGTGCACGTCACTACGTCCTTCATTGAACTGTCGGACCCATCTTCTCACCATTGAATCACTCATCGCATTTTGTCCGTAAACATCGCAAATTTGCCGATAAATTTCAATTGGTTTCACTTTCCTCGCATTCAGAAAACGAATCACAGATCTGATTTCACAAGCGGCGGGATTTTCAATCAACACCGACATTAAACCTTGGTGAAAGTGACATTAATGCGATATACACATTTGGAAAAAATAAAGATAACAAGGCAATTTTGGTTAAATTTGTCTCTTATCTTACTAAGCAGAAGGTATTAAAAAGCTGCGGCAAATTAAAAGGGACGGACATACGTATATCAGAAGAACTGTCACAAGAGGAAAGAATTGTTAGGAATGTGTTATTGCAAAAACTAAAAGAAGAAAAAGAAAATAATAAAAAAGCACATATTTATGCACAAAAATTATTCGTCGACGGTGAAATCTATACATATGAAGACATTATCAAGAGTCAACTTGCTGCTGAGAATTTGCCAAACAATAAAAACAACAATCAAAAACAAACCATAGAAAATTATACAAATCAAGAAAGAAAAAAGCAAAACGAGCCAGAAAATCCGTTGGAAACCCTTACGAAGAAAATAGCTTCTGACTCGCATCTGGAACAAGACACTCACCTAGATTTCCTCAAAATAAAACCAATTAATTTATAGCTGTAAATACTAACCATATTATAGAAATTTTAAATATTTTATTTTATTTCATATATTTAACTGTTTATTGTTTAATATTTTGTTGTTCTACGTTCTAACTATTAAAATAATACTAACTTAAATAATAATTTTTACATATTTAAATAAAACATTCTGGAGTGATTCTGATTTCAACATGAATAACTATCTTCTAGATTTCAAAATCGAAAAGGTTGACACCAAAGAGATCCAAGATCCCCCAGACTATAACAGATACACTAAGGAATTTAACAAAAACCAAAGCATATCTATATTTCAAATGAATGTACGAAGCATAAATAAAAACTTCGACGAATTAAAAATACTCTTGAACCAGGTAAATGTAAAATTTGATTTTATTATATTGACTGAAACACGACAAATCCCCGACAGCTCCTTATATCACCTGGATGGTTATGACTTGTTTTACAATAATGGTAATTTCAACGAATGCGACGGTGTCATAATCTTAGCTAAACAAAAATTTAACTGCACATATAAATTAGTAGACCTTACTGAAATGATCATTTTAGAACTTAGCGGAGTAGCATATAATAGAAGTATAATAATAAATGGAATTTATAGACCCTGCCCTTCGAATGTAGATACTTTTATAAATGATTTAGGAATATATTTAAATCAATGCAAAAAATGTGATATTCATTTATTAACAGGAGACATTAACATTGACATATTAAGTCACAATCAGCATTATGTTCATGATTACTTAAACATGATAAACGAAGAGGGTTTTGAAAGCCTAATTAACAAATACACTAGAGTAGTCGGAAATCAGAAATCGTGTTTAGATCATATATTCCTCAAATCTAGCATTAATGAATCTAAAAACTTTCCTATAATATTCCAGACCAACATTACGGACCATTTTTCGGTAACAAATCACCTTGTTCTACCTGAAAAAGAAATAAGCATTCCATTAGAAAAAGTAAAAATAATTTTTAATAAAAGCAAATTTAAAAATAAAATAAAACAAGACAGTTGGTTAGAACTTTTCTCTACTAGTGACGTTGATGATTGCATGGACATTTTTATTAATAAAATCAAATCTTATATTGAAAATTGTAGTGAGAAAAAGAAAATAAAACGAAGTGAAATAAAACGTAAAAACTATATCACACCAGCCCTTATAATTTCTGTTAACGAAAAAAATAGATTATTTAAAATTATGAAAAATAACTATACCCCTGAAAATATATCTAACTTTAGGAAATATAGAAACCATCTAAATTTACTGATAAAACAAGCAAAAACTAATTACTATAATAATCAAATTGAAAATAATAAAAACACAAGCAAAAAGTTATGGGAATGTGTTACGGAAATCACAAGTTTAAAGAAACACAAAAAACCAATATCAGAAATAATAGCACCATATGGCACCGTAATAGATAACCCTAAAGAAATTGCTAATATTTTCTGTGAACACTATACTGAGGTAGGAGAAAAAATGGCAACAAAAATCAAAAGTAAGCGACAAACACAAAATATGATCAACCAAAAAAAAATTAGTCAAACGATTTTCCTAGCTGAAACTGATACAAAGGAAGTATATGAAACTATTATGAATTTAAAAAACAACAAAACACCAGGGTTAGATGGAATTCGTTCAGAAATTCTTAAATTGGTAGGTAAAGATATAGCACCGGTACTAACATTTTTAATTAATAAATCAATAAATCAAGGTAAATTCCCAAACCAGTTAAAAGTATCAGAAATAATACCCCAATTTTAAGATGGGAATGTCTCAGAAACAGCTAACTACCGGCCGATCTCATTAATTTCCAACATTGGTAAGGTGTTCGAGAAAATATTACATAAAAGGATTATGTCATTTCTAAAAAAATATAATATCTTGTCTCCCAAACAATATGGATTTAGTGAAAATATGTCAACATCAGATGCAATAACCAAATTGATAGAAATGATAAACAATAGTATAGATAAAAAGCAACCATGCATTACAATATTTATCGATTTGGCTAAAGCATTTGACTCCGTGGATCATAAACAACTGTTGTCAATTCTAGAAAATATTGGAATCAGGGGAAAGGCATTTAAACTGATTGAAAGTTATTTAAATAATAGAATGCAATGTGTAAATATTAACGGAACCCACAGTAATTTCAAAACTATAAAGTATGGAGTGCCTCAGGGTACTGTTCTAGGTCCTGTCTTTTTCAATATCTACCTAAACGATATATTTCTACAGAATACAAAGGGAGAAATTATTAGCTTTGCCGATGACACTGCCATTTTCTATAAAAATAATAACTGGATGCACCTTAACTCAGATATTGAACATGATTTCATAAAAATAATAAACTTTCTTGAAACTAGATTGCTCACGATAAATTATAAAAAAACATTTCTCGTTCCATTTACCTCATATAGCACAAATCTTCCACCTTATGCTGAAATTATAATAAATAATACAAAAAATGAAGTATTTACTATTAAAGTAACGAAAAAAATAAAATATCTTGGGATATATCTTGACCCCCATTTGAGATGGGATCATGAGATAACGTATTTAATAAAAAAACTAAGATTCGTATTGTATAAAATAAAAAACCTTACTTCATTTCTCTCCTTGACTTACCTCAAGATTATTTACTTCGCTTTAGTAGAAAGTCACTTGACGTACGGTCTTATTGCATGGGGATCAGCTGGGTTTACTTTGATTGACAACCTACAGAAAATACAAAAAAGTATATTAAAATCTATATTTCATAAGCCTAGAACTTACCCCTCAGCCGATCTTTTTCAAGAAACTGGAATGCTAAATATTTATCAATTATATATAAAAATGATCCTACTAAAGCAATACAAAGATAAACATACATTAATACCAATACAACATAACTATTCCACAAGATATAAGATGAACATCTTTTTAATCCCTAAAGTAGATAAAACTATAGGGAAGAAAAGTTACACTTACCTGGGTCCAAAACTTTATAATCAATTACCTCTAGACATTAAGAGGATTAATTCAATAAATTTATTTAAGAAGCATATTAAGAGATGGATATTATCAATTCCAGCTCATATTCTAAAAAATTTTATCTCAGCTCAAAATGAAACCTGTTATAATCTGTTTAGCGGATGATTAGCTTAGATAATGTTTTCTTAAATCTTATTAGATTGATTATTTATTTTTAGAAATTGTATAAGTATTTGTCCTTAAATTTACATAGACTTACTCAAAATTAAAAATAATATATTTTAAAGCTGTCATTTTTAAATTTTTTAATTTTAGTTTATATTTTAATACGTCATATTATTATTAGGATAATACTAATTAAAATACTAACCTCTACATATTTAATTAAAATATTTTGGAGCAAACCTATTTACAAAATTAATAACTATCTTCTAAATCTTATTAGATTAATCTATCTATAAATGTTATATTTGTCCCTTATTCTATATTGTTAAAATTGTATGTTTACATTATTGTTTAAAACTGTAAAGCTTGCTCATGACAGATGATCAATTATTAGTCCAAGTACAAGCTTGTCTTTTGTGGATGATTTTCTCATTTGTCATGAAAATGTTATACTAATTTAATTAATTGTACTTATTTGGTAAAAAAAAAATAAATATTATAATTATAAACAAGCACAACAAAGCGTACGTTACTGACAGCGACCTACAAATGGCACACGTTTCTTCTCCAGGATACAGAGCGTCTACCGCGGATGTGCGGAACTGCGATCGCAGCGCTGGAGCGGAGATAAATTGAAACGGAACTTACTTTCTGGACGTACCTTTCGTATTTCTTCTGCATGAACATTTTCATTGTCCTTATACTACTTCATTCTCAATTTGATCATGCAAGTCTTCATTCATTTCGACTGCCATGTTATGTAATACAGCCGTTGCTACTATAATTGTCATTGCAGTATCCACTTTTATTTCTTGAGATAAAATCGGAAAAATGCGTCTCCACACACCATACTGGCATTCTACTAGATTACGGGTTCTAATTAAAGCTTCATTGACAGTCTGCAAAGGCGTTAACAAATAACTTTTGAGAGAGTAACCACTATCGCCTATTAAGTGAAAATTTTTAAAATGTCCATTTTCAAAATTATATTTCATTTTTGAAATATTAAAATTGGTTTGATCATCTGGTTTGATCACCTGGCCATCGCGCCACAATGTTTCTAATTTTCAGCTGAGAATCTGGCACAGTTTGTATGTTCAACGAAAAATAACCTTTTCTGTTTCGGTATATTTCCGCCTCTTCGCCTCCTAAGTAAAGTGAATATTTAGCTGCAATACAAGTTTTAAATAATTATTAAGTTACCTGGTGACATGATTCTGACATGTGTGCAATCTGTTGCCCCACAACATCGAGGAAATCTTGAAATTTTATAAAAAATCTTTTACAGTTTTATTAAGATCCTCTTGAGATTCAGAAATTTCATTAAAGTCCCTTCTCAGAGATGCAATCACACGACTAACTAGTTTAACTATTCTACTACCCGAAGCAACATATACTCCGACCAAATCAGAAACAGATAGTAACATATTTCATGTAGCATAATATCGTAATGTTAACAATACTTTTGTTGATACTTTAATAGCTCCACCTCTAAAAATGTATGTATAGTTAATGTAAATGTTTTTCTTCGACTTATTTTATACCTGTGCGCAGGCGATTCAATATCCTCTCTTATATATTCTACCAGCTCGATCACAGCTAGTTTGCTTAACCTAAATCTATAAAAAAATTCATAATCTGACCAGTAATCAAAATTGCTCATTCTTTTTCTGTATATCTTCCGCCTTCTAACAATAATTTCTAAATCAGAATCTGAGGAACTTGAATTGAGTGAACTATCTGACAATAACTCAGAATCAGAAGAAAAATTATCCATATTTATCTACTACTAGAAATCAGGTGTAATGTTAATGGATATCATTGATCATTTACACATTTTGAGGTTAAAGTGCAGTGCTAAAGCCATCAAAATCATGAATTTATTTTAAAGTTTAAAATGCTAAAGTAGTATTATGAAATCACTTCACTTTTTTAAATTTATCAAGTAGCTCTAAAAGTATATTATGAAACTGGCCCTTATAGTTCCTACTTATTTTACGTAATGAATACAGTATTTATAATTTAAATTGTGTGAAACCCCTACAGCAAACACACTGGATATCGAAAACCAAGACAATAAAAACTGATCTCATATATCGATTAATTAAAATAATGGGAAAGCGGGATATTGTTCCGATTATTGAAATCGTCGAATACTAACATTACGATTATTAGAATCATCCGATTCTTCCCATCACTAGTTTACTTATAACAAAATACCCAAAATCAACAAAAATTTATTAATCCACTACACTCGAAACAAGTGAAATTTGAGATTAATAACAATTTTTTTTTACTTTTGTCACTAAATGTTAAATTATAATCTTCACCCATTCTGTTTATACGTTAAAATTGTAGGCATTTCCTAACTAAGGATTTCTTAGGTTGGTGAAATTCGATTTAGGTAATTAACGGATTTAAAAATTTCCAAGCTAAGGAATTATTTAGGTGGATAATACCTAAAAACAGGTTAGTGAAATCGGTCATTAGAATTCCTAATTTTTGTTGTGTGCGTGTCTTTATCTTTCAATGATATGTGTACACTTTGAATTTTGACACAAGTGTATTTTAAATTTCTTAAGCTTTTCAATTCATTTAATTTGGAATGAAATTATTCACATGTATTTGTGGTATTGGTAATCCATGGAGTTACAGTAGCCCACATAGATGGAAGAAAAGAAACATCGTCTCTTCTATGTATGTTTCTAATAAATAATTTTCAATTTCTACATGAACTGGTTTCACTAAAAACAAACCTAAGGCAAAAAAAATCGCCTGCTTCGTCAGGATTTAAATAAGTATGTAATGTATAACTCAGCCGTATTCCTACTTCGGAATTTTTATTCCTGAATTCGCCAGTTAAACCTAAACTTTAAATTTTTCTAAACCACGATTTGGTGTAAATGGAAACGACAACCTACTGATTTTTGCTGTCGGCTATATAGCCTGAATCGCTGTGTGAATACTTTTTCAAAATCAACAAAACCTTCGGCTGGCCGTAATATTATAGAGTAGCGTGTAAATATATCGGTAGATAACATTTCAAATAATCTTGTGTACGTCTCACTTTGTTTGTCAGGCAACAAACAAAACACCAAAGGAAAATAATGTTTATTACAGAGTCCATGGATTCTAAATATTTGTACACTTTTTCCATTTCACATAAACTTCTAATATTAGTTTCACAAGCAAATACTATAATATTACTGACTGGACATTTTATAAAAACGAAAATTTCCTCTTTGTTTTAATATTAGAATCTCTCACCCCTTACTTTGGGTTGACGGCCCTGTAAGAAATTTTCTCCTTGCATTGTATACATTTTTTCGGATATATTCTACATCCAATTCAATACCGCCAAAAGTGTAAATTATATAATTTTGAAGTAGAAGGAAGGCAATGAAACAATTGAGTTTTTTAATTAGTCACATAATTAATTAACTCTAAGAAATATCTGTTTAAAATTTGGACAGAATATACTTACATGTTGCTGATACATAACCGTTATTACGATTTTAACCTGGTTATAATATGGTTTACAGTGGCCAAAGAAGAGAATGTTATTTGGTTCCGGCTAGCTCAAATTAACCAAGTATTTGATATTTATTGGAAAGTAGGGATGGGTTGAATTGAATCTGGTAGTTATGCTTAATCGAACTTTTAATGATCAAATTCTACAAGAAAATATATTGTAACGACCGAGTGGTACCCCTTGGCGTTTACAAGTAAGTTATCATACACATATAAATTTATTTTACGAACAAAAGATATATTATTATTATTATTATTATTATTTGTCTAAAAACAGATGACTACTATTTAATCCCTTTTCAGTAAAGCATATCCAATCAGAAGGGTAACCAAAACAATTCTAATGACTTGCAATCATATAATAATAATGGAACGAACTTGGAGAGTTGATCGTGATGGGGTGGTTGGCGACACCTTCACTTTCTGTGTGAGCCCTAGAATTGATTGTAATGGCAAAGCAGGTGGTATAAATATAGCTATAATGGTGGTAAGCAAGCACCTAGCACATGCGTAAAGCGGGAGAAGGTAATGCGAAGAACCAATTATATATCTACCATGCAGGACGAAGGATGTGTACTTAAATATACTTTTATCTAATGAAATAAACGGAAAAAAGGCCTATAAAAATAGGAAATGACATGAGTTTTATAAAACAAAGTTTATCCGGGGATGATTCTACTTACCTTAAGTTGTCGTGTAGCCTTAAGGAGGTTTTAGACCCTAATATAAATTCACAATATAGGTAATTCAACCTCTGTTGAAAATGATCCAAGGATCTAATAGTTTTCTCTTTTTTGCAGCTAAGAAAATACGGGAATTAACCAAGAGCTATGTGCTTCAAAAGAAAGCTAAGATAAATGTAAAGGTAAAACAATTTAAGCGGCACTTGTAATAAAAAGCTAAAAATTCCGATATTTTCTGGCATATTGGGTTTAGTTGAATGTTGGTACTGTCAGTTGAACAAACTTTTTCCACAGCCTAATATGGAACTGGCAATTTGTTCTTCGTTTCCAGTCTTATTTTTACCTATAACATTAACATTAAGATGTGCATTTTGCAAAGTAAATACTAAATAGCATAATCTAAAAAGCAAAACGTTCAACATGAATTACTTACGTTTAGAACAAGTAACTTCAAATTCTTCATTACTAGTTGAAGGTGGAGAAAAAGGCACACACTTTTAGTGAAGTGGCTACTAATGGTCCTAAAAGAGCAAAACTAATTATATACATTATTTTTCTATATTATAAAAATATTATGGGGTATAGGGTATAGGTATCCAATTCTGCATCGGTCCGTTTTAAACTTTCTAAAAAAATGTTTTTAGCTTCTTCAAAACTTTCATTAGTTATATTATCTGGCTCATCGCATTCTACTCCACAATTCTTTTTGGTATTATAGTCAGGAAATAGTTTTTTCGTATAATTTTTTTGCTTGTACGCAGCCGTCTTGCTTCAAACTGGCGCTTCCTTCTTGCAGTAGGACTAGAACCAGTATGATATTTATGTATGCTATAACAGATAGATATTTTAGTGTTATAGCTAAGTGCAGCTGCGTAACAACGTCCTTGGAATTGCCCTCTTAGTGAATAATTAATACGTTTTCCCCCTATAAACTTATATATCACATTGTTAAATTGTTCCACTGAATTACTACCGATGTCTTTAGTTAACTACTGCTATTATTTATCAAGACTTGCAAAAATTCTATTAATTTTTGATACAGACCACATTTTTTTAAAGCTGGTATTAAATTGTCACTGTCCGGAGCTGTTTTAGTGCAGCAATTCTCAGTTTTAAAATTTTTGATTTAACTTCCATTCTTAATTATTTAGTCTCAAATCCAGCAATTTTATTGCAGAAATTTCTTAGAAGGTTGTTTCTGCATTTAACCTTCGCATTCATAATATCTACCCGGGTAGATAATTAGATTTTTATTTGCTTATAACTGAACTAATTTTTATCAAATCTGAAAATGCTTCCGACTGCTACCGGTTATTTTCCAAGGGTAGCTGTGAATATTAGACTATACAAGGGTTCTTGGGTTCTCCTAACTTTAGTTGGTGTACTAAAGGTCGGGCCAGAATTTAAGTTCTCCAATACCTAAATATAAATAAAACTATAATAACTGTGCAAATCAATCAAATTTATTTTAACCCTTTTAAAACAGACTTCGGCAAGAAACTTAAGAGACATGAAAGTAATCACAAAGATAGAACCGATTAGTTCTTATTATAGATAATAATTACAAAATTATATACATTTTTACATTAGTCGAGTAGTCGAATATGTAGAATACAATAAATACATTAATCCTATACAAAGGATCATGCAGCAGCTTACAAATAAAATATTAAATTAAAGTTTTCTATATGTTCTATAAGTTGCAACTTATTAAATCCTAAAATAAAGTTACATCCAATTTAAATAGATTTCAACTCAAACGAATCTTGTATGTAAAATTGATACGGTTTCAAAAGTCATTCAGTTCACTATTTTACAGGAGTGAAAATAGTCTAACACTTCTTTATAATATTTTTAATTATTCGAACGCACCTCTAAAATAATTTCATTAGTTGACACGTTGGAGTCTTCAATTTCCTGTGCACATGTGTTGCGACTAGGCTAGGCAACAGCCAGGTTTTAAATCACTAATTATTCCTTTTGCTATTGAATTAAACTATGTTATTCTAATTATTAAGAATCCTTGTTGATTCGCTTAAGTCTTTTATTGAATACCTATTAAAAGAGAACTGAATGAACTTATTTATTTTATTGTATGTTTGGCTGAGTGAATGGTTTAAGTAAGGTGATGCTGTAAAAAAAAAAAAGAAGAACGGAAATGCGATGACAAGGGAGGCTGAACTTGGAACTTCACTTTGGCTTTTGCGCGAGTCTGGTTGCCTGTCGTCTTTTTTTTAAGCAGAATTGGCGAAATCGTTGGTGGTGCCCATACAAAAGAAGGAAAAAGGAAACCCTTTTCCTTTCTGTTTGTTCGCCGTGGTTGTGCGGGATTTGCACCCCAGCAAGTATTTTTGTGCTACGCAAATTAAGTTTTGGTTGGTTTGAAAACCGAAGCCGCCAAGAAGGCTCTACTAGTCCACCGCTGCCGTGCCGCCATCTTAGTCATACCGGCGAAGTTCTTCCTTTTCCCAGACGGGAAGCAGGCCCCCCTTTTCTTTCATTTGGCTCCTGGTGGAGCACCCGATTAGCTGCCCTTAGTATTGGTGAACACCCGACTACCTTTTGCTGCTGGATTGAGTTGGAGAGTACCCGACTACGTAGGAATTGTTGCCTATTTTGGCTGGTATCGATGATGGGACCCGAGGAGGACCCCACAAGTGGAACCCTAAGGTTGTACCTTATTTTTATTTTATTTATCGTGTGCCGGATTCTCACACTTAATTCAGTACTTTTTCTCGTGTTTATCGTGCCGAATTTAATGAAGATGTCAGTCTGCGTCTGCCCGCTGATACCGGTTCCTTTTCTTCACTTTGATGTAATTATTAAAGATTTAATGTATTCTTACTTTGTTTTGGATATCGGTAATTTAAAGAGAGGATTCAGAGGATGGGAGATCCCATCGTCCTCTTAATTACCCATTTATTTTTGTCTTAACCTTTTTTTTAAAAAAAATTAACAGAAGTGTATTTTGGCATGGTACCCTAGTTTTTCTTCGCATAGGTGTCTGTAAACTTTCGGCAATTGCCCAAAGGGGAAGTACATGTATGAAATATAGTGGCCTATGCAATATTCATTTCATTTAGTTTTATAATTTTATAATATGGTTGTACACTTTGTAAGTATAACACTTTGAATTATAGGCACTGTAAGCCAGATATGAACATTAGTTTTTTTTTTTTAAACCTTATTACAGGTATTATTTTATTGTTTTCCACACTGTGGTTATGAACCTAACTGGACACTATTTTGTTCTTATACCATGCCCAAATGTAATCATTATTATTTATGTGTAACTATTTTCTGTTAGGAAAATAAAGAAATGTGTCACCTTGGAGTTCCGAGTCTGATTTCCTAGTATTTGTTGCCTGTTTACCCTAATCAGCAACCTGTAGCAGCCAGCAGAGAAAGCAGTATCAGCAGAGAGAGAAAGAGTCAGGGTGATTGAGTATATTTAAAAAAAAAGTACAGGATATCGAGGTGAGCTAAATATTCTATAATGACATTGTTTTCTTTTGCGTACTCTCTCTCAAGTGTTCTAAGTCCTTAAGGGTGGGAGTTACGTAGCAAAATTTGACAAAACAATTCAGTATTAAAGTTACTGAAAATAACCAAATCTAATTCGTTGGAGCCAAAACAAAAACCTATGAGTCTAGATTTTCTCACTTCAATGAAATTATATAAAATAAAAAATTACTTAGCTTAATCAGTAGATAAACAATCCACGGAGTATCCGAAGATTCAAGACTCTGTTTTCGTTAAGTATAGATACTTATGTGGACAGCAAAATGGTACTGTTGGTGGCTCTATGTTATAGATGTAACCGCAATCTACATGGACTCATTGTACACCATTCGACAACTAAACTCTTAGAATGGAAGACATCCAATCCAAATCAAAGAAAATCCAATTAACAGGACATCATATATGCATCATACAACATCACAAATATGATCAAATTCCATAAAATATTCTCCATTGTCATGGTAAACATCCAAGGACAAATCATTGCCAAAACCGTAATTGTACCTACATTCGTACAAAAACTTGGTATAAAACTGGATACTAAACGATGTACTGAACGCTCCTAAAAACACGGGTTCTATGAAGATACACAAAAAAAAAGTGACCAAAAAAAAACTTACCGGCCAGCTTTCCAACTGCGTCATTAGCCAAATCCAGAATACAACTGTATTATAAAAAAATATATGTGTGGTGTTCAAATCCCGCAATCCCACACACTAAGGGCGGTTTTAATTATTATGCAATACCAAAACACTCTACAAATGCATAAAATTATAACAGGAACACACACACTGACTAAATAATGACCCTCTACATTCGATGGTAAGTTTGGAAAGAACGAAAAATGCGTAATTTCTAATTACTCTAACCAAACAATTCGATATTTACAAATGCAAACAGTTTCGAATCGGACCATAGTACAAATCGATAATCGATCACATTCCGATACATCGATAAATAACCACAACAAGTTATTTAACAACAATTAATATTGTTATCTGCTGGATCAACTAAATCCTAATACAGATGAACTAATTATTAACCTCTTATAAAACATTTACTAATTATAGTACAAAATGTACATCCTTAAAATTAAAATAATATCGAACGCTACCCCATAATCGATTTATAAATTACAGAGTTACTAATCCTCAACAAAAACGTATCTATCGTTTAAGTCGTAGTCTGTCGAAAACAGCTGAGATGAATATATTTGGATTATTCTAGAAATTACTCTACACTCAGAAAACAAAAGTAGTAAGATTAAAATTTTGAAATTATCAAATAAATATTATTTATTTCAGAGAAATGAAAATAAACGAAATTGTTTAATAAAGTGACGTAATTATAAAAATTGCAAAATCTGATCGTAACACGACTCAGTTATCAATTTTTCGATTTATTGCCGAAAATGCAAAGAAAATGTTTTTACCGAAGTTTTTTATATATATATTTTTTATTTTGTCCTTTTATATACGTAAATTAATAGTATCTACCGAGGTAGATATATAGGAAATCATAGGGAAATGTCATACTTTTTCTAATATAATGTCAAGCAAGCTATCTGAAACTATTGGAAAAACAATAAAACATATAAATAAATGTTTGTGTGTGTTTATTGAAATAACAATTATACCAATACGAGAAAAAGAAAAGAACATTCATCTAAGCAAGTTGTGATGAACCAATATGACAAGTTTCACACTTCGTTTGTGTGAAGCTATGTTGTGCACATACGGGCTTCTTGCATTTGACACATGCTTGTCGTGTAGCTCTTTTCCTTTTAGTATCTAGGTAGCACTTGTAGCAACCACTTTTTTGTCTGATGCGCCCACTTGCATCTCGTTGTGAAAGGTCATCAGCTTCAAACTCTTCATTGTTCGATACAGAGACTGACTCACCTGTAATAATACTAACATTTATATACTTTTCCATATAACAGACTTTTTCGTAGGATTTTCAGCGTTCCATTTACGATAAAAATGTTCAGCTTTTTTGTTAGTAAATCTACAAATTTGGTCGCTAACGGGCAAACTCATAATACAAAAAAATGTATCCATTGGCGATACATTTTTGGTAATTGGACTAGGCCCCATTGACAATGATCCTCGAATAATATTATGGGCCCCTTGACGGGAGAAAGCAGTATTTTTCTTATACCACTTTGTACCATCTTTGTTATTGAAAAAAGTTTCATTAGAACTGGCCACTTGTTCATTATAATCACTCTCATCGTTATCAGATTCACTGTCACTGTTCAGCTCTGCATTTATCTCTCCATTGGCAATTTCAGCATCAGAATTAGCATCTTGCTGATCAGGCAAATATTCTTCATCACTATCGGCGCCTTCATACGGATCGTGCCCAGCTTCATCTGAATCAGATTCGGCAGCCAACATATTCCGAAAATAATCCTGTCTGTCTTCAAAAGACATCCTAATTTGGAAAAAAACAAATTACAATTTGGTAAAACTATTTATAAAGAGGCATTTTTTAAAAGCAGAAAAAAATATATAAATAATATTTTTTTTGAATGTACCTTTTGTATAAGTATCATGACCAAACCTTACCTGGAAACACGTGCCGTAGAAAGATATTCAAAATTGCTACCGCTATCCATATTTTAACCTTCAGTAAGCACATCCTCTCACAACAAATATTGAAGCCGAACTGAAATTGTTCTAACAAATACGAGCACCTTGCACAAGCGCACCTATTGTATCTCTACCTATGCAACCCTATTTACAAACTTTACTGATTCATGATTATCTATTCCGTTTTGTGATATAAAATATTTGAATATTTCTTGGGTTCGCATATTTTTTTTTTCATGCAAAATGTATTAAATATTTATTATCTACCGGGGTAGATACTATGTGTTTAGGTAAAAAAAAATCATCATGAATGCGAAGGTTAACTATTTGAACGAATCTTAGGTAAGGCCATGCTTCTAAAATTTGCTTATAACAGTTGCTGTCACCATCTCCTATAAATTTTGTAAATCTTAGTCCAAGTATTTTTTCGCTATTTTTGAAACCTTCTACAATAAATAATTCCATGCCAGTGGAAACTTGACTTCAATTTTTAAAACAGGTGTAGGGAGGTAACTCTTTTTGGTTTGCTGAGGATCTAGCACATATCATGCAATATTTATTTCTTATACCAAAAAAATAAAACTTTTCTGCTACGTTTCTCAATTTTTGCTACAGCTCCAAACAATGAACTATACGTTTATAAGATCGTTTTCCCCATGTTCCAACACATATAACGGTGATTTCGGCGATACCATCCGATCCAACGGTACCGCTTTCCTTTGTAAAGATGATTTCTTCTGCAGTTTTTACCATTTCTTTAAAAGCAAGAGACTATATCTTCAAACACCTTTTTCTGTCTACTCCTAAACGTTTTTTCGTTCATACAATATATTGAGATTAAGGAACAATACTAATACTAGCAACGCCATTAACTGCACGAAAATTTAAATCCATATCATCTATTTTGCTTTCGGTAGAAAAATGTTCAATAAAATTACACGAATTACATTTCACCTTAAAAGTTGAACTTAATCCAAGCTTAACTTCATGCGTAATTTCAATATTCTTTAAAGTGTATGCAAAAAGCCCATCATTATTATTGGAAATTTTTTGTAGCTGTTTAAAAACATGTAGGATATCAACAACTCTATTTCCTTCAATAACTGATATATTGTCTTTTGGGGTAATATTTGTGTCATGTTTTGATGGAAAAGCCGGATGGCGAAGGATATTATTAATGGACTCTCTATACTGAACAGACGTAGATGGCATAACATGTATTTTATTGCTTTTGTCATTTGTAAACTTAATGAGACTTGTTTGAATGATCGTAGTATCTTATGATCATTGGTAGAATTATCGGTTGTAAATAACTGTTGCTCTGTTAAAGGCTAAAATTTTTTGAGTAAATAATGTAAAAGCTACATGAATTTGAAATAGGTTGGGAAGTGAACTATTATAAACCTAAAATATTTATAGTCAGAGGTGCGAAGCTCCTAAGGATATAATTTGCGGGGCTCTGAGGTATTGAACATATTTTTTAAAAACAATGTTGTAACACGGCCCCCGAAATTTGAATGAAATATAATTATTAGGGTGGGCCGAAAGTTCGAATATTTAAATTTCCTTTTGGAATAGTGCCCAAAAGTTGCCTTTTGTTATCCCCACTAAAATGTTTATTTACAGTTTTTTGATTGTCAAGCATTTTCTGCCCCCTACCACAAATCAAAATTAAAAAAAAAATTGAAAATCTGAATTTGAATTTTCTATTTGGAATAGTGCCCAAAAGTTGCCTTGTGTTATACCCACCAAAATGTTTATTTACAGTTTTTTGATTTTCATGCATCTTCTGCCCCCTACCGCAACTCAAAATTAAAAAAAAAAATTAAAAATCAAAATTTGGATTTTTGATTTGGAATAGTGGTCAAAAGTTACCTTATGTTATCCTCACCAAAATGTTTATTAACAGTTTTTTAATTATCATGCGAATTCTGCCCCCTATACTGAAAATTCAAACGTTAAGGACAACAGTTAAAATTTTTCGGTCAAATCATATTAAAAATTATTTTATTATTTTAAATTTTTCACATTTTACATCGACTAAAACAGTTATTTAATAAAAAAACAAACAAATAAATAAGCTTATTGTGTAAAGTCCTTTTTGCTTTCAAATTGTGGCATTAATTTACGAGAATCTTATCTTGCTTTTATAAATCCATCTCGCTTTTTACTACCTACAACTGATAACGATGCTTCCGTCACTAATTTTACACATCTCTCCACAGCTTGCGTGTGACAGGGGTAAGATGTAATCTCAATGACTTTATTTGGGGTTTCTTTTATTATATTTTCTAGTTCGCCTAATTCTAAATGTTGAAGTAGTGGAGGAGGAGTGATATCATTATTTTTCCAGTCTATTAAAGTAGTATAGTCATCTGCATCAAACTTCATTTCTGGTATTTTAAAAACACGAATTTTTTCTGAACTTTCCCTTTTCTTGGCATTTAAAATACGACGCATAGCAAGTTCTCTAATATGGGGACGAGAGTCACTTAACATACATAATAGTAGGTTTTCCGGATGTGCAAAAAATGAATTTCGTTGGATAACTGGGTCAATGATTGCTTTCAGATCGTCTCTTAAATATCGACTTTGCTTAATGGTTTGCCATACATGCTTTGCCCCATTTGTACAAGAGTTGTTTTGTTTAATTAAAAACCACATTGGAGCATAGACTTTAAGAATGAAATTTGTCAGTTCTTTCAAATTGGAACTGGGTTCTTTGGTGGAAATATACAAACGTAATAAGCGGTTTGCCAAAGTAAGCCATCGGGAATGGCTCAATTTTCCTGGATTCTGGTTTGCTAAATCTACAGAACATTGACCAGTGGATATGGCACGGCAAATTTTGTAAAGGTATTTCTGATCGGTACTTAAGTCGCTACCCTGTACTTCCGGTAATTTACAGCCAATAACTTCATATTGCACAACTGGCAAATTTTCACATCGGGCTACAAGCTGGCCCAGTACACCTACAAACGCACTAGGACCGGTTGTTTGGCCATCAAGGTGTAGACAAAGATGTCTCAAAGGTAGCTCGTTGGCATGCAGCTGGCAGATAAATCGTTGTAAAGGGCGTCCTAATTTATATTCAAGTAGAGTAATCACTCCATTCTTTAGTCCTGTGTTGACTACTGTGCCGTCAGACCCCACTGCTAATAAGCTTGACAAATCATGATTATTTTCTTGTAAAAAGTCAACTATACTTTGACAAAGATTTTTTGCAGATCCTGAGGAGGGTATTGTATGTCCCAGATACACCGAACCTGGTTCTTGCACTAAAGATATGTGTTCTTCAGTTACTGTTCTTCTGCGAGATTTGCCGTCTATTTCTTCAAGAGATAATGTTTTGTCTTTTCTACCGTCAAAATACAATGCAGTAATAGGTTCACAGTCTACCAAATTAATAATTTTAGTTCTTAAATGTTCTCTGGCTCTTCTTAACTTATTTTTATCTATTATTTGCACTGAACTTTCTTTTGTTACGATACCAACATCCTGTAAGACAGCTGTAGCTACTGCTGCTGCAGATCTATCCGATAATCCGTATCTGTCACACACTTTGGCGAGAGTAGGAAGTTTAATTGTATTTCTGGGAATTGCTAATTCTTTTGAAGTAGACGTTTGTTCATAAGTTGTATCTAAGTAATGACTAGAGGAAACTGGTATATTAGTTGTTCGTTTCGAAAAAATGTTTGGCTTAATGTCTAGCGTCACTTTTGTATCATTTTCAGAGCAAACCTTTTTGTATAATTCTTTTCTTTGTTGCATTTTCTCCAAACGTCTAGTTTTGTTTATTAATTTGGTTTCTTTTGCATCAACACCTGCCATAACCATTTTTCTGGAACTTCGCTGATCTATGAGAAAGGGACGCTCATTTATAGGTACCTGCAAAAGAAATCACCTATTAAATAAGAAAATATGTCGGACGACAAATGGGAAATTATATAACTAAAGAAATTACCATAAATATATTTATTTATTTACCCTTTTTTCTTTGCTACAGCGACATTCTTCAAGATTTTTGCATTTGCAGGCACTAATGTCGAAAAGTTTTTTATTTTCAGCTTTATAACTTTTAACTTTTAAAACATAGTTTTCATTTCTTTTAACCTTTGGGTACCACAAAAGCTTTGAGTATCTATCATGTTGAATTTTAACGAGTTGCAAAACGCGTTTGTGTGTTACTATCGGGATTGACGCTTTCTGCCATAAATTTACAATCTTATCAACAAGTATGTTTGAAATTTCTGAAACTGTTGGCTCTTTTCGGCAGTCAGGTTGTTTTAGGC
Source organism: Psylliodes chrysocephalus (assembly GCA_927349885.1). NCBI lineage: Eukaryota > Metazoa > Arthropoda > Insecta > Coleoptera > Chrysomelidae > Psylliodes > Psylliodes chrysocephalus. The sequence continues at coordinate 94,650,883 of OV651814.1, read as the reverse complement.
TATACCTTACCCATAAGAAGCACCTCAAAACATCTTCTTCTGTCGGTAGAACATTGTTCTTTAAATCTGCTGGTGATCCCACTAAAGGACACTCGGTGTCTTGTCTTGTGTGAAAGGTTTTTAAAAAACTCATAATTTGATTATTCTGAAGTACTTCTTCGTATGCAACACTAACAAATTACGGTCACAATAACACAACACGTTGCTGGTACGTTTATCCCACAACTACGAAAACAATCGTCTACCGTCTACGCCTCATCGTCCCACCAATGCCAACGGTGTCTGTACGACAGGACCGCATTCAGACCAACCACTTAATAATATCTACTTATTTTAATAAGCTGTAGGTTCTGGTAGGGGGCAGAAGACGCATGTTATTAAAAAAACTGTAAATTAACATGTTGGTTGCAATAACAACAGGCAACTTTTAGTCACTATTCCAAATCGAAAATCTTAATTTTCATTTTCAAATTTTTTTGAAAATTTTGAGTTGGAGTAGGGGGCAGAAGATGCATAGCAATCAAAAAACTGTTAATAAACATTTTGGTTGGGATAACATAAGGCAACTTTCAGTCACTATTCCAAATCGAAATTCTAAATTTTCATTTTCAAATTTTTTTGAAAATTTTGAGTTGGCGTAGGGGGCAGAAGATGCATAGCAATCAAAAAACTATTAATAAACATTTTGGTTGGGCACTATTCCAAAACGAAATTTCAAATTCTTTTAAAAAGTCTGTTTTACGGCCCACCCTAATAATTATCCGTTTAAAAGATTTTGAATATTGATAACTGCACATATCTCCTCTATAAGAAAATTAAAATTGAATATACAACTGGATCGAAAATTATTAGATCATGTAACACTTGAATATATGACGCAACCAAAACAAAAAAATATTAAAAACCATATATGTTTCAGCTATCTATTGTATCGTTAAAAAACAGGAAGAACATATAAGATATTAATATTTTTTTCCTGAAAATTCTTTCTTGTCATTTATTTTAATCTTAAAGATTTACGTAAAAAACTTTACGCCATGTAAATTAGCTCGTCTATCGTCATAGATTTGACTTGCAGCACTGAACAATTGTTCACTAGAAACACTAGTGGGACGAGCTGATAGATATTTGGTTGCTATTGGTCTCAAGTGAATATACAGACTGGAAGCCCAATACTCAAAAATGTCAGCGGTTCTTAGCAGCAAATATTCCTTTAAATAGCAAGTCAAATGTTCTTTAAAAAGCACGTGGGAATTCCCAGAATCTTCGTATGAAGTGACATTCGAAGGAATTTTGTCATGGGCATCCCATAAATCGTCATTTGATGAGTTAGTAGAATTATTTCCAGGAGAGGAGCCTGATGTTGAACAAGAGGGCCCAGGTTCTTCAACATCCACATCCATATGATCTGTTCGATATGTTGGTGCATAATTTTGACGTAAAAAAGTCAAAATTTTGATCTTTGTATTTTCAATTTCATCGCCAGTCAAATATTTTGTTTTAAACCTTGGATCGATTAGAGTGGCAATCAACAACTGTGAAGTATTTCTTACGTAAGCAAATGTCTTGTTAACAGACTCGCACAAGCGGCTTTTCAGTAGTTTTATATCTTCAGAGTCTTAATCCTTCTGAGCAAGTTTTGAATTTAATATGGCAATCAATGGTATAATTAAGGATACTGAAGAAGAATCGCCAGAAATGTCAATTGTCGCTCGATAAAAACGCTTCAGTACGGTTATACAATTGTTTATTTGTATCCCTTCTTCCGCAGTTGGAACTTCTATTCCACCACGTTCTGCCATATTGTAGATGGACTGCTGTTTTCTGTTCTATTAGTCTCTCCAACATTAAGTGCTATTCCAACGAGTTTTAACGTCTTGTATCAAAGCGTGTTTGGGCGAATCACATATTTCTTGAAATTGATTAAGATATCGAGAGGCTTGTTCAGCTTTCTTAAAATGGCCTTTTGCGGCACTTTTTTACTATCGTCATTACAGCAGCATCTTTGAAAATTACATCGTGAGTAACGAGCTGTAAAATATGAGCCACACATCCAATAGAAACGAAGTTTCCATAACGCATGGTTGCGCTCATATTTAATGTATTATCACGAATGCCCTTATGGATCTTATCTTTTACAGTTGTATTCGGCAATAGTTTCAGTGAGTTTTTGTGCAATATATTGCCCTGTATGATCTTCTTCCATGATACTAGCAGCCAGTATAACTTTTTCCCTTTTAGTATATACAAATAAATGCGCTGTGAAACTCAAAAGTCCGTGGTAAAACTAATTAATTTGGCCTTTTCTAAAAGCTGGTCAAAACCTAATCAACTATAGATCTTGATTTGTATTCGTTTATATTACAACAATCTCTTTTTAATCAGGTCTTGGCCAGCTTTTAATCAGGTCTTGATCAGGTTTTGATTAGCTTTTAATCAGGTTTTGATCAGCTTTGACCCGCTTTGATCAGCCTCACCTGTATAGCTGACATGTAGTGTAAGATTAGGTTAGGTTGGCGACAGTTGGCTGGTGGCGTCATGTCGAGTGACCTTGATATGGACAAAAATTGTCCGAATGTACCTTAACGATTTCCCTTGTTAACTTACATAAGGTTTGCGCTTGAACTGCCCTAGCCCCTTTACTCACATTGATTTAAAAATTATATTGCGAAAAGATAAGCATAGTAGAAGTGCAGAAAGTCGAAGACACAAGCAATAAGCAAAGGAAATTCATGAAATATACAAAAAGAGTTTTCAATATGTTTTTAATTTTTTAGTAGATTTGAGACAGATGAGGGATGCAATTGCAGAAGAACTGTGTAACATGAACGTTTTGTGCAGTTATTGTTTTCTGGCTTCAGATGAAATTCTTACACAAAAAGAAAAATCAAAAACTAACCCTCATACTTATAAATACTGTGAATTAATACATAAGTTGCTATCTGACCCAAACCTCCCTTATTGTGGGAGGTATGGGTCAGGTAATGGGGTAAAATGGGTCATTAACTATTTGTGTCACAGTAGATTAATAAAATTTAGATTAATTCTAGAAGAATATGATTTTATTGTAAGATATATTAAAGGTACAAGAAAATGTTGTAGCGGATGCCCTTTCTCGTATAGATATATCTTCAGAAGAATTGATAAATATGAATAATGAAATATGTAATACAGTTTACATTACAACAAGAGCTCAAACAAAAAATCTCGAAAAGGAATGCTTAGGTAGTTTCAGTAAAAATTCTGATAAAATGATTGATCACCCTGGATCTATAGAATTATTGAAACGCCCTAAAAATTCTTTTTGTCTAAATCCAATATCTATGACAGAATTTAAAAATATTAAGAAGAGTAATAAATGGAATTATATAATTGGGAACTTAATGTATAATAAAGATTCGCGAATAATATATTTTAATCAGGATCCTCGATTAACATCAGACCTAGGTACTATGTTGAGAGACCTAAAGCATATTTATGATAAATATGAAATTCCGGAATTAGTTATTTAAAAAAAAAAAAATCAGAAAAGTGCACAGTTACCGGTATCAAATTGTCTATAATAAATGATTTAGAAAATGTCAGAGATCTTGAAATGCAACAAATTATATTAAATGATTTTCACATTCTCCCTACAGGAGGACATGCAGGTATAAATATAATCTATAACAATATCAAAAAGATATATTTTTGGGAGGTTTGCGTAAAGATATCGAAACTTTTTTTAAAAAATGTGACGATTGTCAACGTTATAAACATTCCATATCAAATAAAGAGCCAATGACTATTACCACTACAGCTTCCTCGGGTTTTCAAAAAATTTGCTTTTAGTTGGTCCACTCCCACAAGATTCAGAAAACCTCAAATATATTTTAACTTTACAGTGCGAATTAACAAAATTTGTGGAAGCATATCCATTAAAAAATAAAGAAGCGCACACCGTGGCTTAGGCTTTGGTAAATAACTTTATTGTAAGGTATGTTATTCCAAATGAAATTGTTTCAGATCAAGGTACAGAATTTCTGACATGTATCTTAAAAGTCAGTCTTTACAAATTAAAAAGCTTAATTCAATAGCATACCACCATGAGACACTAGGTGCTCATGAGAATTCTCATAAAAATCTAGGAGCTTATTTACGAATTCATGTTTCTAAATACAGCAATGCCTGGAGCACATGGATACCTTACTGGTGTTTTGCTTATAACACGACGGTACATACCGAAACCAAGTACACGCCTTATGAATTAATTTTTGGGAAGCTGGCTAAATTGCCCTCAAATTTAATAGACCAAATAGACCCTATTTATAATTTTGATGATTACCCTCTCGAGCTAAAATATAAATTGCAACAAGCATGTAACGATGCAAGAGTAATTTTAAATATTTCTAAACCTAAAATAAAATCTGCGTATGATTTAAATCAAAAATTTGTAAAATATAAAATAGTACAAGTGTTTCTGGTTGAAATTATTTATTTTGTGCATTTGTACTATTTACGTCGATTGACGGATTTCTTTGATAGCTGTTTTGAACACTTTGATGAAAACGTCTCTACAATAAGGAATTATTTTTGGAATAACTTTGTAGGAGGTTAGTACTCAATTATTTCAAAGTAAAATTTGCGTTACCCATTAATTTAAAATTATTTAAATTTACTAATAATGAATAGAAAGTTTTCGTTAATGCTAAATAAAGGTTTTCCTATTTTTTTTAGACGTTTATTTGGGTACCGGTTCTGATTTCAAGAACGATAAATTATTGTTTCCAACTGCTGGTAGAACAATTGAACTGTAAAACAGAATTTTGTGATTGAAACAAAATACCAATAGGCTTTTTATTGTGGATTTGGCTGAGAGGGAATTCGAACCTTTTAAAATAAGGACCCCGCTGTGGGAATCATTTTATTATTATTTATTTTCTATAAATAGTATTTAACTTTAGTTATTCTACATTATTAACTGTGTAACTGGTTTTGGGATAGAGTTATTTTTGGGGTTTAAGTTTGTCTTGATTCCCAAAATCAGCTATTCTTGCAAGAGTTTAGGGCAATCTTAATATATTTATAAATCTTGAAGAAAAGTTAATATATATTTTTTTGGCTTTATTGAAATTCTACCTCTTATTATTTATTTTTACCCTTACACAAGAAGTCTCACTAAAGAGAGTAAGTTTAGTAATTTAGTATTGTATTTAAATTTTCCATCGCCGCTCAAATTACTTGGCGCCGGGTTAAATAATCAATTTCTTTAAATTTGTATATGAACCACCCCATATACTGAGCTGAGCTAGGCACTTATAACTGTTATTATTTTATGCAGCAAAAGAAACGTAACATAATGTTATAGAGGACAAATCTCCAAATATTACTACTATAAGGAAAGTGCTGAAGTGCACAAAATAGAGTTAAATTATATAATTGTTAAAAACAATTATTTGTAGATTTTTTTTTCTTTTTCCATGGGAGATTTAATAACATAAGTACTTATATATATTTATCATACTGTATATAAGTTTTGTAGTTATTATAGTTCTTTGAACTTGGGTATAATTAGGTTAAGAAATGTATTTTATTATTTTATATTATATTTTGTAATATGTTGATACGACCCTTATTTCGACGACGTATCAATTGTGTAGGTTCGTTGAAATAAGTGATCGAAGAATAAATAATTCAATAACTTTTATACAATCTACTTGATTTTTATTGCTATTGATAATACATGGCGACGTAAGATATCAAAAGACTAGTACCAACACATCAGACCTACATGTATTTAAAGTTGAATAGCTGGGGCCGCTCTTACATTGTTTATTTAAAAATTTAACAAAACTATGTACGTGGATGGCTGGTATACGTCTATTTTATAATTTTTACAAAAGAAAATCCTCCATTTTCTATATACTGTATCATATTGTTTCATGGTGTTTTTACTTAGAGATGATTTTAATATTAAACAGGCATCTCCTGAGATGTGTCGTCGTAAAAAATAGCCCCTGATAATCTCACAGCCACCATGGTAATCCTTTTCCAAAGCGGATGGCTGCTCCTGAAAGGGGAGGTTAATAAATAGTTATTAGGAAAGAAGTAAACAGAGTTAGAGGTTTGAAGTCTTTTTTTAAAAATTGGAAACCAAGGTTGTACGTATTAAAAAGAAGGTTCTTCAGATTAAGGGTAAAATGATACAACATTCAGATACACACAAGCTAACGTTATAAACTTTTAATGATAAAATAACCTCAAAAATACATACAATATTACCCCTGGCCAGGTACTTACGTGACAAGTCAACAAAGAACACCAAAACAAACTCAACAATATTCTTAAAACTAATATTAATTATTAATTTAAACTATACAAGGTATTATGCTGGGATTTTGGTCATGTATTTAACTCAACTAAATCTTTAAATTAGACTGTTAAAGAATTTAAGCCAAAAATATGATTTTGGTCACGAGTTAAATATTTATTTTGCTTATGCTAAATTTTAAAGAGTCAGAAAGCTGCATGTCAACGTTAAATTTGAGGTTAGGCTTAATTTAATGACATATTTATAAAAAATACTATAATAAAATGGACTTATTACCGATATTTATTTTTCTATTAGGAGAAGATGATAATAGGTAACTAGCGGAAATGGTTTACATATTTTAAATTATAATACAAAAATATTTTTTTTATAAAAACAATATAAGAGTTGAGAGAAGAATGTTAAGAGACCATGAAAATCCTTTTGAGATGCCTGATCCAGAATTTTTGAGGCTATTTCGTTTATCAAAACAAATGATAAGGAATGAAATCATTGAGCGACTTCAAATGCATTATATACACCCAAGGCGAAGGGATTCAATCCCATTCCACTTGAAAGTTTTAGCGACGATTAACTTCTTTGCTAATGGATCTGATCAGAGGGCAATCGGTAATTCTCTATTTACTTGTACGAGTCAAACCTCTATAAGTTTGGCCATTAATGAAGTAAGTCGTTTAATAACTATTCACTTAGCACAAAACTGGATTAAGTTTCCTACAAATCAGGAAGAAAAAATGTTGTTCAAGAAGGTTTTTATAGCAAATGGGGTATGAGAGGAATCATTGGTGCCATCGTTGGCACTCTTGTTGAAATTATAGCTCCTCCTGGTACAGATGAAGAACACCAACCTTATTTGTACATCAACAGAAAAGGAAAACACTCCATTAATGTAATGTTAATTTGTGATTCAAATTGCTGCATTACTGCACTTAATGCTAGATTTCCTGGTTCTGTACATGGTGCAGCTATATGGCAAACATAAAATGTTAGACAAATTTTAGCAGAATAATTTGAAGAGGGACAAAGGAACCATTTTTTGATTGGAAATAGTGGTTATGGTGTTGAACCATGGCTGTTAACTCCTTTCGAAAATGCAGATGATGATACTCCAGAGGGTCAATATAATCGTGCTTTGAAAACTTCTCGGAATGTAGTGGAGCGTACAAATGGTATATTGAAAGCAAAATTTAGGTGCCTGTCCAAATTTCGTGTACTGCAATATCATCCTACAACGGCTGCATTTATTATATATTCTTGTGGGATATTACATAATATGTCGAGACAAGCAAATATGGATATTGAAAATGTTGAATATTTAGAAGAAGTTGGAGATTATGAACAAGGAAATAATTTTAATAATATAGCAGCTCATCAAGGTCAAGCAGCAAGAACAGTTTATATTGGACAAAATTATCAAAATGTCTAAAATAAAAAAAAAAAAACTTATGACAAAAATGTTTTATTTTAAAAACTTTATTTACTGAACACTAAAAATTTATTTAAAACTACCTGTTTGTATTTACATTCATATTCAAAATCTGGATTTTTGTATTTAAATGCAGCAACCTTGAATTTTAATGACTCTTTTTGAGAATCAGCCAGTTCTTTTATGGCATCCACCAATTTTTCTTGGGGCACAACATTTTCTTTCAGTTGCTCCAATAAGGCTTCTGTAAGAGTATTCAAAACTCTTGGACGCTTTCTGTTAATTTCTCTACTTTTTTGTAGAGCTCTCTTGATTCCTAATGTCCCGGGTACAACTGTTTGTTGGACATTGTCTTATTGGACATTGTCTTCTAGCACAATGTCTCGTAGAGGCCTCTTCATAGTTGGTGTCACGGGTTCAATTGGTTGTTGGGCATTGTCTTCTAATACAATTTCTATGTTTTCAGTATCGAAATCTTCCATTATATTTTCATTAAAAGAGAGGGAAGTTGATGGAATGTTTTGAATAATCTCGCAATACAATCTGGCACAAGAGAGCTGCCTTCTACAACTACTTTTCCCCAAGCATTAATGGCTCGTTCCTCAAGACTACTCAATGGATTTTTCACCTCAGGTCCTCCTCCTGTTTTATTTTTATTTACCAGATATTTTCGGTATTTGAACCTAGTACTATGTTTCCAATCAGAGAATCTCTGAAAAATAAAAACAAAATAAAAATATTAGAACAAAATATATAAAAATTACTTGAATCCATTTATCTGTATTTAATTGTGGGCCCTTCGATTTAGCGTTTAATTTGGTGGTTAATTCTTCCCACTTTTGTTTAATATAATTTTCCGCTACAGATGGATTAATAGTTCCAGTTCTAAATATTTCGTCATTTTCTAAAAACTTGACATATTCTTCATACTGCACCACTGCAGTATTTGCTCCTCGTAGTTTTTTCGCTTTGGAAATGGCTCTAATCAAGATATGTTTAATTTAATGAAAATACTGTGATGTAAAAGTTATTATTAAACAAATGATTTATAGTACATACTCAGAAATGTTTATTTAAAAATAAACATAAACTCTTTACAATAGGCATATAAATCTATTGACACAATGACATAACACCACATCACATAACCACAAAAAGTGACAAATTTCAAATAATTCAAATAAAAAAGAAGAATTTCACCAAATCTGTACTAGATTTCTTTAACAAACTAGACTCTCTACAGGTCCTTTTCAACTTTAAATCATGATTTTAAATACGTTTGACCACAATCATAATTTCTTAAATAATTTAAAATCCCAATTTAAATTTAGTACTTAAATCTTTAATATTTACATGTCGGACCATAATAGTGCCATTAGTTTTACACGAAACAAAAGCGACATAACCCAAAAAGAAACATCCAAGCCGGTCACTGTCACCGAAAAGTCTCGATCTAGCACACGCGCACATCCACTTCCTTCCAATTCCAAGGTGTAGGCAAACTGCACCTGAGCACGGTGTAGGGTGGTCTGCACAAGGTTATGTTTCCCAATAAGGAACTATTACTAAATCTTCCGCTTGATCTGCAGTGATTTTATTTAGGACTTTTGCTACCAACGAAAAAGGTGGAAAAGCATAAAAATTAATTTTTTTCCAGTCAATTGTAAAGGCATCTTTTGCAATAAAGTGTGGATCCCTCTACCAAGAAATATACCGAGTGCACTTGGTGTTTATTTGTGTAGCAAATAAATCGATTTCTGAAATACCAATTAAAGAAATAATTTTCTGAAACGCATTGTTATTTAAACTATATTCGGTTTCTATATATCTAGATCTAGACTGCTTCTATATTATTTTTTGATTCAATAAAAGTAACAAAAATCAATAAATTCCTGACTTCATACCATTGCCAAATTTCCCTAGTAAGTCTTGACAGATTTTTGTATCTTATTCCACCCATATGATTGATATATGAAATTGCTGTGGTATTGTCCACTCTTAACAATATTGCACAAATATTATGTTTCGCAAACAATTTAAAACCAATGAAGACAGCTAATAATTCCAAATAATTGATATGATAATTTAATTCTTTGGCATTCCAGAAACCGTGGGTCTTTCCTCCATTGCAATATAAACCCCAACCAGTAATTGATACTAAGAGGAATTTTAGATACCCACCATTTTAATTCATGAATTATAATTTTGTTTATAACTAATTTACTTTCGTAATCAACGCCATTATTTTTTAATGCCTCAACTTTTTGACGCTCCAAAAACTTGTATACAACCAGCCATATTTTATTGCAGGGCAAAAATATATTAGTTGGCCAATTAATTTTGCAAAGGTTCTAATTTTACATGACTTTAGTTTTAAAAAGGAATTAATAGCTTTTAATCCTTTAATTCTTTTTGTTAACGGTAATTTGATAGTCATTTCCTTACTATCAAATAAAAAAACCTAAATATTTTCAACTTGTATCAGAGATTAAATTGCTTTTATCGTAGTACATTTTTTAAACACTCTTGCCTTATAGACCTTAACAACAGAAAATCATCAAGGTGATATATTGACAAATTATTTCGATCTTAAGTGTTTTATAAATTTTTTAATGATTTTTGTAAACAAAATATTTAACTCAAATTGGACGCAATAAAATTCATAATTTTCCTTCAAAAATAAATCGTAAATATTTTCTATGCTTTGTATGTACTGGAATAAGAAAATAAGCATCTTTTAGGTCAATTGAAGCCATAAACATATTTGGGGATATGATATTTTTAACACATTAGTCATCCAATTTAAAATTTGGCGGAGTATAAATGTATTTAAAGCTTTTAAATTTATTATGAACCGAAATTTTTTCTTTGGATTTGACACTAGAATATAAGATGAAATAAATTGTCCCTTTTTTGATTCACATTTCTGTATTGCGTTGATTGCTAACAAATGTTGAATACTTTCTTTTAACCTCACTAATTTCTATATTAGTAAATTGTTTCAGTCTAAGAAACTTTATTTGTATGGGAGTACAATTAAATGGTATAGAATATGCCCGGACACACTGTAAAATAAACGGATCATTAGGATGTTTTCCCATTTAGCAGAAAATTTCCTAAGCTTTCCAGCATATTTTCCTTGTACCTTTAGGGATTGTAGTTGCGTTGACGAGCTTCGTAGTATGACCCCTTGCGATGGTTCGGCTGGTTCCACTGGGGACGTTCCTGTGTGCCCCCTCCACTGATTTTTCGAGTTCTTGACGCCTTGTTTAAACCAAGCTTTGGCGAACGGGCGCCTCCAGTTTAAATCGTTCCTAAATTGTTTTGTTCGCAAGGTATCCGCACGCTTCGATGAAGCTTTTAATTCCATACTAGACTTTTTTATGACTGTCGCTGATTTACATTTTTACCAAATAACACACTATCTGAATGATATTCTCTTCTAACTTTTTGCATAGGTGTGTTTAATGTTGGTTATAATTGATGTTTTCGGTGCTGAGTACTAAGTTGGACATACCTGATTACTAATACAAAGAAAAACATTAAGATAAACATACAATAGTACTTGTTGAATTAGAAGGAAACACTTCTAACAACTTTTCTAACTTCTTTTTAATTTTCTCTTTTTGTATTTTTATTTTTTACTTTCAAAACTTTTATTATTCACGGCTTAATCTTAATTCTTTATCTCACTATGCACTGTCGACACTAAGAATCGTAATGAATAGGCCAGCTGTGTGTGCTGTGGATATGGTGGATCAGTTATTCTCTCTTTAAACTTAGTGTACTGTCAGCGTTTTGTAGCAACTATAGGGTGTTCTATTAGGAACGGACCAGGAAGTATAATTGCAAACTTTACATTTAGAATAATTTCCCATAAACCAATTTATAACTATTAAATACTCTAATGCTTTTTGAATTCTCTAAGTTTTATATTTAATTCTAACTTTGTTTTTCTGATTTTAAATATATTTTCTTCCCTTTTCTCTCTCTCTTTAAGATGTGTTCTTGCCTAATGTTTGTTATATGGTCATATTTTTCCTCAATTGTTGATGCTGGTTGCACTATCCTAAGTCTCCATCTTTTGGTCCACGTTTATTTAAGATATGAAGTCACTGGATTTATTAAGTTAACCGGCAGAAAAATTACCCCAATGGTCCTAAAAATAAATAATTCAAAGTTATGTGTAAAATTTTCTCGTGAAACACATTTGAGACCTATTTAATACTATTTAAGTAGAACATGTTTTACCTTTTCTGTTCTGTTATACATGCTGTAGAAACTGCAGCTTCTTTAGTCTCAACCTGATCTGACATTGTCTCTACAGCAGCTATATTAGAAGGTATTTCGTTGGTATCACCACCAAATGATGTATTTAGTGGAAATACTGTTTTTTTTATGAGTCCTAATATTAAATCGTTGGTACAATATCCTTTACTTTTTCTGTAGCAAGTTTGTTTTATTTGAAGTTTTTCTTCGGCTACTTTCTCTTGAACCGATTTTTAAAATTTTAATATTTCCTTAAATAATTTTTGGATCGTGGGTAATCAGTAATTTGCTAATTAACTATATTTATAATATTCTGCTAGGCTTCATCCTTCTCACGCCATTTATTTTCTAGCCTTTAGGAAAATATCATTTTCACTAACCACAGTGAATTGATGACGTGGATATTTATAAATCCCGTTTGACACGTAAAAATTCAAGGTATTACACAAATATCGACACCAGCATAAACTACTACACTCGAATTTAATTTTAGTGATTTAAAAATAAAATTAAAGATGATTCCAAAAATCAAAGATTTAAAAATCCCAAACGATGCTACACATCAACACCTTTTGCTTTTGCACTTCCTAGTACCAGTTTTAAGGTCGCTATAAAATTTCTATCTGACTAGGTAGCCCGAAATTATTAATTAGGCTCCTTGACCCAAGGTCGCAATATAAGTACTCAAAATTAAATTGTTTATATCGAACACCTAACCCAACAGCTGACTGATACCACTACAAAATGCGTGAATAGCTAAATTCGCACATACATGGTTTTAATAATGACCTGAAAAATAACTTTAACTGTAGATAAAGAAAAGAATATTGAAAGAAAATATTCTTTTTAAAACAATTAAAAATAAACTGTTACAAATATTAGCATCGTTTCGTATATTTCGCTTAGACGATTTATAAGTTGCGTTAAAAATTCAACTGAAATACAAGAAGCCATCCTAATAAATTAAAATTGAATAGCCCATTTTTTCTATTAATACCCACAAAAAATTGTAGTTAATATATAAATATATTGGCAGTCATTTATCTAATGACCTATATACCCCCGTTACATGCAGCCACTGCCGCTGCACTCGCGCTGCCCGCTGTCCTGCCCTAAATAATTCCATGGCAGCCTTGCTGTAAGTGACTGTTTACATACAGCTGACGGGCTGACGCGATTACTGCATTATTTCTCCAGCAAGCAGCAAGATGGAGGGCGTAGAAACTGCCGCGGCGACAGCGCTCTGAGTTTTGAGTTTGCAAAATTATATTAGTGTTTTAAAAAGAAATGTGATAGAAAAAAACGTCGAAGAAGGCGATGGTTGATGACAGCGATTCATCGGAACAGAACGTTGTAAGACTTTTATTTTGTTAATAACCTGAAAATTGACTTAAATATGTTTTTTTTGCAGAGGAAGCATGAGAAACTTTTTCAATGAACTGACTTGTGAGGAATCCGGAGAATTTTTTTAACTTTTGCAGAATGTCACGCATAGATTTTGAATATTTGCTTAATAAAATTAAGCCAATGATAAAAAACAGACTAAAGTAAGAATTCCAATACCACCTAATATACTCTAGTAATATTCTGTGTGATATAGTCCAACGAGGACTAGAACATACCAAAAAATGGTGCCGTGAAGTGGGACTTATAAACCCTACAAAAACAACACTAGTAGCCTTTTCAAGGAAAAGAAAACTTAATCTCAAAACCGTTAAATTAGACGGGATAGATATAGAATGGAAAAATGAAGTCAAATATCTAGGCCTAACCCTGGACAACAAACTTCTCTGGAACACACATGAGAAGGAAGTAGTAAATAAGGCCACAAAAGCCCTAATGGTATGCAGAAACATTGCAGGTAAACGAAGGGGATGTAACCCAAACATACTGCGATGGATGTATACTGCAAAAGTGAGACCAATCATCACTTACGGGGCTATAGCCTGGAGTAACAGAACTAGTTTAGTTACTACGAGAGCTAATATCTCAAAAGTACAAAGACTAGCCTGTGTTTGCATTACTGGTGCAATGAGAACCTGTCCTACGGCCGCAATGGAGATGATCTTAAACCTCACCCCTCTACATTTGATGATAGAGAATGTGGCAAAAAGGACACGATATAGAATGATCAGGAACGGAGTAATCAGACGAAAGTCTACTTGCTTCAGGACTAAAGATACCTGGGACATGCCCCAGGATGAAATGCAAAAGAAGTACAGTTTTGTGAAAAACTTCAAAACCACAGAGCTGGGCTACAAGAAAGAATGGAGCCAAGAATCCATCGCGCTTACAACCGAAAGACGTGCTATTCAGTGGTATACGGACGGTTCCAAAACCATAGAAGGAACTGGAATAGGAGTGTATGGGCCGAGAACCAAGCACTCCGAAAGCTTGGGAAAATACCCAAGCATCTTCCAGGCGGAAATTCACGCCATCGAGAAGTGTATCCAGTTTAACATCGAGAGAAACTATCATAGACAAGAGATTATCATCATTTCCGATAGTCAAGCAGCCATCAAAGCGCTGAGTTCTTACGTAATCAGCTCAAAAATGGTCTGGAGATGCCTAGAACAATTAAATGAGCTAGGCGAGAAAAATAGAGTTACTCTCACTTGGGTCCCGGGACATAACGGGGTACAGGGTAACGAGATTGCAGATAGTCTTGCAAGGAAAGGGGCTCAAACACCCTTTGTAGGGCCTGAGCCGTTCTGCGGTATCAGCAGTAACATACTATTAGGAGAGATTAAAAAAGAATTGGGTAGTAGAAGAACCGATAATTGGAACAATCTCTTGGGGCTGAGACAGGCCAAGATACTTCTGGGTGAATATAACCAAAAAAGATCGGAAGCCTGCATCTGCCTGAGCAAGAACAAGCTACGTATTGTAACAGGGATCCTTACCGGGAATTGCCGACTAAAAGGACACCTAAGTAAACTGAGAGTAGTAGAGGATAGTGAGTGCAGATTCTGTGAGGAGGAGGACGAAACCTTTATTCACATCCTTACTGAATGTGTAGCACTCCAGAATCCAAGGGCACTATATCTAGGAGGATATCAAATAGAAGAGGGAGACTTACCTAACTTGAAGCCACTTCAAATCCTACATTTCCTTGAGAAAATAGAATTGGAAGGGTCGCTATAGGCATTGAGACATTTCCTTAGTGCAGTGGCGACAGAAAGGGACACAATAGATCTTTTAGGTCGCAGTGTATTAACACCCCATTCTCAACATAACATAATATACGCTTGGCAATAACATTACGATATTTGGCCACTGGGGACAGTTACCAAAGTTTGCATTATTTATTTAAAGTTTCATCACCAGCAATTTCGTTGATTGTACCTGAAGTTTGCAAAGCCATTAATATTGTTTTAAAGGACCAAATTAAGGTAAACAATAAACACATAAATTTATTTAGGAAATCTTTATTTTATTTAATCATTATTTAAATATTGAAAACTCGTTTTTTGTAACGGCGTCAAAAAAGGCACTGTGTATAATATTACTTGTTGTAGATAGAGGTACTCCTTCTAGTAGAGTGGGTTCTAGATGGAGAGGAGAAGGATGATAAATTTGTGCAGGAGAAGGGTGGGGACTGTATGGAGTAGTGCGATGATTATCTTGCAGTGGAGCTTTTAGCACGTGGATATGGAGAGAAGATGGTTGAGAACTTTGTGCATAAATAGACTTGGAACTATATGGAGTACTGCGATGAGCTTTTTGTAATGGGGCTTGTAGTATTTGGACTTGGAGAGGAGATGATTGGGAACTGGGTGCATAGGCTGAAGCTCTTTGGTAATGTTGTGAATCGACATGAGGAGGTTGGGAATGTTGTGAGTAGCCAAAAGCTTGGGAATCATGTGAATATGCAGGATAAGGTTGGTAACGTTGTAAATCGACAGAAGCTTGGGAATCGTGTGAATAGGAAGGAGAAGCTTGGGGTGTATGGACAAATAAAGGTCTGGAAGCAGAACTAGATGGAAAAGGAGTAGATGAGCACGTTTCAGGACGATTATCTAATAGAAGTCCGTCTATTTTATACATAACTCGTTGTCTCTGGTGTACAGAATACCTTTTCAATTTTGTAGCTAAAAGTTTGCCCTATAGATCGCAGTCATCTTCTGAGTTACCCTGTTTACTCTGCAAGACCTGATTTAGTGTTTTAAAACTGTCGTTTAGCAGTTTTTGTGCAACTTCTGCGTCAAAAGCTTGACCTATGCGCCTTCTTTTTGAAGCATGAGCTTGTGTTTTCATATCATCTGCCGTCTTTCTATTTTTGATATTTTCTTCGCCCTTTTCTTCTTCATTTTCTTTGTTTTCACCTGTGTCCTGTGTAAGGATCCCACTTCATCAGTCTGTTCAGATTCATCAGTCTGATCCTCGGTCTGTTCAGGCTAGAAAAAATCCTTCATATTATGTTTTTATTATAATATGTTTTGTCATTAGGTTATTTTGTTTTTAAATTTATTAAGTACTTAATTTGTGTTTTTTTTTTGTTTCAGTTACCGGAAACACCAGAGCAATGGTTAGCTATAAAAGAGGGATTTAGAAAAAAACTTCCTCGATGCGTCGGAGCCATAAATGGCAAGCACATCGTAATTAATTGTCCAGCACATAGTGGCTCCGAATATTATAACTATAAAGCAACTTACAGCATAGTTCTGATGGCTTTAGTTGATAGTGATTATCACTTAATTTTTACCGACATAGGTGGTCAAGGGGATATTAGTGATGGGGGCATTTTTCAAAACTGTCTCTTGTGGCAAAAAATTGATACAAATGCACTTAATTTACCACCAGATGTCCCATTACCTGCAGAGAAAAGAATATACCTTATGTGTTTTTAGGCGATGGGGCTTTTGCATTACATAGAAATGTGATGGAACCTTTTCCAGGAAATCACGATATGGGCACGAATGAACAGACATTCAACTATAGACTTTCAAGCAGTCGTGTAATCGTTGAAAATACTTTTGGTGTGTTGACATCTGTCTTCAAAAAACCGATAGAAATCGATGTAAGCAAGGTACCAATGATAACATTGAGTTGTATTTTATTACATAACTTCTTAAGGTAAAGCCCACATTCCCGAAATTTGTACACCCCCCCCCTGGGACTTTTGATACAATTGAAAACGGGGTATTTATTGAGGGCTCTTGGAGGCAACGTAATACAGGTTTAGCTGCTTTAAGAACAATACCACCTGTAGCCAGATGAGCGGCAACTACCGCTCTACAAGTTAGATCTGAATTTGCAGCTTATTTTAATAATGTTAACTTGTAAACATATAAACAAAGGTTTAAATAAAAAATATAGGAACTTAACGTAATTATTTTGTATTTACTTACTTCGCCTTCGATATTTATTGTATTTTCCACGTCATAAATTGCCCCCAAAAAACTTTCCATTGCATCATACGCAAACAAAATGGGCTGAAACACGTCATCAGTACCCGCTCCAGACCTTATCGATGCTTTTTTCTTTTTTAATAGCGGCCGGAATGTTGCCATTAGTGATTTTTTAATCGACTTGAGGTCTTCAATTGGGGTATTTTCTAAGTTTTCGCTTATCCTTTTCCACGCATCGTGTACTTTGTGTTTTTTTTTTGTGATCTTTATGTGAGGCATCCCATAACAATCTTTCTGTTGCAAATATTTCTAAAAACTGTAGCACTTCTTCATTGCTCCACTCAATCATGGTTAAAATAACGAGAATAATTATTATTAATTAACCAAACAACAAACAAATAAGTTTCTCTTCGCGCAATTGTAAACAAAATCAACACTGATGAGCAGTGACAATGACACCTAGAGACAGTGACAGGACAGTGGGCAGCATGTAAACGGTTACGTCCACCCGTGCTGCCAGTCCTTTGACTTCCGTTCGAAATACCGCCACTGAAGAGAGCGGACGGCAGCGGTAGTGGCATGAGCAATGGCAGCGCCAGCGACATGTTTACATACTCGCGCTGCCCACTTCCCTTCCCAATCCCTGCTCACTGCCGCGGAAGTGAGCTGCATGTAAAGGGGGTACTACTCTTAGAAGAAACTCTGATGGGTTCTGCATATAATTATGTAGGGTCAGTTGAGGTAAGAGCGCGTTTGGGGTGAATGTATTAATTAAAATCTTAATAACAATATCCTAAATAATAATACGAAAAAATTCGATTATAATGTAGCAAAATGCATTAACCCTATATTTACGGGATCAACAAAAATTTTAAAAATATATTACTAAAATTTATTATATATATAAATGCCAATTAGTTGCTAATTACCTACTTGGTTAATATATAATGTTTTCGTACATTTTTTACATTATTAGTTTTTCTCAGTATGTAGTAATATTTGACCCCAAGCTATTGAACCAAAAATTAACATTTTTCACTATAGAATAAGGTAAACAATAAGTAAACTGCCAAAACAGACTTTGAACTGTTTAAATTTTACAATTTATGTGGGTATTAAAGTATCAATTTAGTTGTTCTAAGGGTGCAACTGATCCTATTTATTTAAAAAATGGTCAATCACAATTATAATAATTTACATATATTCAGAGAATACATTATTTTCATCACTTTCAAAAGGCCTCCAAAAAACAATTTTTTATAAATCATAAACATAAACAGTAATGTGAATACAACCCTGGATAAATAAACAAACACTGTCCATCTGTGCTCACTCAACACAGCGATGACACACCAAAGCGTGGCTAGGAACCAATTAGAACATAAGATGAGCAAAATCATAGACTTACGATTGGATATCCCAGTCTACATTGACCGGCGTTTCTTACGGGCTATCGTGGTCTACTACAAATAGAATTTTGAGAATGGCTCGATTCAGCCAATAGGAGACGCTAAAATTAAGCTATGCATAATTAATCGAGCACATTTCGTTCTCGTCGTATAGCGATGTCAGGCATAAAATATTTATGCGATACTATCTTCGAACATATTTGCTCGAAGGGTACTAAGCTGCAATCGGATTGAACGAGTCACTTTTGTGAATTATGTATGATTGTGAATTATGTATACATATATTAATAATACTGATATTTAATTGTGGAAAAGTAAAATTCATGTGTACGGCCGACTATATATAGGTATATTGATAATTTTTTTCTGAAATTGATAATTAACTGAAAAACCCAAGCGAAAAATGCGAAAGTTCTTTCATAAAAATTTATTATAGAATAAAAACAAATTATGGGTCAATTGGTTTTTTAATGAAAAAGAAACATGTAACATTAACTTATTTATAACGATAATTCATTTGTTTTTTAAACAAAAATAAACTTATCTTTAAAAATATATTGCAAAGGAAAACATTGCATCAAATTTTTAACAAAACGAAATGAAAAAAGTCCTTAGATAACGAAAATATTTTTTTTGTTTCTACTTTTTTTTATTTTACACGTAAATCCTTGATAAAAACATCTGTTGCAAAAACAGTTATGGTTTGTATAATATTGCAAGGAATTAATGAGTTATACAAGTTGGATATTAAATTTATTGTCATATTTTCATGAATAACTTTCCAAACATTAATATTATCATTTAAATTTTCTAAATAACTAGATGATTGTTCTACGATTGAATTTATTTTATATAATTTAATTTCTTATCCTAAGGCATCTTTCTGAATATTTGAATTATCTTTGTTATTGGCCGAGTGAATTTCAGTACTTTTATTGATATTAATATCATGTCATTTTATGTGCTTTCTAGAGTTTAAAGAGGAAAATGTTCGAATACATGTGTTTCTTTACAATAAAACGTAGATATACTTTTATATATAATGGGCGATTCATTAAGAAGTACTTTTTTCAACAACAAAAAAAAAATAACAAAATTCTATTTTATGGTGCAATCTTTATTAATATACAAAAAAACTATTTCTGACATTTATTTTTTAAATATTATTTCTTTCAAATGTTGTCCTTGACTTCGGTTGAGATGGTCCATTCTGAAGTTCCAATTTTCGATTACACGTTCGAGCATTTCGAGTGGAATTTGGCGAATGACCCGAGTAATGTTGGCTTCCAATTCTTCAATCGTATTCGGCTTATCCATATAGACTTTGGACTTCACGTAGCCCCAAAGAAAAAAGTCTAGAGGTGTGATGTAACATGATCTAGCGGGCCAATTCACTGGTCCAAACCGTGAAATTAACTGTTCATCGAATTGTTCTCGCAATAAAGCCATGGTTGCACGGGGCTGTATGGCAAGTGGCGCCGTCTTGTTGGAACCAAATGTCATCGAGATTACGGGCTTCAATTTCAGGCAGCAAATAGTTCGTTATCATGGCGCGATAACGGGCGCCATTCACAGTTGCGTTCCTGCCGGCCTCATTTTTAAAAAAATATGGACCTATGATTCCACCAGCCCATAAACTGTAATGTGATCTTGTTTTTTTATCTATTTTTTATAGTGTTTTAAGCTCTTATGATTTTGGGGAGTGGGTCAGGTTATTAAATAACTCGTATTACTTTGAAAAAGAATGTTTAGCGCCACTATATTTAAAACTTACTAAACTTGACTATGGATTAGTGATAAAATATAGAAAATCACTAACCATTAAGATATGATAATTAAATAAAGTCTTAGATAAGGTAGCAACAAATTCTAATTCACAGAGACTTACTTATTTAAATTTATATGATTTATTCAAGACTTATCTGAATGACAGGAGGTAGTAAATTAGGAGTGACTTGTAGAGGCCTTCTTCGAAGGGACTCGAAACGATATTCTTCGGATAGTACAAATCTTCACAAACTTCTTCAGATGGAACTCGAACCAAACCTCTTGACACAACTTAAAATAAACCTCCTTATAAGCAGCTTGAACTGAACTTCTAAAACTTCTATACTTGTATACTTCTATAAACTTCTATACTTCGATAACTTCTAAAACTTCTATACTTCGATAACTTCTATATCTTCTACAACTTCTACAACTTCTATAAACTTCTATATCTTCTAAAACTTCTATAAACCATCTAGATATAGCCAGGCTACAAAGGAAAAGGTAAAAATATCAAGAAAGGTACTAGGAAATTTAAAGGAACCATATAAAATGCCTTTTACTATTAATTGAACAATTAATATTATTAAGTGAATAGCTTCACAGAGACTAAAATTAATATGAAAAGGAAAAATCTTAACATATTTAAAAATAGTAAAGCATATTATCTCTTCCAAACAAAATAATATTAAAATACAAAACGTTTTATCATGTGTTACTCAAGTATTTGAGGTTATGTTTAAAATTTTACATTTCATTCAAGAAATTCTTGTACTAAATATATATTTTCAACTAAATATCGGTAGAAAAACTTACCTTTTTAAAATCAGACGGCCATTAAGAATATTAATAGACAATTAGTACATCAGATGACCCAGATAATTAAAAATTTAATAAATCAACTTGCTTGTTGACAGAGACGAATCGGAATGATAATCCAACTTTTGACATAAGGCATGAACGACAAATGACATTTGTGTAGAGATGTTGGTGTCAAAATAACGAAAACGGTTCCGACCGTTACAATGTTTAGGTCTAAATAACGAAAACGGTTTCAACCGTTACAAAACCACACCAAACCGTTATTTTGTCTGGATGTAATGGCAGCTCTTGAACTTCTTCGGGTTGTTCTTCATCCCAAATACGGCAATTTTGTTTATTAACATAGCCATTCAGCCAGAAATGGGCCTCATCGCTGAACAAAATTTTGGTCGAAAATATTGGATCTTCTTCAAGCTGTTCAAGTGCCCACAGACTGAAACGGTGACGATTTGGAAGGTCAGCCGGCTTCAATTCTTGAACGAGTTGAATTTTGTATGCTTTCAAACCAAGATCCTTACGTAAAATACGCCAAGTTGTTGCATACGACAAGCCAAGTTGTTGCATACGACAAACCAAGCTGTTGAGATCGGCGCCGAATTGATTCATTATGGTTATCACGTACACTCTCGGCTACCGCCACAGTATTTTCTGCACTTCGTGCTGTATGCGGTCTATTTGGTCGCGTATTATCCAATAATAAAAATTGGGTTTCAAACTTCTCGACGGTGTAGCGAATTGTGCGTTCGGTGCTCTAAGTGCACGAAACGCTGATTCTAGTAGTACAGCTGAATTATTTGTAGACGTTTTGTCGGGCTTTCCATGATGAAATGTCAGACAGTACTGAACCAAAATACCACGACAGTTCACTTGACTCATGCGTGATCGGTTTTAAACTCGCTACCGAAAAAAGTACCTCTAAATGAATCACCCGTCAATATGGTCGTTTTTCAAGTGATGTAAGTATAATTTAAGGTACAAAAAACTTATATACAAAGCAAATAATTTTGAAAAAATAAGCCTCAGAAGCAGAAACTAAAAAAATATTTTACCATAAAATTGATCCAATAAAGCAATAACTTTTCCTTTAATTAAATCTGATATTAGTGCATTTACTGCTCCATAGGTTTTGCTGGAGTTTTCAATTTCGAAGAAATATTTTTCAATAAAATTCTACGACAATCCCGATTCGTACGGATAGGCCAAATTTAAAATATGATATATTTTGAAACATAGGACAACGGCCATAAAAGGAGTATCTACCTTGTAAAATACTGTATGTACCTTTACTTACGCTGACTCTTAAATGTTGTCCTATAGTAATTGGAATTGGTTGAACAGGAATTCTGCAAGAGTATTAAATGTAATGATCATTTCATCACATTAGAGCTTTACCTAAACATGTAGTATAAAGTCATTTTGCATTTCAATTTTTAAGGGCCGGTAGCGCTCCCTTGTTTTTTATTTTTCAGATTTACATAAGGAAAAAATCATGGTAAAATGGTTAGAGTAAAAATTTCTTCTCTATCTGAAAGTATTTTTCGTCAGAATAGCATTCAAGTAAGTATACTAAATTACCACTCACTATCTAAATAGTAATTCTCATCATTATATGGTTGAATAATGCCTTTCAGGTAAGTATATCTTTTCATTTCTGCCAATTTCAGAATTAATTGATATGTCTGAGGTCATTTAAATACAAAGTTATTTGCTTTACTTTTAAAAGTATCTACAAAATTTTGCTCTAACTGGAAATAAAAATATATAACTGATGTATTACATATCAATTTAAATGAGACGAACGTGTCAAAGAATCTGGAGGTAAATTTTAAACAGGGATATGTTTTAAAATTTTTGTGAATTTAAGTTGTTCATTACAATCTCTGTCTATATATTATTGTTATCTGCCATATTATCTTTCACTAATGTAAATTATTCAGTATTGTTTTTTAGCCACTGACTAAAATCCTCAGTTTCTGGATACTCTATATCTACCTCAATCTTTTATCGTTATCTCCCTGTGAAAACTAAATTTTGATTTTTTGTGTGCATAGTTAAAATTTTATAGAAAACTCACCTCAAATAAAATTTTATATTATTAGTTGGAAAATGCAATATACCTTTCTCTTTTATACGGCTGGTTATTCCTAAATCCTTGTAGGTTTTCCGTAAGTAAGTAAGACAGACCACATTTTTCCCCTTGCTGCTTTTGGCTTCCCTTTATTATTCACACATGGAATATAATAAATTTCAGGACTTTTATGGATAAAAATATCATTCGTTTCTTTGGATAACTGTATAAATCGCTGTGACGATATTCTGAAAAGATTAAAGTTTAAATAAAAATATTGATGAATAAAACTACACGATGTAACGTATAAATTCATTATTTACTATGAAATAAAAATACTCCAATCAAATATTTATGTAAAAATAAAAAATAAACCATATGCAGGGTATAAGAAGGTTATCTTTATCTCAAATGTAGTATACCCGTAAAGGAAAAAGTCTTGACCACAATTTTTTTTTATTTATTATTAAAAACAGGGAGAAGTTCCTGTTGATGAATATGTTGATGAAAATGTATTTTATTATAAGTGAAAAAAATTTTTAAACAATTTATGGGTTAATGATACATAAGAATTCAAAATTTACAAATTAAAATGTAATAAGACCATCAGAATACTAGTACTAAGTAATAAGTTAGTATTTGTAAAGCATTTTAAATTTGAGGCCGGTCAATAAAACTACTTACTTGATTCATACAATCCACTTTTCTAATTTTATTTTTAATTTCACACAAATTTTCAGTCAAATTTCGGCGTTTACCGGTCATTTTTATTATTTTAATGTGGTCGAGTTCGCACTAGAAACTATAATGATTAATATATTCAGGTATTAGCGATAAGAGAGGTTTTTTGTATTGGATTGGTTTTATCTAGTGGTCGGTTCCGCTCAGAGGCGTAACTACATGGTGGTCTATAAGGAAGTGGTTCTGAAATATAATAAAAAGTTTTCCCCATTATAAATATTATGCCGAGTTGCGATTTGGAGTGTAGTGACTGTCGTACATATGAGAAAAAGGTAATGTGTATAAATATATGATCGGAAAGGTAAAAACTTTGTCGCATGAGGTGTCGGATGACCAAAATAATAAAACAAAATTAAAAATATTAAAGGTTGGTTTGTATCGCTAATTGCCTTTTATATTTTAATAAATCTCAATACTTTTTATTCCACGCCTATGGTTATATCATTTGCATTTATACCACTGGGAACGGCTGAAACATGAGTTGAAATTTAAGCGTTTTAACAGATGATTATAAAATAATGAACTTTTTTATATAACAAGCCTCCACAATAAAGTAGAAACAGGTAGGAATTGTTTTTATTCAAAATATTTGGGTTATAGAAAATTTATTGAAATATCTTATTATTTAACCTCATCTTACAATATATTTTACAAATTCTAAGGGGAAATAGGAGAACCCACCTCTCACCCCCGACTAATACCCTGTTTCCATAATAAAAAAGGATATGTTGATATAATAACAAGCTGACGCAATTAGGGAAATTTAACTGTGTTTAATGAAATCTCAATACTTTTATTTTTATTCCATGCATCTGTTTATATCATTTGAGTTTATGTAACCGGGAACAGTTGAACTTGAACTTGAAACATGAGATGAAATTAAAGAAGCGTTTTATTTTTTATTACTAACAAATTTAATTGTTCAAAATGTTTTTATATTATTTGCAACAGCTGGTTTATAAGGTACAGGGAAGTAATAATATGTACAATTAGAAAGTTATATTTTCTTAAACTTATCAAAGAATTATTACAAAAATTATTGACAATACACTTTAAGATTTATTTTTTAATTTTTCTCCTCGTCTCCCTGTACCTTTTTTAATTTTATTTACATTAACATATTTCAAAATTCTAGGTGTCAATCTTTTAGAGCCCTTTATATATATTTTTTGTGTTTTAAATCATCATATAATGCTGTGTACTCCTCTTCCGTAAAGTGAATAGGATGGATAAATATTATATTCGTTTACTCGGTTCTCACACACAGGATACAAATGTTTATTATTTACTGTTTCTATATTTCAAATTTGATGCTTAACATTATTATGGTGGTATATCAGTTAATGAAAATTTTTAACTAAAATAAAATTAATGTCCCCCACTAGAAGAGACGTTCCATGTAAGTTTAAAAAGGATATTTCTTAATTAAAAATTATTTAACGAATATAAGATTAAAATTCACTGCTAAAAATTTCGTTACTTACCTATATTTTAAATTTTCCAAATAAGTTTTAAGATTTTCATATCTTTCAAATTGTGGGTTTTTTCAAATTAAAAATAGATATAAATAAAAATCATATAAATGGATTAAAATATTTTTATTTATAGGCAAATTTACTCATTGTTAGAGTTGCTTATTAAAATAATTTAAATCAAAGTTTTTATTTATCGATTCGGCAAATAAAATACATTTATTGATATTTTCATATACTTGTACAAAATTTTGAAGGGTTTTTTGATACACGTTTATTTTACTTAAAATTTGTTCTTGTTCCTTTATTTTTAATTTTAAAAAATTGATTGTTTTAGAACGCAATTCACTAATATCGTTTAAATACTTTTTTAATATAACATCCTCACTGTAATTCTCCCCATTGTCCTTTTCATTTTCAGCATCACTTATATTTTCTTGGTCAGGATTCAAATATATCAGTCCAGGATCCGAACACAAGTGAGCAGCCAATGGAGCAAAAAAAGTTTGATTCTCCGGAAGATCAAAATGATTAAAAGTGGAGTGAAAAGAGTCTTGAGTGACAAAAGCTGGATCTACAAATTCTTGCTTCGAAGATGACGGTACCGGATTAGAAGGCGAATAGGTAGAGTTTTGATTGACCACAGCTTGTTTCACAGGTAAGGCCGGTAGATTAAAAGCAGAGGCTGGATCTACAAATTCTTGCTTCGAAGATGACAGTACCGTATTAGAAGTTGAATAAGTTGAGTTTTGACTGACCACATCTTGATTCACAGGTAAGGCCGGTAGATTAAAAGCAGAGGCTGGATCTACAAATTCTTGCTTCGAAGATGACAGTACCGGATTAGAAGTTGAATAAGTTTAGTTTTGACTGACCACATCTTGATTCACAGGTAAGGCCGGTAGATTAAAAGCAGAGGCTGGATGTACAAATTCTTGCTTCGAAGATAACAATACTGGATTAGAATTTGAATAATCTGAGTTTTTACTGACCACATCTTGATTTACAGGTAAGGCCGGTGGATTGAAAGCAGAAGTTTGGGTTACAAAACCTTGATTAGAAGCTGCAGGTAAAGAATCATCATGTATCTCGATGATATTATCACTGATTTGTAAAAATGTTTTTTTGTTGGCCGGTTTTTTAAAATGTGATATAAGTTTCACACGATTTACTTTGCTACCCGTAGACTTATTTAGACGACGACTCATTTTAAAAACGTTTCGTAGCGCGCAAAGTGAAGTCTTCTAATTATTCTGATAAACTAATGTGTTCTGCAAATATATATATATATATATATATATATATATATATATATGGAAAATTATTTTCTTTGTTCTATTTCTTACAATATTCTCTTTGAAAGCCTGTGGTTTAGTTCGAATAGTCAACGCCTTTTGACAAATAAAGAAATTTCGCGCTCAAAAAGTTTGTTAGCGTCGGAGTGTTGTACTCAATTTTTATAATTTTTAAAATTTCTTGCGTGAGAATCATAAAATAGAACGGCACCCATGCATATGTATATGATCTCTTTTGTTTTTAATACATTGTAGTTTTAATTCTATACTTGGTTTGTTTCTTTAAGTGATGTAGACTATGTTTTGTTTTTGTTTTAAAACATCATGGGAAAATACAGATAAAAGTAACTAATTATTAAAAAGACACATATTTTAACTCGTTTTACGCTTAGTAGGAATTGCAATATTTTTTACAGTTTACCTTACAAAAATTCACAAGTGTGTGAAATATGATTCTTTCCTAGGAAGTTGTTAAATTTTGCCTTTACAAATGAATGTGAACATTAAAATGAATTTTAGTATCAGCCTTTAATCTGAACAAACATCATGTATTCTTGCTTGATTTTTATAATGTTTATGGTGGCGGTATCAGCCCAATATAATAGGTGCGAAGAAGAAAAATTTCTTCTTCACCGCGAAGTGCAGGCACTTCAAAAAACCAACCTTAACTTAAAAAATGATGTGACATTATGGAAAGAGGCATGTTCAATAAAAACCCAAAATAAAGCCGATGATATTATTAGGTAAGTTAATATAATTTTGGTAAAATTAAAATAACAAAAATACGCTGATTATGTTACGTTATATTGACAATTCAGAACATATGAGAATCATTTATATTTAAAAGAGGAAATATATATTTATTTGTAACCTCTATTTACATAGATAATATTACCATTTTATATTAAAATTTCGTTATTAAAAAAGGATTTTTTACTCTGAATTGCCCTGCTTTGTTTTTGTTTTGTAATTTTAAAACCTTAAACTCGCTCTCCGAAACTGGAATATATATGCATTGAAGTAAGATATCTACACTTAAAAATAATTCGAATTTACTTACAATATTACCTGTTATATTGCCCGTATATTAAATTTGATTAATAGAGCGTACTTCACGTAAATAATACGTCTTTTTTACACTTTTAAACCTCTGCCTAAAGTTAAAATCTTTAGACAATATAAAATATGTTTTAAAAAGTAGATTAAGGAAAGTTAATTTTCAAATGTTAAGCTTTGCATTAACCTTCAACTTACCTAGGGCTACTCCTCGTCAAATGAACCTTTTAACTAATTATATTTTAATGTGAATTTTAATCCCCGTATTATTGACGGAATAAGTACCACTTCTTAGCAATCCGATTAGCGTACATGTCAAACAATATTATAAAACTATTTTAAACGTTAGATTTATAACAAAATTATTTTTATTTGTAGTCGAGACCACGAAATTTTTTATCTTAGGCAAACCCTTGTCAACAAAGAACTGCAGAGTTCAAGAATGGTTGGAGTGAGGGCTGATAGGATAATTGAATTGGAAAAAGTTATGGAAATCGTCAAGAATAATTTTACCAGTTGTACCCATAATTTAACAAAAATGGCGAAAGAAAAGATGGTAATATTAAATAATTTAAATAACGTCGAGGACGAAAACGCTGACTTGCACGACAATATTGGCAGATTTAGAAGTTTAAATAACGTCTTGAGAAATAGAATTAAACTATGGAAGAAGCGCGTTGAAAGATGTAGGAATAAGAAAAATAATAAATAAATAAATTATTTTTATAAAAAAAATTTTTAATAAAATGTTAAACATTTTTGGTTCTTATTTTAAATTTTATAATAAAATAAAATATGTAACAACCGGAGTTCGAATCCCTCCGGTGCCAGGATTTTTCCTTTAATTTATTAATTAAAAAATGCTGGTGCTTCGATAGGATTCCTCACTGTTCTTAAAGTAGCACTGGGAAACCATAACAAAGCCTACACAGACCACGAGGCTAATAACCACAGCAGTTGATGCCGTTGATACCAAAAATAATAATAAAAAATAAACGGAGAGTGAAGTCTAAATAGTTTCGACTTATGACTATCATCAAGTCTGTAAAAGAAAGTTTGTGTGACAATTATTTTAAAATTTTAAAGGAATAACTGAAGGTATCAATTAAATTTCCCGATAAATGGAAATAAATTAAGTAAAATTAAAGTAAGTGCTTGAAAAGTAGTAGTGCTAATTTTGTAACTAATGCATATTTAAATTATTTATAAAAAATTAAATATATATATATATGTTATATCTTGAATAACACTATTAG
Source organism: Psylliodes chrysocephalus (assembly GCA_927349885.1). Taxonomy (NCBI): domain Eukaryota; kingdom Metazoa; phylum Arthropoda; class Insecta; order Coleoptera; family Chrysomelidae; genus Psylliodes; species Psylliodes chrysocephalus. Next base: position 94,621,641 of record OV651814.1, on the reverse strand, counting down.
TTTTTTAAAAAATATTTTATTACTTAAAAGGTATAATGTGTTTGTAGTAGGTGAGTTGTTATAACTAACTGACTTTTAATGTGTCACCCCTATTTATAACATAGGTAAAACAAAAGAAATATCTAAAAGGTGTAATGTGACAAAAGTGTTGCATTTACAAGAAAATGCAACTTGGCTGAATACAATCCTAGAGGTCAATGATAACCATTCTAGGAATTGCAACTAAGCATTATTTAACTCTAGAGAATTTACTATTAAATAATATATAGAGTGAATGTTTTATATAACAACTCCCCTTTACAAAAAAAAATTGATGTTATACAGCAATTTTTGAAAGAAAAAAAAATATAAAAATAAGGTTAGTATTTAAATAAGACAAAGATTATAGAAAATAAGAAGTAAAATAATAAAATTAAAAGATTTTTAACGTAATCAAAAAAGTTCAATATTTTGTGTTTCGTCTATTTTAACGGTGTCCTCTTCAGATAAATTGGGTCTTTTCTTCGGAGGGTCGTTTTGTGGTGTTGTAGTTGTTGGTTTTCGATGTTTCCAAAACTGGTAAAGCAGGTATAGGACTGCCAGTCCTATGATGAAACAAATGGTACAGTACGTGAACCAAGAAATGTTTTTCTCCACGAAGGGTTTATTGATGAGGTCGTCAATTTCTTTTGAGTACTGGTCCAATTGGTTTTTGGTGACTGCTAAATCGTCTACGTTAAGATTTGCCAATTGTAGTGGTTTTAAATTGGGAATTGGCAGATTTGGAATATCATCACAACATTCAAAGTCTATTGACACGGGTTCGGGATCGTACACGATATTAGAAAGTTTTTTTGAACCGGTCTGCACTTTTGTTACCCCGATAAAAGCGAAACAACCTGATTGCAAGGTAAATATTGAGTTCTTAAGAATTGAGATTGTCTTTAGATTGGAATTTTCACAGTTTATTGTTACTTTCACTGGTTCGGCAATTAACACTAACCACGTATTTTGAACATTGTAGCCTTGTCCGTAAAACACAGTGTTTTCACAATTTTCCGGTAATGATTTATAGTTCCGAAATAGTCGTGCCTCACATATGGCGTTGTCATCTATTGGGAACGAGTATAGATCGCTGCACAGTTTTTTAAAAGGTCCTAAAGGTTTGCACTGGTGCAGATTCTTGACGGGGATGTACGTTAAGGCATCGTCGTCTCTCGCTAAATATCTTTGTGAAACACTCAAAATATGATGAAGGCCTGTTCTATTATCATAAATCGGAATGGGGTATAAATGAAAGAGAGTAAAAATATGTTGCTCTATTAAGGGTATTTTGAGAACGAAAACGAGGTCTGTATTGGTTTGATAAGCTTCTATTTTAATTATTTCTAAATATTGAGCTAATTTTGAATGAGTAATAGGCAATGGTAAATTATTGTGTTCTAGGTTTTGAGAAATTATTTTTAAGGATGAAATTAATTCTTCAGGTTCGATTATTGTAGTATGCAAAATTTTTAAACGTGCAAATGTTACCGAATTCACTATGTCAGTTATTATATTTTCAAGAAACGCATAGCTTTCAAAAAGTTTTTCGCAAATTTCAAAGAATTTCAATTTTGATTCGAGATAATTAATTTCGTTTGCCGATTGGTAGACAGCCTTTCGTATATTTACAATATCCTTATTTAAAATATTTTCGTTTAATTTAATTTGACTTATACTAGAATTAAAACTTTTAATTACTGATTGAGTAACGGAAATTTGTTTTTTCAATAAATTTTCGATTTTGTTTTGATCGCTTTTAATTTCATTAATGCAATTAGAATAGTACTCTCCATCAGAGGCGTCAAGATTTCCAGTTATTGACTTAAAAATAGTGCCAATACCATTTATTAAACCACGCTTTTGACGTTTAATATCGAATGTTATTTGACTGAATTTGTCTTTAATAGATTTTGAAACTTGAAGTAATAGTGAAAGTTGATTTTTAATTTCCAAATGAAAGCTAGTAACAGGGTGGTCACCGCGAGGTTGAATAGAATTTTTTAGTAATTCTAAAATTTTATTATTTGAATCAAATATATTTTTAAGTGTCGAAATGTTTTTATGTACCAATAGTGTCCAATCGTCGTTAGTAACAATTATTCTTGTTTCGTCATGGTAGTAGACTCCTACAGTATTATTTATAGGGTTGATCGTGAATTGGGAAACTGCTGTTCCGATCAGCAATAGAATCCTGAAAAGAGATTTATTTTCAAAGTAGGGTTTTAAGAAATCAAAATTAAATCTTGATTTTTGTTTTGTATCCAAATTTAATACGATTGCATAATTATTTTTAAGAATTTCACAAATTTCCAAAAAGTCACTAAAATTATGTTGTAGTTTGTTTTTAATTTGAGTTTCTTTCGCATAGATTTTGTTTCTAAATTTGTAGTTTGAAATTATACCAGGGATATGTTTATCAAAACGAATTTTTGCCATTTTCTTTCTTTTAAGAGTTGTTTTAGTGCAAGCAATTTTATAGTAGTACGAGATGCGATAGGTCAATAATTGTCGAATATATTTAGTGATTGGTTCTTGCTCAGCATATAATTTTTCGGGTGGCCTACTAGAGTTATGGCCAAAAACTAACTCGTATGGGGTGAAACCATGTGTTTTATTGATTTGAGCTTTGACTTCTTGATTGTGTATCTGTGGATACCTATGAGACTTTGTATATATTGGTTTGGTTTTATTTGTATCAATAGAATGTTTAATTTCACCGTCAATTGACAGTTGATTAGGTTTTAAACAAAATATGTCAGAAAAATTATTGCAACGTTGCATGATTAAATCTTTTTTCTCCTTATTAAAATGAACTAATGGTAATTGATTTTTTATTTCGAAATTCCGGTCGTTACACTTTTTAGTTTCTTTGAAATTGCAATTATTTAGATTATTAAATGATTCTAATTTAAAATTGGTAGAGTTGACAGTTTTAGGAATAGCATTTATATTATTATGACCTGAGGTGAAAAATACGCCGTTTTTATCTATTTTTACTATCGCGTTTGGTAATTTGAACTTCTCGGTTTCTTGTCTTAACAATAAAGCTTCTCTGTTTCTCGGATTACATTTTAATTTAGACATCTGTTCTACATGGGAACCTATGATAATTTTATTATCGTTTGTTTTTAAATGTTCATTTTTATTTTTGCAAGTGTCTGTTTGATCGCTTTCAATTTTAAATAATGGCAATGTTTTAAAATTAGTTATGAGTTCTCTGTTTTTAATATCTACAATGCATTTATAATGATCCAGAAAATCTGATCCTAGTAATCCGTCAAATTCGATATCTAAATCGCAGATGTATACTTTGTGTGGATCATTTTTCGTGAAAGGAATAAGTACAGATTCGTTCATTATTATTTTTTGATCTGTTATGCCTTGGATAGTAATATTTTCGTGATATCTATTTTTATAGTTTAAACAAGTATGTCGTTTAAAAACGGATATACCCGCGCCGGAATCGATCAATATTTTAAAAGTATTTGTTGCATCTTTTATGTAAAACATATTTTTTGAATTAACTGTAAAAGCAGGACTTATAGGAATATCTGTTCTGGAACTTTTGAGTTCGGATTGAAATCGTCTAAATTCGAAGTTTGGATTTGTGTTTCCAGATTCGAACATGTTTGATTCTGATTCAGGATAGGTGGGTCCGTTTTGATTGGACTCAGCCGAAAATCCAAATTTTGATCATCTCTGTAATTATATTCATTCGAGAAAAGGGGATTATTTTCGTCAGAATTTTCACAGTAACTATTATCAACGTAATAGTTTGTAAAATCTGTGCAATTTGCGGATTCCTTAAAATTTGAACTATTATCAGTATAATAATCTTCAACCTGGTCGTGATTATTAGCGGTATAATAATCATCCAGTGGTTCTAAACTATTAGCAGTATAATAGTTATTAAATGTTTCTTCATTATTTAAAACATATGCGTCGTAGAAAAAATCATCTACATATTCTTGAGGTTGGTCAGAATTGATATGAAAGGTTTTTCGGTTATTTTGATTAAAATTCGGGTTAAATTGTGTATGAAAGTTTCTTTGATTGTTTTGATTAAAATTCGAATTAGATTGTGTATGAAAGGTTCTTTGATTGTTTTGATTAAAATTCGGGTTTAATTGTGTAACGGATGGTCTACTATAATTTACATTAGGATTAGGCTTAATAACTGATTCACGATTTTGAATTGGAGGCGCTTGTCCTCGTTGTACATTATAAGAATTATTTTGGAAAGGTTGAGTTTGGCTTGAGCCAGAAGAGCTCGGGAAATTCTGTGCAGAATTGTTTCTGAAAGTTTGAGCTTGTCTTTGTCTAGTAAGGCATTCATTAATTGTATGGCCAATACGTTTACAAAATGAACATTGTTTGATAGGCGGAGTTTGTTTGTGTGTATTAACATTAGAACTAAAAGCTTGATTGGCATCATTTTTTTGGATTTTTTGAAATTCAAAATAACTTAACTGAAGTTCACGTTTTATTCTAGTTGCGGCTGAAATTATATTTGTAGGGTTACTTGCCCTGACAATATGTCCTATTTTAGGATCTAATCCTGTTAGCAAAGTATTTAAAACTAATGATTCCACAAGACGAGCTTGTGCGGTTTTCTGTTCTACGGTTAAAGACTGTTTACCAATTGCAGAATGCATTTTGGCTTCATGCGTTTGTAAACGCGCAATAAAAGTAAATGGAGTTTCGTTTGAAAGCTGACGCATTCTTTGCAAATCTTGAATAAGTGAATTTAAATCGCGCGTATCTGAAAAATGTGTTTCTAGCAAATCTTTTATATCATCCCATGAATTAGGATCTCGTGAATTAATTAATTCAGAGGCTCTACCTTTTAATTTATTTTTTATATGAAGAATTAGAAGCTTTTTTTGATCATTTATGCACATACGAATAGCAGTTTTGCAAGCACTTATGAAATTATTTAAGAAAATTTGATTTCCATCAAATTCCGGTACTATTGAAAATATTTCTGAAAGTTTGTACATTTCAACAGAAGGAATTGGATCTTGAGGGTTATTATTTGCTGCGGATTGACGTGTTTCAGGCATTTTAAATTGTTAGAAAAATATTCACAAAAATATGATAATAGAACGTAAAAATGTTGTTTCACAAAAAATATTAAAACAAAAGAGAGATTCTTACGTAAATGATGTTTTCATTTCCGTCTACTTAGATGAAATCAGGTTCCGTGAGCGTTGCTACACCAGGTGGGCCAATTGCGTGTTCCTGATGCCGGAGAGACCGTCCACAGTAGTTGAAATGTTGTTTCTTCGAGCGTTGTTCTTCCTTAAAGGTTAGGAAACCACCACACTTAGTTAGGATACCCGTGTTCTAAATGTGTTGAGGAATCCTACTGACTGCGCCACTGTTATATCTTGAATAACACTATTAGTTTTTTAAAAAATATTTTATTACTTAAAAGGTATAATGTGTTTGTAGTAGGTGAGTTGTTATAACTAACTGACTTTTAATGTGTCACCCCTATTTATAACATAGGTAAAACAAAAGAAATATCTAAAAGGTGTAATGTGACAAAAGTGTTGCATTTACAAGAAAATGCAACTTGGCTGAATACAATCCTAGAGGTCAATGATAACCATTCTAGGAATTGCAACTAAGCATTATTTAACTCTAGAGAATTTACTATTAAATAATATATAGAGTGAATTTTTTATATAACATATATATATATATATATATATATATATATATATATATATATATATATATATATACATATATATATACTTACTTATACTACTTAAGTTGGAACCATATGGAAAACATTTTTATTATTGATTTTAGGAAAAAAAGTTATTCTTGATAAAAAGTCCTGCATGACCCAAAACCTAAAATACAGTCATCACATATCAAATTTTTCAAGCCGTATACGAGGTTTGTCAAAAAATATGAATTTTGCTCAAGAGTAAAGTACGTTTATTTTTGACAAAATCGAAAATTTTCATTAAGAAAAGTTGATTAGAATTGAATATTACATTCAAATATGCAATTACACCGATCTATCTGAAAAAACCGGTTTTGTCATGATGAAATTTATGTTCATCCCACTCTGTAGTTGGTTTTTAAATTTTTAGCAATGTACTCAACAAAAATTTATATATTTATATATAAAAATTTATTTACAATAAAACTATAAAATAAAACAAAAAATATAATAAAGAGAAAAACGTAAAGATAATAAAATAAAGTTATGACTGATAAGAATCTAGAAATAGAAGTTATAAAATCTGAATACTTGGATATTATCATTGATATAAATCTTAAATGGAATGATCAAGTAACAAATCTGAAAAATAACTATTTATACAAAAGTTCAACAAACTTAGAAAATAGAGGAAGCGTGGGTTGCTACTAATAATAATTACCCACGAAACTAATAGTTTAATCTACAAAAATATTTTATTTTTGCTGAAATTACCTAGTACTCTAAAAATGAGCAATATTGTCTTTGTTTTCAAATTAGTTCACTCGTGTGCTAAAAAAAATGAAAATTATACCCAATAATAAATTGTAATAAAGGAGTGGGTACATGTTAAACGTAAAATACCCTTCGGCCAGAATTTGGCGAAATTTTGATACGTAGAATTTCACCTATCGATTAAATATCTCCATTAAACCAAAGCTCTAAGGTGTCCAAAATCACTGTTTCAAAATATCATAAAATGCATATGTTTTATCAATATTAGCACAAAAATAAGTGAAACCTTTTATATCCATTTAAAGTATTATTATAAGTTAGATCCAATCTATTGAAAACCCAATTGTAAGGGTTTTTATGTTAATGACTTTTTCCATATGAAAAATTCGAGATGTGGCTTTGATCCCTTGAGTTTGGACACCCAATGTAAATATAAACACAACGTGAATAGTATATATGCATATACAGATAGCAAATAGTTGAGACTTTAACATGGCCATTTTAATTGGCTGATCAGAAAATGAACTAGAAAGAACAATAATGTTAACCCTTAACCCGCAATATCTAATTTTATCGGATATTAGTAATACGTGTCGCTCAGACACTGAATATGCAAAATGATTAAAAGACGACTTAGCAAAGAGAGAAATGGGTTATTTTTAATATAATAAGTGTGTAATATACAATATGCTTACAATATGTTAAATTATAAATTCTCACAACAGCTGTTACACAATTTTTTTGAGCACTGAAGACTTGCTTGCTACACTGAATACATTTGAAAGCAGTAACTCTATTTAGGGAGTAGGGACACATCCCACACTTCTTCCTTTTTTCCAGTTTATCGCTTCTTGGAACTGGTGGATTGTCAGATTCCTGATTTAGCTCGTTCAAGATATTTTGAATCAGTATCTTTAGGTTTGAGCGAATATTCGGAATTTGCAATCTACGTGCCAAATGAGGACTCATAAGTTCCATTGCTAAATTTTCTACGAACTTGAAACGAGTTATGGTTGTGGGCGTATCTTTGAAGCACAATTTAAGAATAAAGCTGTTTGCTGCTGAAATATTTACCATCATATAAAACATCGCCAAGGGCCATCGTCTACTTCTTCTATTTGAAGAGTAATTCGCACATTTTTGGTCCATTGAATCGACCCCTCCTTTAGTAGAGTTGTAAAAACAGACGATTTCAGGTTTATTCTTTTCTTCATTGAACATTTTCTCATGATGCATACTTGAGATAAGTAAGACTGACTTATTTTGTTTAGGAACATAACTAAGTAATGTTATATTGTCACGAAATCCGTAAAGTGAAGACCCGACTTCTCGCTTTCTATTAGCTAAAAATTCTCCTGGAATTTCTCCTTTATTTTTTCTTACTGTCCCTACAAATGTGAGCTTTCTTTTCTGCAGTTCTTTGACTAGTTCAAGAGAAGAAAACCAGTTGTCCGCAGTAATATTTCTGTTACTTCCTACAACTGGTGGAATCAATCTAAGTACAGATTGTGTAGGAATCAAGGTCGTTTTTTCTTCTTTAGTTAGTCCTTTACTATCTGATCCTTTTCCTGTGTAGATATAAGCATTATAAAAATAAGATGTGCGTACGTCGGTTAGTGTAAGTACTTTTATTCCGTATTGGTTAGGTTTTGCCGGCATATATACACGAAACTTGCACCTACCTCGAAAAGGAATGAGCATTTCATCAATGCAACAAAACTCGCCCAAACAATATAATCTTTGACAATTACTTATGAAACGTTCAAATATTTCCAAAATTGCAGCCGCTGGATCCAACTGTTTCCTTTCTTCTCTTGTGTTGGGGTCATCAAAGCGAAGAGCAACTAAAAGAATCTCAAATCGTTTTTGAGACATAATAGCACGAAAAACAGGTCGTTCAGTAGGTTTTGTAGAAAACAAAGATAACATATTTTCATGATTTGATTTGTATATGGCAGTTAAAAGGAAGGCGCCTATTAGTGCTTTTATTTCTACTTTATCTGTATTCCTGTAGCTATTTTTTTGTTTAACATTTACTTTATCTCTAGTTGATGTAAGTTTTACATTTGTCCAAGTAACAATTTGTTCAATAATTTGGTCATCGATCAGAAGTTACCAGATATCCTCTGCCTTGGCAACAGGACCTAATGCCCTAACTTCATTTTTCATTCCAGGAACACATCTTATAATGTTATGCGCAGGCACTTTTGTTTTTGGATTTGGTTCTTTGGTACTCCATTTGAAACCCTTTTTTCCATAAAAATATTCAGGCAATTCAGGAACATCACACGTCACAGTTTCAAGGTTACTAGTGACACCTGTATCTGAAAAATTATTCGACTTTTGTCTTTGTGGCAAGGGAGAATCCTCATCGTCTGCCGAACTTTCAGAATGGTACCTATCTTCATCCTCAGTAAGTTGCTCTGGCTCATAATCTGACCCGACATCTGAATCATCTATTACCTGGGCCAATGTGCTTTGATCGTCTTCTTCTTCAAGTTCTTGTAGACATTGTAGTACCTTCGCCTCATAACAAGGATCATCATAATGAAAAACTTCATTTCGACGCCTGTTTGGTTTGCTATAAGCCTTTGAACATGATGGCTCGGCATCCATGTTTCTAATCTGTAAGAATAATAAACAATACTGCGGCAACTTCAAGTGAGAATATTTTTAGAATAAGCCTAAACACTAAATACATGTAATATTTATTTATATACATAAATAGACTCACGTAAACAGGATAATCTTATATACATAATACCAGTAAACCTAACTTAGATAATACGATATTAGTAATAGGTGCTTACCAGACACGCACTTTGCCAATGCGGTATTCGTAATACGTGTATAACAGACACTGTGAGTTTTATATTCGATACTACTACGCATCAGCTTCTAAGCGGAACTAGTTGGTGACCTGGTCTACACTCAACTAGATATATTTTGGGAGGATACTTAGGTGGTGGGGTCAGCGGCTTGTTGCGCAGAGGATTGGAAGCCATATCAAAAGTAGTAGGTGTCTGTGAGACACGTATTTCGAGTTAAGGGTTAAATAAAATATCAAAACAATTTCAACATACATTTTCTTTCACAAACATACCTGTATATCAGTTGCATTTACAAAAAGGATGAAAGCAGAGAGAGTTGTAGTTATTATATTATACATTTTATGATATTTTGAAATAGTGATTTTGGGCATTCTGTAAATCAAAAACTGTAAGACTTAGAGCGTGCACCAGAGACATTTAAGGAGGTCCTTTCGCCACCCCTTTCGCCACCAATGTTAAATAAAAAATTTTAGATTATGACTAAAATTTATTTTATTTTCTAATAGTTGAAGTCCTTATTTATCTAATGTTGAACTTTTAACTATACCTTACCGTGCAAATTTTTGAGAATTTTTTTTTTAAATGTATTTGTGCAGTGTCTTATGAGAAAATAAGACCTCAACAACAATTCTCGAATTATATTATTATTTATTGATTAGATGGAGTAGAAAAAAAGTACAAATAGGGTTTTTGAAATATTTAGGTTTTGTTTTTTACAATAAAATATATAGATTACCTTGGAATTTATTGGGAAATTAATATTAAAAAAAATTTGAAGTAACCTACTTAAAAATTTTTTGTGATTTTTTAATATTAATTTCTCAATAAATTCCACGGTAACCTATATATTTTATTGTAAAAAACAAAACCTACATATTTCAAAAACCTTATTTTTAGTTTTTTTCTACTCCATCTAATCAATAAATAATAGTAAAATTAATTATAATTCAAAAATTGTTGTTGAAGTCTTACTTTCTCGTAAGACACTGTACAAACACACACATTTTTAAAAAAATTTTTTCTTAAAAATTTGCACGGTAAGGTATAGTTAAAAGTTCACTATTAGATAAATAAGGACTTCTACTATTAGAAAAAAATTAATTTTAGTCATAATCTAATATTTTTTATTTAACATTGGTGGCCAAAGGACCTCCTTAATAGAGTTTTAAAACATATCAACATTTCATCAAATGCCGACTAAAAAAACTTAGAGATAAAAATAAACCAAAAACATAAGTTATTGTTTTTAACAGTCTTGGGGGTCTATTCTGTAACAATTCCTTAATATTTCAACGGCCGTTAAAATATTGGCGGCCTTTAAAAATATTTTCGTATTCGCTAATTTACTTCTGTCATTATTTAAACGGATTTCTTTAAGATAGTCCTCTAATGTATTTTAAAGGAATCCGTTTAAATAACGGCCGTTAAAATATAAAGGAATTGTTACAGAATAGACCCCATTGTAAGAATATGTAAATTAAAAAATAAAAATATGTACACAAAAAACGTACAAACAAATAAACTGAAAACAAGTGTTGTTGTTTAAAACAGCCTTTGTAAGAATGTATAAATTAAAAAATAAAAATATGACAAAAAACTTAAAAGATAAAATAAATAAACTGAAAACAAGTTTGTTTATTTATAACAGTCTTATACGAATCTATAATAAACAAAAATATGAACACAAAAAGATAAAAATAAACAAAAAAAAACAAAAGTTTGTTGTTTATAACAGTCTATAACTCTATAAATTAAAAAACAAAAAAAACTTAATACTATATAGTCTTAAAAAAGGAAGGAACAAAAATCACAATATTACATAATACGTAAATCACATTCTTAAGTTTTTCCACCACACATTGTTATACATTTGGGTGCGAAGGTCGGCTCTAATTTTTCTATTTTCATTACAACTTTTATTTTGGTAATACTCGGAGAGTACATTATTTCGTTCATTTATCCCCTTTAAATGAGATTGGCTTAATGATAATGACGTTTGCAACCTAGACGTTTTATTGGTCTTTTTAGGTGGTCCTCGTGGTCTGGTTTTAGATATAGATGGATAAATTTGGGTGTAGTTATGTTCATCAGTTGTCTGTAATGATGCAAGATTATTAAAAACCCGAAACTTATTTTATTAGATTTGACTGTATTATACCTCGATATTATTATTTATAATGGCATCATCTGCAGATTCAGCAGCAGCCTTATTTTCTGATGTTTTTTCTACAACTAAAACCTGAAATAAATAATATTTTACCATGTACTATTTTAAAACAAAACCCCATTATCTTTTCACTGGACCTTTCAATTTCAGGTGAAACGTCAAAAATTGGTTATAAAAGAATCTAATAAGTAATAACGTAGGTATGCCTAGCAAATGATATATTCCAATAAGAAATGAAAAATACTAACTTAATCATTTTGTTTTCCAAATGAAAACTGAATTTCAGTATACATAAGCAACTATAGTTAAATATATCACCATTCATTCTAATACCTTGTAACCAAACCCTCGCTTTTAACAAAAATTGGATTTTTCCATAAAATTGTATGCATTGTCACAGAAAACCTCAAGTTCACAACTAAATAAATAGAACTTTTATAATACCTCGTATATGAACTCTTTATTAAGCACACGGCAGTTTTTGGCTTTTGTTTTAAAATTGTATTTTTATTCTTACAAGATGTTAGAATGACACCAGCGATATCTATAAGTATTGTCTTTTATTGTAAAACGGTAAGGAATATGTACTTACTCTTCTCCATTTCTTCCAGTCCCTTGCACTTCCATTTGGTACACTATTTAATTTTATTGCTCAGTTCTTCCAATAACATTTTCTTTTGTGCTTCACAAATCATTTTTTTTTAATATAGAAATCCCCAAAAAAACTATACGCATTCACCTGTGATTCACCTAACAAAGAACAATAATAATATTGATTATTCAGATTTTTTTTCTTCTTTTTCAGAAATTCATTGTTTTAATAATTAAAAAATCACAAAGCAAATTTGAACTACTACCATTTAAATAGTAGATCAAAGTTATTCTGTCGACTTGACAACGTTGGCATGGGAGTATGGGAGTGTTCCCATGAGTTAGAGAATAGGTATCCTGGAGCGAATTTTCGTATATTCAAATCGAAATTCCTCTTCGTACCCAAAAATAATGGCCTTTTAATGTAGACCTATTCAGCCCACTGTACCTTGACAGGTGCACGGTAAATAATACTAATTAAAATTACTAATTACAAATTTACAATAACCCTAATAACAATAATAATATAATATTCACATATTAGAATCTAATATTGCCAAAACAAACCCCTAATCTATAAAAAAAGGTAATCCCATTCGATATTGGCTGCATGCGGTTCGGAGCAGAACTACTCGAACCAAGACCACTGGGGGTCGATTCTTGAAAATCATACGATACGGTGTTTCTCTCGTACGATGGGTTCTATCCCGTGCGATCTATCGACTCCCACGGTCGAAATAGACCAATTCTTGAATCTACATGTGAACGTTTAAAATTATTGCCCTGTTGCCAGCATTATTTGATACAGAAGATCTACTTTTAGGTATATTCAACCTTTTTTTTTGTACAGTTGGCATCATTTTTTGTCATTTCTGATATTCGTGATGTTTATATATTTTTTATAAATTATTTTAATAATGAAAAAGCTAGTGTGACTGTGTGTTGTAGTAAATAAACTGTTTTTGAATTTAATAAAAATGAGTCGGTCACTTTTCACTCCTTCCAAAAGGAGTGCCCCACAAACAGCATTCAAAAAAATATGCTAATTGAATATATGGAACAAAACCCCAAATTAAGAGCCGGTGCCCAAACACTCTGGGAAATAATTACTGTGAAATTAAACGACGTACCAGGAGGTGCCAAAAAAGACAATTGGCGAATGTGGAGAAAGGTAAGCTTTTAAATTAATAATTTGTTGTGAACTTTATTTTATGGAGTAGCTGATCACTGAACATAAGAGACTGTTAGCCCCATAGAGGCCCTTCACAGAGTCACTATATTATAGTCACACATTGCTCTAAAGTCTGTTAAAGTGTACCTACCAAAACAATAATTATTTTTGTGCGTAACTCTGCATTAATTTATATTATTTGATATATTCAGACATGGGCTGAGATGAAAAAAAAAATGCTATAAGCAAAGCCGTACGCTTCAAAAAAGCATCACAAAAAACTGGAGGAGGAACTCCTCCCCAGAGTAATTTAAATGAAGACGATATAATGATCCTAGATATGATAAGCACAAAAAAAATTGAGGGCATACGTTGTTGAGTCATATTTAATGAGAGATATAATATTCAGCTAACTTCATTTTTGAAATTGCCCAAAAAAGAAACACTGAAAAATAACTAAAGGAATGTTATATATTTTTAGAAACAATATGCACTTAAGCAAAGTGGTTATTAATTATTGAATTTCTTAACATTCTCGCTCTTGCCAAATCATTATTTACAATATTTTGATTTTGATTATTTTCATCACCCTGTGGTGGGTACATCCCAAAATCCATATTAGCCAATTCATTGATATCAGGCTCTTGAATATTGTGGTCGATAGTCATAGTATGTAATACCACACATGCATTTACAATGAGTCCTGCCATGACTGGTTCATAGTGCAGGACTTGGTGTTTCAGAAGACAGCGCCACATATTCTTCAATCGCCCGTTGCAACGCTCAATTGAGCACCTCATCGTCAAGAAGGTTTGGTGGAACCTTTCTTCAGCCCCTAGCTGCACTTCAATTATTGGCGTTAAAAGCCATGGCCGCAAAGGATATCCTAAAAATAAAATTGCTTTAAATAATCTAATTTGCAATGAAATTTTAATAAATGAAACCGAAATTAGTATTTTTGAAGCAAATATAATTCTAAAGATTTTAAAGACATGCAGAATAAGCTTTCATTTGTGTAGACATTTTGTCTAAACAACTTTTTAAAGAGATTATAAAGAAACCCTACCCGAGTTCCCAGCAAGAAAAAATGGCTGGTTAATGTTTCTGTATATGTTTTCCATAGTTGTGGATATTTGGCTCTGCCTCCAAATATGAGCGTCATGACAGCTTCCTGGAAAGCTTGCATGAACACTCATAATTCTGAGCCTTTCATCACATACCTTTAAAAAGAAAAATATTAAGTTGAAAAAATATTACAGATTTTGGATTTCTAGAAATAATTGCAACCATTAATTTTCCCCTTGAGTATTTAATATGTTCATACCAACTGTACGTTTAGGGAGTGGTACTGCTTTATATTTACATAAATCTCCTCATTTTCTCTTGGTCGTACAATTGCGACATGGGTCCCATCAACCACACCTACAACCCCTGGAACGTTATATGCTTGGTAAAACCTGAAACAAGTTATTTTTGCTATACAAACTGTTTAAATGAATTAAATTATTTCACTTAAATTGATAAACATGATACATGAACAAGAAAAAAATAAAAACATACATATTATGCTATGAGTCATTTCCCTCTTAGTAAAATTATTGTAAAAAAATGTGTATTAAAGTGGATCAAAATATTATATTCCATACCTTGTCCTCAAACCTTCCAATTCTTGTATGGTTTGTGGAAAGCAGACAAATCTATTTACAATGTGGAGCTGATTGAGTGCCCTAGCTACGGGCGTTATGCATCGGGATACTGAGGGCTGGCTTAGAGTGTGGCAAATATGTTTGCCCACATCTTCTTGGTATGACCCATGCCCAAAAAAAAAGAGAGCCACCAACACCTAAAAATCATAGTAATAGATAATAGGTATGCACAGAATGTTTTGCTCAAGGTTTTACTTTTATAGATAACATTTCAATCAGCTGTATCTTTTTATTTTCAAAGGTTATTGAAATGGAAAATATTATAACTATATGTATATTATTTCAGTTTTGGTTAACCTGATGCAAGTTCTCAAAGTCTTGAGTCTCAGCTGCACCTATCTTTATTTTCATGTGTTATTTTTTATTTGCAGTCTACAAATGGCTCTAACTAGGTATAATAAAAAATCAACTAACCTTTACTTCAACAGGTATATCAGAAGCCCTGCCTTCAGCAGGCAAGTGGGGCCTTACTAATTCTATTATTTCCCTTGTCAGGGCTTTGGACACTCGATAATGTTTTTTAAACTGCTTTTCGGAGAGCCGCACATAAATTCGAGATTCAAGGAAATTTTATGGAATGAAAACAAAACAAACCATCAAAAAAACTTCGTTACTGCGCATACTGCGCAAGCGTCAATCGATTCGACGTTGCTCCTCGCTTTCGGACCATGCGTTCCGGAACATATGATTTTCATGAGATTAATTACATCGGAACACCGGTCAAGAATATAACGAGGATCGTCTCATGTGATCATTCGCCATAAATCTATGCCGCTCACTGCTCAAGAATAGACGTCCAGTTGTCGCCTGCTACCCGAGCAATTCAGAACAAGCGCACTGACTGCACAAGACAATGCCATAGAACTTATTAACCTGACAATAAATTTGACAACTGGTAGTAATTAGAACATAGGCATGATTACAAAAATAAACAAACCAATTAATTATGTATTTATATTAAATTATATGTATTATATTAATGTATTTAAAGGAGAATAATATAAAAGGAAATGTTACGAATAAAGAAATGCACTAATTAACACAAAATAAGGATAATATATTATACGAGGTAAGGTTCAAAATTAATAACTACATTTAATAGTAAATAATACTTAAACATAAAAACGGAGTGTAACAAACTTGAAACATGAGCTGAAATTCAAGAAATCGTTTTAACTGACAGTAAAACTTTTAATTATATTTTACAAATTTTAGATAATAAAGTATGTTCGAGATTTAAAGCGAAACATAATTAGTATTCGAAATAAACACTGTTCTTATATAAATAAAAAAAGGGTTTAGCCTGATAGGTCAGGCGATCATTAGAACTTGAACTATGTATAAAATAAATATTTACCTCGATATTTACCATAAGTAGTCCAATCGAGAAACAAATATACAGTATGATTTTAAAATTATGCCGATAACCGTAAGATATATGAAATTAGGCCGCTATTGAATATATTGTTAAAGAATGAATAAATCTGAAAAGATATAAAAACACTAATGACAAATAAAATTATTATACAACATAAGAAATCTATAAATCAAACATCTAATTTAGAATGTATTAAACAATTACAGTTTTCATACCTTAATCTTTTAATTACGATTCGGTGAAAATTTAAAAAAATTCTTAATTGAAAATCGATAGAGAACTCTATATTGTACTACAAATCCTCAATAATTTAATTATCAGGCCCTATGATTTTGTATAGGTATACTGAGAAATCATAAGTTATTTAGCAACAATAAAAAGTTCAGTATATATTACAGGGTTATGTTTCTAGGAATATGTTATCTAAGTGTTTAATATCATGCAATACGTGTAATTAAAAATGTTCTAGATTAAACGCCGGTTTGTCGGAAAATATGAGTAGACTAATTTTAACTACGTATGCTAAAATAGAAAAAGTATTACATTTCATACTACATAGATGAAGATATAACCAAGAAACATTATTGCTTAATCTCGACGAAAAGTAATAAAGATGTTAGTGATTTTTATTTTAATATGTACTTTAACTGTAAGAGCTACTACCCTCTTCAGCTGCAACCAGGAAAGAGGAATTCTGCAAATAGCACTGGGCAGATTAAAGCAAGAAAATGAAGATATATGTCGACAGGTGGAGCTATGGAAAAACGCGTGCAAAATAAGAACGTCAAACGAAAACGAAGATATTATCAAGTATGTATTTGTTAAACTATCATGACTAAATTATTAACAAAAAACGCCCCCTTATATCTACTTTAATAAATATTGTATAAATGTTTAAACTAGCTACTAATCATAAGAGTTTTGTATTTTGTTAGGTACTATCATCATTATTGTCATTAGAGTAATTATTTTATACGTTTTTATATACAACATTCAAGCTCTTTTCAATTTTTATGAAACGTTTTTAGACAAACAAACGGAAAATTAAAATATACTTAATTTTGAGAATCCTAGGTAGATATATTACAGTCGCTACCTACCTTAAGGTAAAAAACTACTCGATACATACCGTTCGGTTTTTAAATAGGCCAGTTTGATGATAGAGTTAATATTATGATAGTGTTAATATTAATGTATTAAGAAGGGGTGTAATAATGTTTAGGTATATTTTAAATTACAAATATTTATAACTTTATGTCAGTATCAGTAAGTTTTAACGATTTTGAATTTTGATCAAAACTCAATGGAATTTTAATTTATTTTTTTTTGTAAAAAAATATTTTTATGTACATATTTTTACTGTAGGTATCCTCCGTTTTTAATTTAAAACCAACATTATTAAATAAGTTACTGGCTAAAATAAATATTATTATAACGTTGTTCGTAGTATCGACTAATAACTCTGGTACTATAAATGACTTTTTATTAGCTGATTTTTATTTTTTAACTTATCATCATCTTCATTTACTGTAACTTTTCTGTAATTTTACCACTCTGTAGCTCCCTGATTATGAATATATTAATATTTAAAAGCTTTGAATTAAAACTTATAAGAGTAGCCTGTTTTTTCGTATGCTGCGTACCAAAAATACCCTAACTTATTTTCTAACTTAGCAGAGACCAAGCCTTATGGTTTTTGTATTATTAATTTTTTTAGGTTATAGGGTTAATTTTTAATAAAAATTATGTATATATTATGATTATTGTATATAGTGTGTGCAGTTTTTATTCGTTGAAAATATACTTAATTTGTTTTTATCGATATTAATTGGTAACATCACTTATAGCTTTAAAAATATATAAAAAAAACAAAAATACAACATATTTATTATATTGCTACAATAGTATACTAATAAACATGTTTTGTTTTAGACGTGATATCGAAATTAGAGGGTTAAGGGAGAAAATTTGGAAACATGAGCAGCAAAACTAGTTTCTTTTTTTTTTGGAAGAAAAACAAACTAAATATTTAAATATTTTGTACACTACGGAAAATCTAAAAACTAATCTAACTAATTTAGATTTAAAGATAAAAAATAGAGAGAAGAAAATAGAGAATCTTAGTGACTCCCTAGAAATTACGGTGCAAGAAAACGAGGTTTTACTGACAACAATCAAAAAGGCAAGAGAAAATACCAGACTGTTACGTAGAAGAAATGAACAAGTAAACGATAAATTAAAATTATGTACCTCAGAAAAATCTCGTTTAAAACAAAAAGTAAAGGATATATGCACTGAAGAGATTAAAAACTTTGTTAGTAAAGCCCAGGAGATCTGGACATGAGGTTTAATGGAGGATCTTTGTCTATATATATTTATCCCCTTTTTTTATTCTTTATTTTTTTCATTTTATCTATTGTAATACTTATTAAACGTAATAAAAATAAAACATCAATTGTCTACAAATTTTATTTTACATCATTTTAAAAAAATAGAGGTATACCTATATAAAATACAATAAAAAAAATTCACTTTGAATTAAGCAGTTGTTTTTAATTAAAAATAAATATGGATTAAATAAAACTAACAATACCCTTTAAGAATAATAATAAGCTAGACATCATAGTATTGTTACAGTTATTGTATTTAAATTACATATGGTATATATTTTACTTTACCTTTATTGTATTATTTAATACAAAAAATTTAATAGATGTGTAAAAATTTTATTTGAGTTATTTTGAGGAGGACATTACGGATAATCTGATAATCTATAATACATTATAAATATGTTAAAAAAAGAAAGCAATTAGAAGAAAAACATGAAAATAAAAAAATGTTTAAAACTAAATACATCAGTAATCTAACATAAATCTACACAACAGTTAAATTTAACAAAAACACTATGCTATCGACACTAATTTTTTAAGCTGTTCTGTAAACATAATTGTTTTTTCACTAGTCACTTTCATAGTCTCCAAATTTTTGATGTTTTCCAACACCTTCTGGTAATTCCGGTATTGCAGTACCATCTCCTCTATTATCTGAAGACGTAAGCGGAGTTCTATTGATGTATTCTCGATAAACATGACAATGTTACCGAGAACGGAGGTTCTGCACACATTTCATCATCTTCACTTGCAATTGTTATAATCAAATAATTATCATCGTCAATTAAATTATAAATTACCCTATCTTTTTTGCCAACGTCAGAACGAGCAGGTACCAATACAATGTTTTGTAAAATATTAGCCATTTTATTACTAATAACGACAAAGTTAAACTAAAAACAAAATTATTTTTCAGGTATTTATATTAACAACACCCTCTCCCCCACTAAAATTTGCAATACATATATTATTTAATTTCTGACGGATATTATAAGCTTATATCGTCATAGTTACGCTATCAATAAAGAGGGTCATAACTCCCTTGGGACATTATAGATTCTATAATTCCCTCTACCTTTCACAAGTAAAAATAAAATAAAAAATGCTAATATACATATATGTGTATATATTTATGAAATGAAAACTGAACCATATTTTATTTATTAGCGTCATTACAAATAATAAATGTACAATTTTGAAATGTTCCATGAAAATTACTACCGCCACTGCAAACAATTTCTTCTTTTGTATGTCTGGATCTTCTGTTCACTACAGTCGAGGTACCTGTCTCTTCTAACGGCAAAGTAGACAACATACGTGCCGTTTTATTTCTCAATTCGATGTTATCCTCTAGATACCCCTCCGCCACCGTGGAACTTCAACTGCATTCAAAATTTTACCAGGTGTATCAAGCTCGTCTTCATTGTTGATTGCTTGTAGGTCATTTTCACCAGCAATAACATTGGCTGAAGTTTCTGAGACGACTTCAGCTTCGTGAGTTTGAATGGTATGAGAGATGTTACGGTTATCAGACTCGTTCATAAAAGCTTACTCGGGAATGGCTTGTGGACTGAAAGGAAAAATACCTGAAATTTAAAGCCAAATTCAGTAAAAGCATCAAATTTTTAAATCCGCAAGAGTTCCTACCTGTGAGCTTAAACCCATAAACTGCATTCTGGACTGACGCAGCTTTGCCCCAGGCTTCATTTAGAAGTTGTCCAAAATGTAAACGAGTGATCGTTCTATTACTTTTTGATTTCACCCAAGTTTGGCATGCGTGATAGTAAGCTGTTTTCAGGGATTTGAAAACGCTTCTGTCTAGCGGTTGCAAATAATGTGTAGTATGAGGTGGAAGGCATAATAAACTCACATTATTTGCTTCAGCGTATTCGAGGGTTTCTACGGAATTGCAGTGGGATCCATGCCCATCTAATATCAGAACTACTCTACCTGGACCCTTTCTAGGGACGAAATGGTCTCTAAATCAGATAAAAAATAGCTCCGAATTGATGTATGCCGATTTCTGAGACATATGCACCACAGACCCTGGTGGCATATTATTTTCAAACTCCGCCTTTTTGTTTTTTCCTTTAAAAATGCAGACCGGCGGAAGAAACTGACCTTTAGCATTGCAACAAGCAACTACCGTAATAGTTTCTCCTTTTTCTTGAGCCGTTATGCCGGCTCCACACATTGGAGCCAACGTTGGGGCCAACAACGTTCGTCCAATGTGTGTATCGATAAAACAGCGTTGGAGCCAATGTTGGTACCAATGTTGCACCAACGTTGGACTGTTTCCGTTGGTTGTCGGTTTTTGCGACGCAGATCAAAGGGATTGGGACCAATATTTGTGTTGCCGTCCACACAATAGCGCACTTGTTCAGTCTGTTTGCAAGGCGTGCGGGTAAAGTGGTGAAGATAATTGTTTATTACAAAATGTCGTCTGAGACGGTATGGGAAAATGAAAAAGTGTTAGAGTTTTTGGAGCTATATCAAGCAGAATCAGTATTATGGAACCCAATGGTCAAAGAGCATAAAAACCGAAATGCCATTGCTGATGCATGGCAACGTTTACAAGCTAGTTTTAGTATGGGTTGCTCAGTTGCTGATTTAAAAAAGAAAAGAGAGTCGTTAATGTCTACATATCGACTGTATAGGAAGAAAATAAGAGACTCAATTCGTTCAGGGGCGTCAACAGATGATGTTTATAAAATCACCTGGTTTGCATATGAATTGATGGATAGTTTTCTGGGAGCAGTATATAACAAGTCAAATAACAATACAATAAATACAGAGGTAAGTGAAATAAAACAAACAATTTTATTTCTGTTAATATTTAGTATTAGGTGTTTGTAAACAGTTAAAAAATATTAAACATGTGTACGTGAGTTAAAGTAATTATCAAACTCATCTCTTATTTCTCGAGCCTTATCTGTTGATCGTCTTGGTGTTTGCTGTAATGGCGTTAATAAATTTTGTTGGCCAGTTAAAATTCGGTCTATTCCATCAGGCATATACATATTTCTTGAACTTTTACTTTTCTTTAAAAAGTTGTGAAGAAATACACAAGTGAAAGTTATGATTTTCGCTTTTTCGGGTTGTAACAGCATATGTTTTGCAAACACTCTGAATACTGAAGTCTTGATTCCAAAAGTACATTTAATAACTACTCGGGCTCGAGATAATTGTTGATTAAATATTCTGTTTGGACTGCCATAAGGTGGAACACCAGGATAAGGTTTCATCACACTGCTTGATAATGCAAAGGCGGCATCTGCTATGAAAACATATGGCACAGACATCCTTCTACCAGGCAGTGTAATTTCTTCCGGAAAGTTAGCATCATTTTTAATTATTCGTTCGTACAATAAGCTATCATTAAAAACGCCACCGTCACTCATACGTCCATGGATGCCAATATCAGCAAACAAGAAATTATATTCACTGTCGGCTAATGCTAGTAATATTATACTGAAATTATTTTTATAATTGAAAAATTCGGATCCATTGCTGATAGGGGCTTGTAATTTGACATGCTTGCCGTCGAGTGCTCCTAAACAATGTGGAAATTGCCAAGTGTTTTCAAATTCATTTGCTACTACCAACCATTCCTTTCTGGTCGCAGGCATCTAAAAAACGTAAATTTTATTTACTAAATTTCAAAAAGTATTTACGGGTATGGATTGATAGTATTTTTTTTCAGTCTGGAACATTGTCTAGCCAAACTGCGGAGACAGAAGAAAATGAAAGTATTAACAGCCAGTCTGATACTATCTCTACTCCTGCTAGGAAACGACGTGCCACTGCAACACCAGAAGTAGCACATGCTAGACAACAAATGCACGAAGCCGTAAGGGTTCTCAAAACTATTTCACATAGTGATACCAGTGAAGTCGACTTGTTTTGTAAACTGCTAGCAGCAAAAATTCAATCAAGATGACAGGGAAGATATTATGCATGAGATTGACGAACTTATGTACAATAAAAGACGCAAGGAAAGTCTGAAGAATATGACCAGTACACCCTTATCAGACATTTCAAATTCATATGGGAGTACTAGAAGAGTTTCACTTCAATCTCCTTCTCCTTCGGCATCTTCTCAATCCCAATTTCACAGTATTTCATACAAACAAACACCATCGCCTTATCCGCTAAACATGTATGACGAAGAGTATCATCAAGTAGATAGGCCCACAACACAAAACACCATCAACATTATGTCAAACGATATAATTCGACAAGCTTTTGTGACTTCTGGTAACACGTGTACAAATTTGGATGGTCAGCTGTAGATACCATTGCTCTGATTCATTTGATTGAAAGCAATTCACGTGTTTCTTTATTTTTTGTAGGTACTTATTTTGGCAATAAAACAGTTTAAAGTAAAGTATGTTCTAAATGTCCCTTACAAATATTATGCAATAGCTGTTTTATGTTATTAGTACATGGAGTAGAGCTTTATTTGGTGAGTTTTTTTACGACCTAGCAATCTTGCGAGGGAGGATAATATACAAGATTTTATGTGCCATTGCTCTCAAATGGCAAAAAAATATAATTATTTCTTATTTAATTTTTTTTTCATTAGTCTACTTTCAATATCAAAATTTTTAAAATAAAGCTATTTTTTCTAATTTTGACATATAAAGTGACATTTTTTGTAATCGCAGCAAGTGTCAAAATAATCTACTTTATGTCACTAGTTAAATAATGTTGAACATAAAAATTAAACTGTATATTGGCTATATAAAAATATATTTGGTTAGTGAACTTACAATTATTTATTAATTTTAATTATGTATCTGTCACTATTTTAAACAGTCTTGATTCATCCTAAAAATGCACAAAATAATCAAAAACTGTTTCACCTAATACACTGACAGGACTTTAAGGAGAAAAAAGTAGGAATATCCATATCCCAAATTTAAAAGTATCACATTGGTATATTAAGTTATTATTTATGATTGTCAGACGATTTGACGTTTACCAATTATTTTATGCCACCTAAATGATATAATATCCGTTGTAAGCAATCGCACATAAAATTGTTTTACCTATAAACGTACCTTTACATAATTATTCAGGGCCTCACATATGGCTTCACAAACTTCAGGTACTATTAGTGATATAACTTGGCTAGATATTTTGAAAAGGAAATGCAGGCTCTTATAACTGTCTCCTGTGGCAAGAAATCTAAGTGTCACTGCTAAACGTACTTTTGCAGGTATAGCATCTCGCCATAGCGTATCTTTTTTCTTTATTTGTGGTTCAATTAGCTGGAGAAGATACTCAAAATCAGCTGCAGACATACGGCTGAAGTTATCAAAATCTCCTGAAGGTTCTCGCGCCAAGTCACTCAATAATTGACGTCCATCATACCTAAAATATTCCATTAAAATCAAATTTGTTTTTGCTACTAAATGTGACATTACAACAACTATTAACATTACAGGTTCATACTTACCGATTTCTCAGTCTACGCATGGTTGTCATCCACCATCTTCTTCTACGAGGTCGCTTTTTTCTGTTTTGTAGTAAAATATAATTATACGCACAAGTTATTACTGCAGTCGCACCCACAGTAATTTCTCCGTCAGACATGTTGACGTTGGCTCTGACGGGAACGGACTGATATTGTGCCAACTCTTCCCCAATGTGTGGAAGCCATAACGAACATGAAACCCCAACGATCGCCAACGTTGGCGCCAATGTTGGCTCCAATGTGTGGAGCCGGCATTATATTAACAACTGCCTTCGAGCCTTTTTCTGCTAATACCATGCCTGGCTTATTGTTAAGCTAAAGGCCAGTTTCATCCATATTGTAAATATGGGATGGCTTATCCAGTAGATCGTTTTCTTCTAAAACGCTGCCCAAAAGATCAAAATATCAGGATACCTTTTCAAGAACGCATGTAACCAGTCGTAGACCGCTTTTCGTTTCTCCAAATTAAATTTCTTGGTTCTATTCAACTTCTCACCTAACAGGAAAGCCATTTCCCTTACATCCGTGGCCGTGGGAGAAAACCCATAACGTTGTAGTTTCTTAATATGTGTGACCAATTTATTCTCAGCATCTTCTCCCAATAAACTATCTGGGTCCATTCTTTTCTTTGCTGTATTATTTTTTCAATCCTCCTCTTTAAAGTTCTATAGGGAATCATAAAATTTTTGGCGGCATCCCATGTACTCATCACACCTCTGAATACATTATCGACGGCGGAATTTAAATCTTCTTGCGTCTACCTACCTGCGTCCAACTACCACGAGATGGGCATTTACTTACATAAAATGTAGACATTTTCCTAAAAATTAAACATATCCCCAACTGGCATCTCAGCCTGAATGACAAATGGCATCTATCCCAATTTTCCGGGAGAGATGCCACTTCAATTTTAAAATTGGCGGGTATAAGTACTCTATCACACCACACACATAACCGAACCTCAATCATGCCATTACAAAGCCAAATTAATATAATGCCTATTTATTTGCAAATAACGAGGTAGTAACATAAATTACCGACACAATAGAAAATTTCACGATGGCACCATGCAAATAAGCGTCAATAACTTTGTGATCGGTGATAAATATTGATACCGCCTTACAGTCACGTTCGTGTCTATCAACAAACTGTCGGCGTAGATAATATATTTTATTCGCGTCGAAATTTTAAGTCGTGAGTAATCGCAATGTTGCATCTCTCCTGCGCTGGCATCTCTCCCGGGTTTACACTACCTATTATTTTTCATTGGTTTTTGTTTGTTTTCTGACGTTAAGTATATATTAAAAATTTTGTTATTTGTTTATTTTTCGTTTCTTATATTTTTGTTTTTTTTTATTTACTACGCTGTAAATTATAATTATTTTCTCCTGTAAACTTGTAGTTTTTATATAAAAAAAGGCGACCAATGAGTTCAGTGTATAAAAATATAAGCACAGAAGGAATTTCTGTGTTAAAAAACACTCATTTAGCTCTAAACGAAGACAAATTTAGACAATTGTTCAGGTTAAATAAAAGTCAATATATTAAGTTTAATCGAACACAACATAAAACCAAGGGCAATATTACACCAAACGAAAAACTCTCACTCACATTGCGGTAACTAAAAAATGTATTACTACTTATTTTTAACTGACTTCAAAAAAGGAGGAGGTTCTCAATTCGTCGGTATATATATTTTTTCTATGTATGTTCAACTATAATTCTTTATCACCTTGTCTGATTTCTAAAATTCTTTTCTGTTAGAAAGGGGGTACTTCAGGGGTGGTCCCATATACATTTTCTCAAAATCTAATAATTGGGTCTACGAGAAAATCCCCAAACTCTTCATTTTTTATGTATGTTTAGCGATAATTCTTTACAACCTTGTCCGATTTCTATGATTATTTTTTGTTAGTAAGGAGGTACCTCAGGTGTGGTCCCATATAAATTTGGTTAAGATGTGGTGATTGCATTTGCACGATTTTGAAGTCGGTTTTTTAAAATTTTTAGTACCGTCAAACGGGGTGAATCAGGACTAAGGGGTCAATCGGGACAGTATGAAGTTTATTTACAAACACGTGATTTTTATGCTTGTAGCCAATGTTTTTAGGACGGGTAATATGAAAAGCCTATTGCAGAAACCACAATCACCACAACCACAATTCGTATGTCGCCGTCAGTTAATTGGCAACGCTTCATTGGTACAGGTGTCAAAATATTGCAGTATAATTTTACGTTTTTAAAACAGGCTGAAAACTTCGTTTGAAAAAGGTATTTATTGTAGGATTTGAGTATTGCATTGTTAATATAGTATACCTGTGGGTATTTTCTAGATGTTAAGTAGTCTTTGAATAAATTATTTTGTAAAGTTTTTTTATTATTAATTAATGAAAAAAACAAATCACTTCTAGGGGTGAATCGGGACGATGGTCCGAAAATACAAAAGAACGCCTGGGACTAGGTTTTACCAAAATTATAGTAAAGAGCAGCTTGAAACGGCTTTGAGGCAATTTAGAAGAGGCCAAATAACCCTTCGAGAAGCATAAGAGTTATATAATATACCAAGATCGACGCTACAACGACATGCTAAACAGAAGCCAAAGAAACATGGTGGGCAAACTATTTTGTCAGAAGGTGAGGAAAGTAGGCTAGTGCATTTGATAGTGTTGGCGGGAGAGTGGGGATACCCGTTGGAAAAAAATTGATATTCGATACATCGTTAAGGCATATCTTAAAAAAAAAGGAATAAGAGTGGCAAAATTTAATAATATGCCCGGTGTTGATTGGGCGAATTTGTTTTGTTTGCGTCATAAAGAATCATTCACTGAAAGACTGTGTGAAAATATTAAACGAGCTCGGGCAGCAGTGTCTCGGGAAATAATACATAAATATTTTGACCACCTCCAAGGAAACTTATAAAACGTTGAAACTGAATCCATCATCAACTATGATGAAACTTGCTTTGTAGATGATCCCGGATGGAAAAAAGTCATCGTAAAAAGAAAAACAAGACATCCACAACGCATAATCGATTCAACAAAAACATCGACATCAGTAATGTTTGCCGTAAGTGGTGATGGCCAGCTATTACCCCCATTTCTAGTCTATAGGAGCGAGCATCTTTACGATACCTGGTTGACAAATGGACCAAAAGGTGCGCGCTATGGACGAAATAAAAGTGGCTGGTTCGACCAGCCATTATTTGAAGAATGGTTTATTTCTATTGCTCTACCGTTCTTGAAAAGACGTTCGGCACCAAGGGTAATCATTGGCGATAACTTATGTAGTCATCTGTCGCTCAGAGTTATTGAATTGTGCGAAGAAAATGATATTAGGTTTTGTTTTTTGCCGCCGAATTCAACCCATTTAACACAGCCACTTGACGTCTCTGTTTTTGGCCCAATGAAAAAGGTTTGGAGGTCAACTCTACACGATTGGAAAAAAGAATACAAGGGTTCTTTGCCGAAGGAGTATTTTCCGAGTTTACTAAAACGTGCTATAGACAAATTAGGAGAGACTCTAAGTCAGAATATTAGAAGCGGATTTCGTGGGACGGGAATTATTCCACTTGATAGGACTAGGTTTTAAAACGATTGCCACAAGAAAGAAATCTCGAAGAGGACGATCCTAATGCCTGGACGGAGTCTGTTGTAGAATTGCTTAACGAAAGCAGGAATGCTTGCAAACCAACAGTAGCAAGGAAAAAGAAAATTCAAGTGGAGCCAGGCAAAAGCGTTTCAACAACAGATTTTTTAGAACCGCAACCGTCAACAAGCAATACTGTAGTGCCTCAAGAGAATGAAACTTCGGAACTTGAGTCAGAACCGGAATTAGAAATAATGGAACAGGAAGAGTGCTTTGAAGATGTGCAGCCTACTACGGAAAACATCGCAACTGACAACTTTGTTGAGGTTGAACTTAAAACAAACAAAGTGAACAAATATTTCATCGGGCAAATTAAGGGAATCTTTGATGAAACTTTTGAAGTTAAATTTCTTAGACCTAACAGAAAGATAAAAAATTGCTATATCTTTCCCACAGTGGATGACATATGCATGATTAGCTTGGAACAAATTGTGAAAAAACTGCCTAAACCAACTAAATTGCGACGAGGAGGCTACGAATTTCCTTTGCAAATGAAGCTAAAATCCTATGCACTTTAAAACTATAAAATAAAGGCTATTTCCAAATTTCATTGTTGTTTTTTTTACCTTTTATATTAAAAAATAAATAAAAAATAATATTTTAATTTATTTTTGTCCTTATTAACCCCATACTCGAGGCGACATGCACATTGCATGGCTTGAAATAGCGTGTCCCGATTCGCCCCAAAACGGGGCCAATCGGGACACACCATATTATATTTTTTTTTAATTAATTTATTCAAATCAGATAATTATCCAATACATATTTCAGCAGCCGTATTGACTACGATCACTTTCCCCTAAATTTTAATTTTCTTTGATAGTTTTAGAAGAAAATATTAATAATAATATCTAAAAATCGTCCCGATTCACCCCGTTTGACGGTACTTGTAAATAAAAATCCTTTAAAACATAACTTACATTATTTCGTTTATTGATTACTTATTATTCGAAAAGCTAAAAGTAGAGAACATAAAATTAGGGTAATCTTCATCGTATCTATAGTGTTGCTGCTGAACTTCATGAACACTCATATTTGTTGGTTCAAGATCGGTGAAGCTCTTATATGAGATATGGCAGACACTGGATTCGATGTTAATGACCTGTCTTCCTGTAAGTCAAAGTTATAGTGTCGCTTCTGAACTTTACGGACACTCAAATCTGTAGGTTCAGGAGTCGGTGAATGAGGTATGGTAGACATTGGATTTGATGTTAACATCCTGTAATTCAAAATTTTATTGTCGGTGATGAACTTCATGAGAACTCAAATTTTCAGATTCAGGAGTCGACGAGGCACTTATTGGAGACAGGGACGATATTGGTGTATTTCATATTTCATAAATACACTAAACATTTCTTTTTTTGCCTGCACTTTTAAGCGAGGCGTCAAATTTATAAGTGCACACTTAACATGATTACTAAAAATAGCTATGTCATTCTCAACTTCATCTGTTTTAAGTTGTTTCAACAATTTACTTCCACTGTCTTCTCTTCAAAATCTGAACAATATCGTCACGTTTTGTGGTTTATTTTTGTCTATGTTTTAGGGGTGGTTTTGGTGACTGTAAAGCTTTATTTTGTTTTTTTTTTAATAGCTGGTTGGGATAAGGGAGCGGAAAAATTTTGATCGTCAGCATCAATCAAGCTGCTTGGCTAAAAAACGGAAGATCTACATGGCTATCAAATGGATGAATCGGAATTTGTTTCTGTGTTGCTTTCCGTAGTTATTGTGGCCGGAACTTTCTATAAAAACATTATCCTTTTAAAAAAACTTGGAATTTTTAGGTTTTGCTGCTGAACCAGTACCCCATTTTTTTTTCTTTTAAAAAGATTATACGAATCTCGTATATATTTCCATCGTGTAACTTTTGTGTTCAAAATTTCTTCGTATCTCCAATAACAAAAGAGCTACCGATCAATTACGCTCTGATGGGACACATTGTGCATAAATAATAAGCTAACATGTTGATGTTGTTGGATGTTATATTTATAACGAATTTAATATTAAAATAATATACACCTGTTGCTTAGAAAAAAATTAACAAATTGAACCTAAAATGAGACATATTTATAACAGGTTTCAAAACACTCCCTACAAAAGGATTCACTATTTCTTAGTTTGGCATCTAATAAGCCTGTAATATAAGTAATTCTGAAATACTTGCTAACCTACCTAAATTATGATAATTTTATTTGGGGTCTGCATCATTCTTTAATTTCACAAACAAATTCATTCTATAACTGAAAATTCATTTAAAAAAATATATTTTTATGTGCCAGGTAAAAGTACAACACCCTGTATATCCAAAAATATGTTTAAAATATGCCCTGTTTAAATTCATATAACTTTTATTTTAAACTTGTTTGCGTGTCTATAACACAAATTGGAAAGTCAAGCTTTACATAATAACAGGTATAATAAAAAAAAATAACTTACTATTTAATTTTGTCGATATTGTCCTCCAAATTGTATCACGTACATTACTATTTTTATATAATTCGGATTGAAGATCATAAAGTGGAGCATTTTCTTCAATTAAATTATTTATCGATTGTCATCATCTATTGAAAATTTTGAATCTGCCATTTCTATAAATATCAACTAATCATCTCGAAATACAAGCGATGACTAAGCGCGACAGGCAGAAAATGCTCTACCCCGAGACTGATCTACCTGTCGTCTACCTTATTCTCTCAAATATGTCGCGCCTTGCGAAATGTGTTTCATATAATTACATGTGTTTAGACGTGAAGAGACCGTTTTTGGTCTTCTTTACCGTCGTTTCTGCTGTCGTATGTCGCCTGTCGCGCATTCTGAAATGGTACTTTAAGGTACGTTGAAAGTGCATCCTCGGACGATGACGAAGATGCTGATTGCGGATAACTGTGGTCTCAGTCTAGTGAAGGACGGATTAGATGGCGACAGTGCAGTCGTTGAGCACATTGCTCTTGTGCCGGAGAAGAAGACGAAGATGATGAAGCTATTCATCTTTGTGCCATGTGTACCTAAGTTCGTTAATTTAATCGCCGTGACTAGCAGTACATCGGATGTACACGCATTTATTTGTACATAGGGTGTACTCTCATTATTTGTACATGACAATTATAACCTAACTTTATTTCAGGTAATGGAGTTGAAGATTTATTATAAAATTATTTTCTTTTGGTCCTTTGGTTTCACGTTGATTGAACAGTGTTGGGTATTTCCTAAATTCATTTTGTTTCTTATGTATCGAATTTTTTAATCTCTTTGTATTTCAAAATTCGTGATTTGGTTATTTCATTTATTTTATAAGCTTATTTACGCTAGATTAAAGAACTTGTATGAAATATCTGAAAATGAATTCGTGTCACTGGAAAAGAAGCATTTACAAATTTTACACGTAACTTGTTCCATTTAGAAAAAATGACTTTAAAAGACTGTGTTGTCACACGGCCTAACTGCCTTTATTTGTATTGTATGTCACTATGACTTAGTAATGGAATGTAGATTTTGGCCGATATCATCAGGCCTTTACTATTTGAACATTTCTTTACCCAAAAAAATTATTGTGCCATGTTTTGTATTTAAATAGTTCATGAAATATTTTTACATAGCCCTATACTCATATATTTTATTTTAGAAAATATTGTTAAATTCGTTAGATTTTACGGTTTCAATTTAGACATTAAATATTCGAATTTGCAGGTCAAACTTAAACTGTGAATAATTAGGTACTGATAGCAGGATTTCACTTAAAAGTGAGATACATCAGGCCATGGAAAAATGTTTTTAGAATCATTAGAAGAAAAAAGCGAATGTATCTAGACGATGTAATAATAAATAAAAAAATGTTCAAATAGTAGAGGCTTATTAATATTGATCAAAATTCACGTCATTGCAAAGCCTTAGTGACAGATACATGCATACTACACAGTGAAATTTAGTTAGAATGCAGAGTTAAAGTAAGTTTTATTTCCGTGTCTTCTTATCAACGGATCCCAGCCTTCACATAATAATAATAATCTAATTACAAATTGACTGCTCTACAACTGCTAGTATTATGAAGAGGGTTTTATGTATTTTACTGCTGTGTAAATTTTGAATAGGCATGTGGAAATAGAAATACTATCCGTAAAAGTAATATATACATGATCGATTAAAAATAAATAATACAAATTAATAGGATCAGTAACTGTTTATTGCTTTTTTTACAATATCTACACATCCAGTATCTTTTTTTAGGAGCTTGTTTCATTGACATGTACAATAAGTCATACGATTTCAAACATGATACACATCTAACTAACGACTTATCTAATTTCTGGTTACACTGAAGATAAGGTTGCTGGATATTTTTCATACCACTAAGGGCTACATTAAGTTTATTCCAAGATGCTTTCGAGCAAAATTCTCTAACTAAATTAAGATTTATATTGTCATGAAGCAATGAGTATAGTAAATTTAAATTTAGGTCTTCAATTTCAATTAAAAAAAGACCTATCGTAGAAACTACATTTTATATACCTTCATGGTAACATCAAAGAAATATGTCTTGCTTTAATGATTCTTGATCCAGAGCGAATAGTTCATTTTCTTCTAATAATGTCT
This sequence comes from Psylliodes chrysocephalus, assembly GCA_927349885.1. Classification (NCBI taxonomy): domain Eukaryota; kingdom Metazoa; phylum Arthropoda; class Insecta; order Coleoptera; family Chrysomelidae; genus Psylliodes; species Psylliodes chrysocephalus. The sequence goes on along the minus strand of OV651814.1, from coordinate 94,589,215 downwards.
TGACTTTCTCGTATTGCTCTAGTTCTTTATGAATATAAATATAATCATATTTTGTTAATATGCTAATACATAAACTGTGGGCTGCCAACTTCAAATCTTATCAGAGGAACTGTAAAATATTCATATGCAGCTACCTGATCGCGTTCTTCCAACATTCCATGATATAGTAAAAAAAATTCAATAAAGTCAATTAATGAAGAATCTTTGTCAATGTACAAGTATATTCATGATTGAAAACAAAATAATTCCATTACATCAGTCCGGCTTTCAAAAAGTATTCAGCACAACTGCTCTAGCCAATTTGCTAGATAACATTTTAACGAATATAGATAATAAAAAGTAGGCATTCTTGTTCTGTTAGATTTCAGTAAGGCATTCGACACCTTAAACCATCGCATGCTGATTTTAAAATGTTATTTTTACGGTTTCGATTCCACGCTAATAAACTTTATCAAAACATATTAGGCTAACCGTTCTCAAACTACGATGGTGGGTAATCAGTTTTCAACATCCTCGTTCGTAAAATCAGGAGTTCTAATAGGGTCCCTGCTATGTCTATTATATACTTCCGACTTGAATAAAGTCATTCAAAACTGTTCTGCCAATTCTTCGCCGACGACACGCAAATATTCCACCAGTTCGAAACAAAAGACCTGTACATGTCTGTGAATCAGATCAATCATGACTTGAGCCTAATAAGTTATTTTTCCAATAATCATAACCTACACATAAATCCGTCCAAATCAAAATGTATTATTTATTGCAATCAAGTTTCTAAAGAATTTATTAAACAAAATACACTTTTAAAAATATGTTATGAACCAATACCTATAGTTAAGTATTCCAAAAATCTGGGGTTAATTTTCGATGAAAATTTAAGATTCGACAATCACGTGAATCATCTACTAAAAGCTAGTTATGGTGCTCTAAGGTTACTATATTGAAATAAACATATTCTATTAAATAAGAGAATCCGAGCTAATCTTTGTCAGTCTCGTTATGTCTAAAATAGTATATATGTTTTTTAACACCGCAAGTGATACACCTGGTGGATCATTTCGAGGAATGTCAATTTCAGATCCAGTGTATACTAACATCTTTAGAACAATTCCGGTTTCACAATCATATAACACAAACGTTTTTATTTCTAATCGATGTCTCTTTGAACAATATCAAGGATTCATCAATGACAATTTTTTGAAATGGTTGGAAAAATGTTGCACATTTTCTATTCTACTCTTCGAATATGGTTCTTAGTTTCCATCATTTATTATTATTATTGCCCGGGGGGTGGGAAGTTGTTGTTATCATCTAAATGTATGTAGAGCAATAGCTGCGTGAACCTGTCTCTTGTCATGCACTTGCTGATGAAATTACTAGCAATAATTGGATCTGTTGACCAATAATGCAAAATTTTGTTTTTTATATGTGGCATTGCCAAAACTATTGCCAGAAAACTGTCACTTTAATTGGTAACACTTGGCACCCATGTGGTAGTATTTTTGGGGCAGGATCATTTTCAGTATTGTCCTCATTGTACCTATTACTTTCATTTACAATTGTTGACATAAAATCCTCATCAAAATAATTTGTAAAATATGCATACTCGTTATCTTCGTCGTCTACTTCAAATGCGCCAGATATGCCAGCGTCAAAATTATGTGTGGAAAGATTGATAATAACGCAATTTTGCCATCGCAAATCTCCAACAACAGTTTCTTTATCCTCATCACTATTTGTGTCACTTTATCTTTCGCTACTATCACAAATCTTTTTTTATAGCTAACCATAATATGGCCAATTTGTTTTTCGCGCAACACAATTTTCATGTAGGTGTTACTCAATAAGTAAAAGTCCAACAAAAAAAAATGTTTTCTTTAAAAGTTTCTTATTTTTTTAAGAACTTTAAGTAAAAATGGGGTTCCCATTTGAAATAAAAAAGTCCACCTCGATACGGCCATATTATGGTCAGCTATAAAAAAATAAATTTTGCCAAAATGTTTCACACAAATAACAATAAAACTATTGTCTGAAACTTTTTTTATAAAAAGCATATTTTCCGTGGTATTTAACTGTAACACTTTAATTTGAACACCCTGTATACATATAACAATGTCAATTATGTTCTTGATCGCTTTGAATCGCGAGCACCACGAGATATTGATGGTAAATCCATTTTTGAAATAATTCTACTAGCAAAAAATAATAGAACAAGTACATTTACCGAATGATTCTACTAAATTAAAATTTTATGTTTACATATGCAATATAGACCCGAAAAATCTGAAAGGAAAGTAACAAAAACAAATGGGGTAAACAAACGTTTATTTATTGTATGTCATAAACACAACACGTGCCTTTTCATCAACGTATTTTCAAATAAATAAACTACGAAAGTCCCATTCCGTTGTCTATTGATGACGATAGCAAATCTTGAAAAAATAAATATGATCGTAAATGAGCGACACCGGTTCAATCATATAATTCTTTAAATAGCTCATTGACGATACCGGCTCCTCACGAAATTTTCATTTCGTCGTCTATTGACGACAGCCGCAGTTAAAGGAAATGAAAGAAAATCTATTATATTATAACTATATAATATATAAGTAGTGTAGCAAGACCGTTTCTAATTCAAAATGTGTGTAGGATAGTGTACTGATGTGAATAAGTGAGCTCGATGGCGCTTGGTTGATGGTAGATGTGTGTAGTTGGGGTGTGAATATGAAGAAGTGTTGTGTGGGGTGTGTGAGGAGATGGGGTTGTGTTGTGTGACGTCAGTGGGGTTGATTTTTGTTGGATTGCGTGTGTGTGTATAATGGTACATTTTGCGTGGGTGTTAAAAATGTGTATAGAATATTTGGTGTTGGTTTGTGCGAGATTAAGTGAGATTGCAAATAATATTAATTAGGTTGCAGATTGTGTTAATCGACTTCCTTGGTCAAATTTATTTTGGGAATTTGGGGTTTTATCGCTAGAATGTAAATAATGGTATGTTTGCGTGGGTATTTTGGATGTTAAATGATTGAATATTTTCTTTAGTTTGTGTGGTTATCGCGTAAATTAGAAATAAAAAATTATGTTGCGTAGATTGTTAATCAAATTCCTTTGCAGAAACTGATTTTGGTATTTTTTTGTAATTAAGACTGATATAAGATGTGATTGTTTAATTTGATATGAAAGTAGGAAGTGTAGATTGTTAATCAATTTCCTTCGCAAAAACTGATTTTGGCATTTTTTGTAATTAAGACCGATATAAGATTTGATTGTTTAATTTGATATGAAATTAGTAAGTGTAGATTGCTAATCAATTTCCTTCGCAAAAACTGATTTTGATATTTTTTGCAATTAAAACAGATACAAGTTGTGATTGTTTAATTTGATATGAATAAATTTTTGTTCTTTTTTGCTTGTGATTACTCCCACATGTGAATTTTTGCATAATTTTGGATCATCGTTATCGCGAGTTACTTAGCTATATCGTGTACATATTTTACTACTCCCACATATGAATTTTTTTATAGTAAATGTTCGGGGAGAGATCAAAATTATTTAGTTCATAATTTGCTTTCAATCGACAACGAGAGGAAAGACCTGTACCTGTTTATCTAATACTTGCCTGTTATTCTACGTCAGTAGTATACATATATATTAGTCAACGATCTCCGCAGTTTAAAACTCTATAGAAAAAGTAAGTTTATTACTACTAATTTGTTATGTTAAATAAAAAAAGATGATTTTATTCTTACAAATATATTTTAATTTTAGATGGATCTTTCAGGAATAAATACATCTGTTGAGATTAAACAGCTACCTACTAAGAGACTTCAGGATTTACCTCAGGGTGAAAAGTTCCTAATAGTTTCGCTAAAAATAGTGAAAACGAGATATGGAGAGGTTCCGGTGGTGGAGTGCCCTGAATTCAAGACGTATCTACCGAAGCGTAGTACGCAGGTTATAAAAGAAAATTTGGAAAATTTTCGTCCCAACTACTACTATCTAATTTTTGAGGGTCTGCAAGACATTGGAAAAGGATATCCCGCTACCAATTTTATCATTGTAGAATAATTTGGAATCATCATTAAGAGTATATTGGTGAGTTTTTTACAATTAGATAAGCAATACATTTTTATATTTTAAATGAATTCAAGTGAAATTGCTGTATTAAGTGACACCATTATTAAAAAATTTAAAGAAGTAGAAAAATTATTATTTGATAATTTTACATTACGTCAAGGGGAGGTTTGGGTTAAACATCTTAAAAGTCATATTCGGCTATGTAATATTGCAATTAATGATGCAGATTTAAGTGTAGGAACGTTAAATAAATTACAAACTAATATTGGACATTTAAAACGATTTTTAATTTTAATAAAAAATGGTCATGTTGGACAAGGATTGAGTCCGAAACGTAGTAGTAGAGTTAAATGGGAAGACATAATTTCTATTTTTGAGGATCGTGTAAGAACCGGCGTGATCATAAATTTAGTGCATAAGGACATAACACAATTTTTAATAGATGCATTTTATTTATTTAAAATTAGAATCAGTAATAATTTAAAAAAATTTCATATGCTCAAAGTCAATACAACATTTTGTGGTGAATTTATTAAAAAAAATATAGAAAATGATGATATTATAGAATTGAAATATTTCAATACTCGAAATGAGTCTATTGATGTAGTAACGAACTTAAACATTTGGTTTGAAGAAAACGCAATAGATAAAATTTTAAATAAGATTTCAGAATTTGAGGAAAAATTATCAGGGTGGGCTTTACAGAAAATAGTATCTTTAGAAGTTAACGTTAATAAATTAGAGCAGGGAAATGGGGCTTCATCTTTTGTAGAGTTACCTGGAGAAATAAAAACTAAACGTGCTTGCATAAATGTTGAAAATGATGATAATGCATGCTTTTATTGGTCAATAGTAAGTGCTCTTTTTCCTGTAGAACAAAATTCTCGCAGAATATCATCTTATCCCCATTACAAACAGGTTTTAAAAACGGAAGGTTTAGATTTACCAATGACTTTAAAAGACATTTTAAAATTTGAAAAATTAAATGATATTTCAGTCAATGTATATGTATTGGAGTTAAATGAAATTTAACGAAAGAAAATATATTTTACTGTTCCAGTAAGACTTACCAATAAAAAATTATCTTCACATATTAATTTGCTGTTAATTCAAGATAAATATTTTCCGAAAATTAATGATTATGATGCGGTACCAATAGATGACTTTAATATTGACATTCAATATCATTATTGCTGGATAAAAAATCTTTCTAGATTATTATCTAATCAGTTGAGTAAAAGCAATCATAAAAAGTTTATTTGTGATAGATGTTTGAATTATTTTTATAGTGATTTTAAATTAAACGAGCATACAGTTTATTGTGTAGATCAAAATAAAACTAAAGTTTCATTTCCCAAAGACTTGTTTGTGAAATTTAAGAATTTTGTTCATAAGGAAAAAATACCATTCATAATTTACGCTGATTTTAAATCAATATTACAACCTTTTGTAGATAAACCGAATTTGAAAACATCCAAGTATCAGTTCCATAGGGCTTTTAGTGCAGGTTATTATCTAAAATGTTCATATGACGATAATCTATCATATTTCAATAGCTATGCAGGTGAAGACTGTATGGATTGGTTTGCTAAGCAAATATCTCATATTGCTCAATTTGTTCAATCTAAATTTAAAAATATTGTTCCAATGATAGAAACAGTAAGTACTTTGGATGCAAAAATGTGCCATATTTGCGAACAACCCTTTAATACCAATGATATTATCGTACGCGATCACAACCATTTTTCCGGGAAATTTCGTAATTTTGCCCATCAGAGTTGTAATTTAAATTACAGGAAAAAATTTATTGTTCCAATTGTATTTCACAATTTGACATGCTATGATAGTCACTTCATAATAAAGCATCTTGCCAAATTGAGTAAAATAAGTTTATTACCTATTAACAAAGAAAAATATATTTCTTTCACGTATCAGGATATAAATACTGAAATTAAATTTCGTTTTATTGATTCGTTTAGATTCATGGGAGCCTCTCTCGATAAGTTATCGTCGTCGCTACAAAAAGAGGATTTTAAAAATTTGAAAAAGGAATTTAATAATTTGGATGAGGAAACATTTGATTTACTTTCACGTAAAGGAGTATTTTGTTATGAATATATTAATTGTTGGGATAAACTTAAAGAAACAGAGTTACCACCCATAGATAAATTTTATAACAAATTAAATGATAGTCATATTAGTAAAGAACAGTATCAGCACGCAAAAACTGTTTGGGATAAATTTAATATTAAAAATCTATTAGAATACAGTCTTCTATATCTTAAAACTGATATAATGATTCGAGATTGGTCATATGACACATGATTTAGATCCTGCTTGGTATTATACAGTGCCAGGCTACACTTGGGATTGTATGCTAAAATTTACAAAATGTGAGCTTGAATTATTAGACGATATAGATATTATAATGTTTATTGAAAAAGCCTTACGAGGAGGAATTTCACAATGTTCAAACCGTTACTCTCAAGCTAACAACAAGTATATGAAAAATTATGATCCTAGTCAACCCTCACAATATATTTTATATTTAGATATAAATAATTTATATGGATATGGAATGATACAACCTCTTCCATACGGGGGATTTAAATGGGCTGACACTAATATTGATGTTACAGTAATACCTGATGATAGTTTAGTGGGATACATTTTAGAAGTAGATTTAACTTATCCAAAAAGTTTACACGATAAACATAAAGATTTACCATTTTGCCCAGAGCACCGTATACCTCAAGATTGTAAGTTACCTAAGTTATTAACTACCTTATATAATAAAGAAAAATATATCTTACACTATCGAAGTTTAAAACAAGTTTTGGAACATGGGTTAATATTAACCAAAGTTCATAGAGTTCTTGAATTTAAACAATCGACTTGGCTAAAGCCCTATATCGAACTAAACACAAAAATTGCGCACCCTAGCTATTACAGACTTTCAAAAAGAGCATTACAAAATAAAAATCAACGCCATCTATGGCAAAACCATGGAAAATATTCGCAAGCATAGATTAATTAGATTGATAAATAGTTATGAGGGGAGGTATGGAGCAAAAAATATGATTTCTAGTCCAAATTTTCATAATAGAACAATTTTTGATGATGATTTAATGGCTATTGAGATGAGGAAATTAGAATTGAAATTTAATAAGCCATTGTATATAGGTATGGCAATTCTTGATATATCAAAAGTATGCTTATATGATTTTCATTATAATTATATGTTAAAAAAATTTTCGCAAGATCAATGTAAATTATTATATACGGATACTGATAGTTATATTTATGAAATCAAATGCAATGATGTCTATAAAGATGTTATTAAAAAAGATTTACATAAATTTGATACTAGCAATTATCCATCCGAAAACATATATGAAATTCCGTTAGTAAATAAAAAAGTTCCAGGACTTTTAAAAGATGAAGCTAGTGGTAAAATTGTAACAAATTTTGTGGGATTAAGGTCAAAAATGTATTCATTTTTAGTGGATCGTAAAAAAAGAGTTGTATTAAAAAGAGTAAAGGAGTAAGATCTAATATAGTTAAGAACAGGATAACTTTTACTGATTACGTTAATTGTTTAAAGGAAAATAAGATAATGTCTGACAATCAATGTACAATTCGTTCCTATGCACATAATGTATACTCAATTAAACAAAGCAAAATAGTATTAAGTCCGCATGATAATAAGCGAAAGTTGCTTCCTAATTCATTTGATACGTTGCCGTGGGGTCACTACAGCATCATTGAATAAATGTATCAGTTATTTTATTGTAAAATACTTACCTATATATTTTCTTTGTTCACAGGATATTGAATTGATATGTCATCAAGAGCTGTCACACCAGATATTACTATACAAAAGTATGAAAATAGTGATAAGTTGGATATTTTGATAACTGCACCGTCATTACAAGAGCTTACATCAAATGAAATTTATTGGATTGTGAAGGATGTGAATCCTGTAAATATAGGTTTAAAAGTTTTAAAAGAATTTAATTGTAAAAAGTATAGTTTTTGTATTCCTCAAGAAATTCATAGTGAAATAAATATAAATTGCATTAGGCAATTAAAAAAACAAATATTCAAAAATGAAGGCCCTGGCATAACAGTTCAATGTCGTCAAATATGATAGTATTTAAATGTGTCTGTACATATGTCTTATATAAATGTTTTAATAAATGATTTTTAATAATATTTGCATTTTATTTACGTCTCATCCTTTTAAAAGTTATCAGAATTTAGGAAATATCAGTGTTAATAATAAGCTGAATATATAAAGCTTACCGATGACTTATACTAACAGTGATTACTCTAGTTATCTAAATTAAAGAAAGCAATCGACAATAGTGACCGTTCTCATATTCCTACAACTTTAAATTATCGTAGAATACATCTATTTAATTATGAAAAAGAAAGTATCGTTTAATGAAGCACTTAATCAAGTTCACTTAATGTATGCTTGGAGCTTCGCTTCCAAACAGGCAAGAATTAGTGATTGGGAATCAAATATTCTTAACAGATTGCGATTTTCACGACGAATTTCAAACATTGAGAAAATTATAGCTCCTATTTTAGAAATAGTTCATAGAAATAGTGTATATCAAAGTCTAAATAAAACTCCTAAATAAATAAATATATAGTTTTAATTAAATTTTTAAAAATCCCATTATATTCATAGGGCGCATCCGCCATAATTTAAAGTATTATGTAAAATTCAAATTTATGTCTCCACAATAATTTAAAGAATTTTTAAATCCAATTTTCAATTTAAATTGAATTCGCTTCCAAACAGGTAAGAATTAATGATTGTGAATCAAATATTTTTAACAGATTGCGATTTTCACGACGAAATAATGTATATCAAAGTCTAAATAAAACTCCTAAATTAATAAATATGTAGTTTTAATTAAATTTTTAAAAATCCCATTATATTCATAGGGCGCATCCGCCATAATTTAAAGTATTTATTATATTATGGAAACTTCAAATTTTAAAAAATCTTTATTTATAATATGTATCCACAATAATTTAAAGAATTTTTAAATTCAATTTTCACTAAAAATCAAATTTTGTATGTATCCACCATACTTTATTTATTTTTTTTTTAATCTGATTTTCACAGTAAATTGAAATAGGTATCAACATTGTATTGCAGAAGAATCACTGATAGTTACTTTTCCACAATAATTTGACTATTACTGTGAATTTTGATTAAACACTATCAAACAAAATATTCTTTTTTAAATTTACCACTATTCATTCCTGAAAAATAAAAATAAAACAAAAAAATTTTTTAAAATATAAATTTATTAAAAAAATAAATGTATTTACAGTTGTGTGTACCTTAATTTAATATGGGCGTTATTTAAAATTATAATTATATCATTCCTAAAATAAAAAATGTATTCTCTTAAAATATTATTTAACAAATTATCACTACTATCGCAAAAACTATGAAGTAGATTGAACACATTTAAAAAACTAAACTCATTGGTATCTCTAAAATATTTTTGGATAATTTCCATCAAATTTTCAAAATATTGTAAAAAATTTAAATTATTTAACATAACACACCTAGGTGATACTATATTTATATTGACGTCCAATATTGTCATCACATCCACTTCAGATAAATTGAATGTTGTCCCCTGCTGATACAGCTCGATTTTTCTAACTTCTCCATATATTAGGGGTGTTATGCGGCATGAACATCCGCAGTATAATGTAGATGGATTCGATATAAATGGTTCATCGAAGAATTTTAGTATTCTCTTCCCCAATATCTCAATGAAAGAGAGCCAAGTATAATAATTAAAATTAATTGTATGGTTACCTTCTCTCAATCCGACAGCGGCATTAAAAAAATGCTTAGGATTAAGGCCACAATCAATCGAAAATGCCCCTGCCGGAATAACGGTGCTCATCAAATACTGCAGCTTCTCCTCATCATTGTCTTCTTGAGTGGTTGTTGCTGTTGTTGGAACGACATCTTCACCATCAGTATTCACCTCATTCATGTCTTTTGGGGACGGTGATGGTGGAAAGTCTGACGATAAACTATTATACTGGGAGTCAGACGATACATCAAACTGGTTAAAGTTAAATATTTCTTGGCTCGACATGATTATAATAACTGACTGGAGCTGGATATTCTCTGTTATATATATATTTCTAAACTCCCACTCACGTGATAATTAGATTAAAAATTAATTATTAAAAATGGAACAGTGTAGAAATTTGATTATGGTTCTCATATATTTTTTATATTAAATCAGTATTTTTTATCCAACTATTATGCTTTTTATCTAAACCTAACCATTTAACGAACATCAAATTGCCTTTTCGACGTAATACCTTTTCAACTAAATAAACATCGGAATAAGTTGCTTTTTGTAATTCTTCAGTATAAAAAGCTCCTTTTATTTGACTACCTTGCATATCTTCCAGTAGATAAGTAGTCGGATTCGTGATTTTCACGGTGATAATTTTAAATAATTCTGTTGTCCAATTTGGAGTATATCCCTTTTCAAATATATGTTTCGATTTACTTATTCGAACAATATCACCAACGTTGAATTTTCGTGAACCGGCAATTTTCAAATGACTGTAACTTTGAAGTAAAATTTTTTTTTCATTAGATTTATTAACTTCTGAGGGTTTATATCCAATTTTACTATGTTTACTATCATTATATTCTTTGGTAAATTGAGGTAATACATCTATCCATTTATAGGTACCATATAAACTAAAGTATTTATATAATTTTGATTTTAATGTTCTTATAACCCTTTCTGCAATTGCAGCTTTTTTAATGCTATAGGTATTATAATGATTTATATTATATTTATTCATTTAATTTTGAAATTTTCTATTAAAAAATTCCGTACCTTGATCCGTTTGAAGGTTTTTAGGACTTTTTTTTAAATCAGCGAGAATCTCAGCGAATCTTTTTGTAATTTCATCCCCTGTTTTAAACTTAAGAGGACGGGTCCATAAAAACTTTGAGAAACAATCGATACAGACTAATATCATTTTATAGCCCTTATTTTGCTGACTGTATTGTCTCATTTCAGCAAGATCCATTTGCCAGAGATCAAAAGGACCTTTAATAATTGTACGTCTTCTAGGATAATTTTTACGTGCCGGAGCATGTATTTCATTAACTACTTGTTTTCTCTCCTTTGAGGTCATGTTGCGGAATAAAGTTTTTAGGCATTGTACAATTTTTTAATGTAAATAAATATTTTGATATATCTCTAATTCTCTCGTCCTGCAATGATTAACGATCTGAATGTTCTTTTATAATAGTATTTATTTTTTTAGAATCTAAAATTATTGATTTTTGTAAATTTTGCCCCATATTTATGGTTTCAGTTATTCTATCGTTTAGAAGTGATAAATAATGACTTTGGTTTTGCGTATAATCAGAATTATCTTTTATAATATTATTTAATTGAATGGAAACTAAACTTATTGATTTTTGTAAATTTTGTTCTACATTCGTGACTTCGGTAATTTTATCATTTAGAAATGATAAGTAATGACTTTGGTTTTGCATAAAATTAAAGTGTCTATTTCTTTCATTAATATTTTTGCTCTTAAAAATCATAAATTCTGTTGATAATACTTTAACTTGATTATCGACATATTTCTTGCTTACGTTTTCATTATCAGATGACGTGTTGCAGGTTTGAGCTTGTTTATGGATTTTGGAATATTTATTATAGGTTTAAAATTCTTTGGTATAGGCATATAATGCATACCTCTACGTCTACCGTAAAGAGATTCCAACGCCATTTTATCATCTTCCGATAAATCACTAGCTTCTTCTTGATACCAAGGAAACATTGTCGCAGATTTAACATCACTATGTCCTAATCCTAAAGCATGTCCTACTTCATGGGCTAAAACTGAAAGTAAATTGACTGATCCTTCGGGAGCTTTACTTAATCCTGTGTACCAATTTTCTTCCATATCTAAATGAATCTCAATGCATGAATCTTTAGAAGGAAAGAAACTATGACCAAGTATTTTACCAGGACCATCAAAATTATATGGACAAGTTTCAATGCCTTGACAATTTCGACGATATTGATGCTTTTGTTTTGCAAAAAATATGGTAATGTTAGGAAGAGGATGATATATGTTCACCATTTCAAATTTAAGATTTGATTCGTCTTGCCACATTTTAAAAACTTTTCTTATTATTGATAAGTATACATTATATTTATCATTGTCATTTATAGTATTAGGAAAATACCATTTTAGATTACTTTCTTTCCATTTACCGTGGATTCTAAATTCGTTTTCAGGATGCTGACATCGTGGTTTTTTAAATAACTGAAGGGTTTCATTATTTACAGTACCATCCACAATTAAATTGTATCGTTCTTGAAAAGGTACTAAAGCAGATTTTAAGTCAGTTAAAGCATTAAATGAATCTTTGATATATCCATACTTTTTTAAATAATTTACCGTTTCAGATTCATTATATATAATATTTTGGGATATTGAACTACTAACAAATAATAACAAAGTAAATATTAAGTTCATGATCTTGCTGCTTTATTAGCTCATAATCAACTAACAGTTTCTAAAGAATATTCTAACTTAAATATTTGAATTAATACTACTTTTCACTTTAAATAATTCCTTAGATAAATCACCTATTCTTATATCCTGTAATTTTAAAAGATCTTCTTGATTTTAGAGGAACCTATTTGTTTTTGTATCATTCAAAATATTCACTTGTTGTAAATTTTGAATTACATCTCTTAGATCTTCTATTCTAGTAGTCAATGTTGATATGTGTTCACTTAATTTTTGATCTTGCATATCAACATAACCTTTGTTCGAAGCATCTGTATCAATAGTAGGCTCTTTTAGGTTACATATTTTTACATTTTCAATATTTATGTTACCGTCAGTAGTGTGAACAAATTCATATGTGAGCTTAGGAACTGTAGGATTATATATCCCTGATCTATGACCAAATTTATTTAAGCTCATCATGTAAATGATAATAAATATTATATTATTTTATTATGTATTGCTTTTTCTAAATCAACTAATTTATCATTTAAATATTCTAAAGCGTAAGTAACTTTTTGAGTTTTATCGTGTAAAAGAGTAAACTGTTCTAATAGATAATCACCGAGTTCCTTTTGAAAACTATCAATTTTTTCTTTTATTATTTGTACTTGCTTATCAACATATATTTTATTAGAAGCGTCAGTAGCGTCGGTAGGTTCTTTTAAATTACAAATTTTAATATTTTCAACGCTTATGTTACCATCCGATGTAACTTCAAATTGAGGAATTAACGACCTACACGCACCTATTGACCTACCACCGAATTTATTGAGACTCATACTGCAAATGATAAAAAAATCTTGTGTTACCCTAATATATTATATTAGCTTCCCTGAGTTCATTTATTATAGCAACTATTTCATTGTCATGGGAATTATTTCCGGCAGATTGAGAGGCTACCAAAAGTTTTAAACGATCTACAAGTTCATTGGGTGAGTCCCAATAAACATACTCCACAGGATAATTATTATATTTCATAGACATACCGGTACCTGCAACATTACGTTGACGTGAGAACATTGGTTTTATAATCTTGGTATATTTATATTTTGAGCTATGTGCCAATCGTCCTCGAGTATCTCTGTGAACATTAGTTGTTTCTAAAACAGATTTATAATTTTTTAAATCATCATTATTGTAACCTATGGGTTTATTGTAAAATATTAATTGAAATAGTCCCGGTGTACCAATAATCTGTTTTCCCTCTGTTTCAATAAGACCGGTTCTTTTATCAAAGTTTATTATTTTACCACCAAGCAACCACTTTGATAACGTCTCATTATAAGTGGGTCCATATTTTTTGTCTATTTTACTACTTTTATTCATGTATTCGTTTATGAATGGAATAGATATTGCAGGATATTGATCTATGTACACATTTCCTGATTCTTCAGTAATACCTTGATAATCATTATAATTATTATCATTATAATTATCATTATAATTGTTTAATGATTCTTTTTTAATTTCAACTGGTTCATCTTTATTAATAATTTTTTCAACATTATCATGTTGAGATAATGATTTTGATGACTTTGCAATATGCTGAAGTGGTTCAGATATAGGTTTGAATAATGTATTTAAAGTTTCATCCAACTCAGATCTACCTAGTTTTAAAGCTAAGTATTTCTTTCTAATCGTTCGAGACTATTCAGCAATTTTTCTTTTACGTGCTGCAACTTGATTATCGGACATCTTGATTAAAAATGATATTAAATATAATGTTTCTACATTTTTATATACTTATCGAATCCTTTGCGATATCTGCCACAATTCAGTGCAAAATCTTTTACAATCACAAAAGTACCGTACCTGTCAGTCCAACACTGCGAACAAATCTTTTTGAAATCATCAAAACTCATATCTGGCGATACATGTTCATCAAATACGTATTTTAAATTGATTTCATCCATTTTAAATAGCATAATTATATTGCAGTTGTCTCGGACTAATTGTTTCGGAGTTCTTGAGTATGTCTGACATAGGTAGATCACATCAATATTTTTATGTCTACCCATAGAATAATATTCCTTAATTTTATTTTGTTTGTCGCATGCGACATCATTAAATATAAAAATTGAATTAGTTTTGGCTTCATGAGGACTAATAATATCATCATTATCTTTATATGGAAAATATCCTTTTACGTTACTTAAAACCTCTTGAAGTAACTGATATTTAGGTTGATAGAGAGATTTTGAATATACATAAACATTTTTAAACTTAGCGCCATTTAAGTCGAAGAGAAGTGCTAGCATTACATTAGTCTTACCACATCCGCTAGGACCACATATAATAGCACGAAAGGAATCCGGTAGGAGTTTCCCATGTTTTCCATGAACGTTTTTTGCGGGTTCAAAATCAAAGTTATCGATTGGTAATGTCTGTTCTTGTTGGACAACATTCATCTTGTAATACTTTTTTTAAAATGATGATAATTATAAATAAAATTAACTATATGATAAACTATCATTGTTATGTTGATATTTCAGGGAGAAGGAGTTTTAAATACTCTCATAAACAAACTACCTTTTGAATTACATCTACCTGGCTACGAATTTTGTGGGCCAGGTACAAAACTACAAAAGCGTATTGCACGCGGAGATTCTGGTATTAATCCATTAGACGCCGCATGCAAAGAACACGATATTGCGTATGATCAGTATAAATCCTTAGAGGAGCGTCATAAAGCAGATAGAGTATTAGAGGACATTGCGTGGACACGCTATAAATCAAAAGACGCAAAATTTGGTGAAAAGTCAGCAGCTTTAATTGTCACAAACGGTATGAAGGTGAAAAGAAAGGTTGGTATGGGTTGTTCCTTTAAACGGGATATTATCAAAAACGTTGCAAAATCGTTAAAAAAAAATCCATCATCAGATTTAAAAAAATCCGCAACACATGCATTGAAAGCTGCGAGACTTGCAATTAAAAAAATAGGTGGCAAAAAGCATGTTAAGATTCCTCGAATAATTCCATTTGAAGCAAAATCAGGTGGTTTTTTACCCCTTTTACCAATCCTAGGAGCCCTGGGGAGTCTCGTAGGAGGCGCCAGCGCTATTGCTAGGACTGTAATAGGTGCAAAGAATGCTCAAAAGAAATTACAGGAAGATTATCGTCACAACAAAGCAATGGAATCAATAGGTAAAGGGTTGTATCTGAAGAAATTTTCCAAAGGTGGATTCGGTTTATATTTAAAAAAACAAAAAAATTTCCATTAAAGCTACCCAATAGACCTTTATATGATAGGGAGTTAATAACGTACGCTAAACGCTTAAAAATACCTCATTTCAGAGGTGTTTTTATGCGAGATAATTTACCAAAGACGGGTCCTCATCAGCACGAATCCGCAATCTTGAATCTAGATACATCTAAAAATAAAGGTACACATTGGGTAGCGTATAGAAAAATGAATTGTAATGTTGAATATTTCGATTCATTTGGTAATCTAAAACCACCGAAAGAATTAGTAAAATATATGAATAAATTATAACAATGATCAATATCAAAATTATAATCAAATAAACTGTGGACATCTGTGTTTAAAATTTTTGTATAATTAATGTTTTTAATAAATATGTTAAAATTGAAAATTTTGTTTTATTTAAGACCTTACACCTTCAAAAATATATCAGTCATGTCGCAGCTTTTAACCCTTTCAAGTGAGACTAATGAATTCTGCTTCACTCCTACAACTCCAATTGTATTAAATCCAGAAAAAAATTATTTTTTAGCTGTATTAGGCTTTCATTCCTATAATTCAATTCCAAACGTCGTAGGAGAAAAGTTTTATTACTACGAAAAAAATAATACGAGTATTTTGAGAGAAATTACTTTTCCTACCGGGTGTTATGAACTATCGGATATTGAGATATACATAAAGAAACAGCTTAATAGCACCGACGATACAGATTTCACTTTAAAACCCAACAACAATACTCTCAAGTGTGAAATTTATAGTCGAAATCATACAATTAATTTTGAAAAGGATAATAACATTGGTAATATATTGGGATTTTCTAAGAAACTACTTGATCCTAATAAGATACACTTTTCCGATCTTCCCGTAAATATTATAAAAGTAACAAGCTTACACTTTGATTGTAACATTACTAGAGGAGCTTTCTTTGGGAATAATCCTGCTCACACTATCCTCGAGTTCCCGATAACTGTTGATCCTGGTTACGCAATCATTGAGAGACCGAATACGCCTATTTTTTTACCTGTAAGTAGTATAAGAGAAATAACTAATATCACAGTGGAAGTACTCGACCAAGATCGTAGACCGGTAAATTTTCGAGGTGAAAAAAGTACTATTCATTTAGAATTAAAAGAATACTAAATGGGTTTAGTGATAGAATATAAAAGCCCATCTTCGCACGCAGTTTCATCAGTAACACATCGCACTGCCAAACGAAGCGAGCTAACACCTGCAAATAGATTATTTCTTAAATCTCTAGGATTCAAATTGAAAAATGACAAAACGCAAATATATTCGCTCCTTGGACGACATAGATGAGCGCGTGCATGAAAAATCAAGGATCGATCCTATGTTTCAAATGTTTGACACTAAACCACAATTTGATGAATCTTTTAGAAAAGTAGAGTCTCGAATTTATACGCCATTTATCAAATCATTCAATAACAATGATGCGGTGGAAATTATTATAAAACAAGTTGATTCATTTTTCCTTATGAGTGACGCGTTATTATGCATTAAAGGAAAATTAGATGTTAATGGTGGGGGAGATGTTTCCCTAGCACCTAATTTTGGAACATTTCTCTTTGATTCTTGCTCATACAGTGAAAGTTCTAAAGAAATAGAAGTAGTTCGTGATACCGGTATAGTAAGTACTATACGATCCTTGTTGTGCTATAAACCTGAGGATTCAAAACATATGAGCATCGGAGGATGGAATTATCCGAATAATCCACATTTGAATAAACAAAATAAATTTAGTTTGGTGATGCGTATGGATCATCTATTTAATGTTTTAAACGATTATACTTTAGTCACATGTGGAAATCAAACATTTCGACTAATTCGTGCCCGTAACGATAATGATTCTATAATTATAACAGAAAAGCCTGCCGGTGGGGTATAACAGATAATACGGCAAAAATAATAATTGAAAGTTTAGAATTACGTGTAAAACATATATTTCCAAACGATGAAATTAAAATAGAATTGATGGAGTCTATAAAAAAGGATCGATCTATATTGATACCATTTCGGAAGTGGGAGTTAAATGAACTACCAGCGATTACTGCTGGTGCTAAAAGAGAAATTTGGTCTGTCAAGACTAGTGCATCTGTAGAACGACCCCGTTTTGTAATTGTATGTTTTCAAACGGATAAGCGAAGTAACGTAAAGGCTAATGCTATATGCTCTGATAATGCTAATGTTTCAAGTATAAGGTTATCGTTAAATGGAGAATACTGGCCCAACGAAAGAATACAGCATGACTTCAAAAACGATGATTATATGATGGCATTCCACGATTACACGGAATTCTATTCAAGCTATTCAAATTCCAAAATAAAACATCCTCTTTTAGATTATACAGAATTTAAAAAGCATGCTCCCTTTGTAATCGATTGTTCTAAACAAGAATAAAAAATGAAATCATCCACAGTTGATGTAAGACTAGAAATTGAAAGTGATACTGGATTCCCCGCAAATACTAAGGTTTACTGCATCATAGTGCATGATTCTATGGTTGAATACTTCCCGTTGACAGAAGTTGTAAAAATTATAATTTAATCTAAATCACTGTACCCAAGAAAATGTTGAACATCTACGCTACTGTTTTATAAATATTTTACCTAAAAAATGAAATGTATTTACGTTATGTTTTTATTTAATAAATGAAATTTAAAATAGATGACGTTTTATTGAAACACAAATACATATCGTCGACGATATGACAATACCTGCTAAGTGCAAGATACCCTTTTTTACAGGAGAATAAAAAAACATTATGGCGCTTGTATGTGGTGACTCTTAAATGTTAAATTTTAATATATTTAATAAAAATATGTGGCCTGTGACTGTAAAAAACTGTTTTAGGTAAATATTTTTCGGTTTTTATTAAAATACAGATAGCAGATATTGTTTCATTTTTTTGTGATCTTAGCAGGTATTGTTATTAAAAGTACTAGTAGTTCTTTACTTAAAAAAGTTTATTAACTTAATAGATACACGAACAAAAACAATGAAATGTAGTTATTTATAAAAAATAAAATAACTTAAAACAAAGAAAATTTAATGAAACTTAGTTTCGCCTTTTTTTGGGTTGTACTTGCTTGGCCCGAGATTTTGAATTTTTGATTTCTTGTATACTATTTCCATTTGGATTTTCAATATTTTTTCCAGTACGATCTTGTATGTATGGTAGATTGTCATAAAATAAGTGACACTCTTGGGATATAACACTTTTCAATTCTTGGAGGTGTTTCCATTTTTTCTGTGTAATTGGCAAGCGTTCTTTGTAGAGCTTAGGATAGTTCAAAATAGGAGTCATTTGTTTTGGTCTGCATGGAAGATTCTGAAATTCTAAGCTAAAATCAAGCTTCACTTTTATTTCACCGTTGGTGTCGTAATATAGAGCCTTAATGTCTGTTACAAGATTATCTCTGCCTGGTCTTATAGTGGAATAACGATGGCTTTCTGATAAACTGTAATCGTTAAAAAATGTGTGTCTTAGCTGAGTGACTTCATATGGCTCAGGTTTTATTCTGGCTTCCATTGATGCTTTAACATAGTCACTAGGCAATTCAATTACCCTATTCCTTAATTTTCGTTCTATGCAACTATGCACAGAATCACACTCCATTTGCGTGTGACCTTTAGTTAGGTATTTTTGAGTAATAGAGATTCTGTGCATAATTGCAAAGTTTAATAAGGCATTTGACAAAATATTATTTCTATTTTGGAATGTGCATCCGTCAGAATAAATTATAATTGGTAGATTATGTCCTAAGCAATGCCTCTCTAAATAATCAAGCACACATGAAACAAACGTGGAGGCCTGTAGTCCGCAATCAATTTCAGTGAACCAGTAACAAGTAACATGGTGACTAGCAGAATTATAAACGGTAAAGTTGTGGCAGCTCAGTTTTGTCTTAAAATATATTTTGGTCGCATTTAGGGATGGAGCGACTTTCACTGCTTGTAGATCCATACATAATAAAATACATTCTTTTTTTAATGCCTTAGCCTTGTCATTAGACTGTTCTTTTCTAGCCATTCCCTTGTCATCAATGTGTTTTTTCCATAGATTTTCATCAATATTTTTATTCTCATATTCAATACACACATCACAACGATCTTTTTTTGGCGAAAATAAACTAAGGTTCTTTTCTTTAAACATTAGTTTAAATGTTTGAGGACTAAGAAATTGTTTATCTTCTTTGATACAGGTTTCCTTATAAAAATTATGCAACTGCTTTAGTGTAGTAAAATGTTGTTCTAAATATAATTTGTTGCTATCCTTTCTTGTATAATGGGAAGGCTGTTTGGGAAGTTCATCAAAAAACCAACTCATAAAAGCTTTGCTTTCTTCAAAAGCATTTACCCTGTAATTTCTATTTTTACGTCGTTTGTTTTGCTCGCATTTTGACTCGTTCATGTTATACACACTATTTTTTATCCAGCTCTCTATCGTGAATCTCCCTAAACCTATGGTATTAAGGAATGACTTACGGCATACTTGAACTAACTCTTTACCATTGTGAAGTTTATAAACCATGGTATTTTCCCGTCTACTACCTTCACTTTCCCTCGTTTTTCTGGATGTAGATTGAAGGCTCACATGTCCAGACACAAACAATTTCCTCTGATCCCACGTCATCTTTTTCCAAAAGTTAGCAAATATTTCTTTTCTAATCTGTTCACTAAAAGTATTGCAGAACCTTTTCTTAGATTTTATACACATTTTTGACACGCAGGGTTCTCCAATTTTCCTTGCCGCCCGAGGAATATTATGTTTAAAGTTTTTGTTTTTGTCCCGAGAAAAGCCTACATAATCTTCGCCTTTCATTCTAAGCATTTGATTTTTATTTCTTTTCCATTCGCTTTTATCAGCTATATTTTTTCTTTTTCGCCCTTCGGTCATATCTCCCCATTCAGCCTCATTGTTGTTCTCTTGACCATCGGCATTTTCAATTTCTTCACCTTGAAAGTCGGCGTCGATATTCTTGTAAGAATTGTCCATGTAAGCATTATTAAAGGAATTATCGTCGTCGCTGTTGGTCTCGGACTCGCTACTAGGGACATAATCAGCATCAACTTTAGAAACGGGTTGGTCACTAATATTAATACAACAACCAGCACTTGTACTAGGTTGTAAATATTCATACTCTAAACTGCAATCAGTTTCTTGGTCAGCAAACAATGGAAGATCAAAATCAACATTATTTTCTATTGCATTATTAATTCCAACATCATTTAAAAACACTACGGGCATATTTTCTAAATCAAATTTATCAGAAGTTTTTAAATTCTTATTAGTACAATCTTCTAATATTTCTGTTTCTGGTACTAAATCATCAGAACTTGTTCTAAACAATTCATTTTCGGTATTACTATTTGGTAAATTTGTTTGGGTAATGTTATACGGACCTAAATTGGCGTATTCGCTAGAAGCTAATTCTCGTATTTTTGATTCTTGTGGTTTAGAATTTTTTGTGCTCGAGACGTCATGCTTTCTGAAAGAAAGTAAAATATCTGCTTTTATATCCTAAAACTGCTACAGACAAATTGACAAAAAAATTACAAATTAGAATTAATATTAATTATAACGATTTTATTGAGGGAAAAATAAAAAGTTCAAGGCAAGCAGAACCTGCTAAATGTAATCAAATACAGTAATAACATAAATGCAATAGCTGCTATTTACGTTATATCAAAAATCTAGTTTTTACGTAGAATCTAAATTTGTATTACCCAAAAATAATTATATATCGACATTAAGAAAACTGAACTTACCCTTTTCTTAAACACATTCAACTTTTAACTTCTATTAGATAGCAATAACTGGGATTTATAGCGAATCGTACCTAATCGGTCGGTATAACCTATAATAATAACAAGAAAACTGACAGATAGCAGGTATTGTCGCGCCTAACAAAAGGTCGATTAGATAGCATGAATTGTTTTCATTTAATAAAGTAAGAAAAACATTTTTTCTGTAGTTAGCAGACTATTTCATATTGCGCGCTAAATATGTATGAAGCTAACTACACAAAAAAGTCATATTTGCCAAAAATGTCAGATAGCAGCTATTGTCATAACGTCGACGATATTTTCAATCATTTATTACTATTTAATTTTCTTTTTATATATTTTATTAACATTTTTAATAATATAATAAGTATTGATGATAAAGTAAAAGATGTAAGAACAAATAATTTATAAAATTCATTTTGCGTAGTATCGTTTCTTAGTATTTCTTCTCCAACATGTCTTAAATCAATTTCCAGTAAAGGTTGATCTAATATAACAGTTTTCCATGCCTGAATATCTCCGACACTCGTGTCTGCAAATATAGGTTTCAATTTGTAATTGAGCGTCTCTTTTGCAGCCATAGGTATTTCTATCGAAAATGTTTTCAAATTATCATCATTCACCATTGACAAATTCATTTATTTCCATTCTGAAAGCGTACAATCTTGTCTTAGGTTCTCCAAATCAAAACAAACGGACATATGATCAACCCCATCCGGCACATTGGTATATAGTATACCGTTTAAAATTGTTGTGAGTATTATTAAATTTATATTTAACATGGTTTCGGCTCAATTCGTCTTAAAGGGTAAATTGCCTGAGGAGCAGGGGTTCGATATTTATCAAATACTTTATCCTACAATTTCAAATTTGCCAATTCTTCTATAGTTTTACTTTTATCCTCATAAAACTTTATGTCCTTACTAATATTACGGACTTTTTCACCAAATTCCTCAAGTTTACGTCTATAGTCTTCCGAAGACATTACACTAATAATGATTTTAATAGACAAATACCTATTAAATAAAACAATATCACGTGACAATAAAAAAAAAATGTAAAAATATTCAAAATTATGGAAACCAAAGTTATTTAATTAAAATAACATCATATCAACGCGTGATAGTAAAAAGTCTAATTAAGTGTTGCAAAAGGAAATCGATAATCAGCAAAACTTTACAATCATATTTTAGCATGTTTCTGATAATGCTAAAATATCCAAAATAATTTTTTGCAAAGGAAGTTGGCGACTAATCATATCACAATTTCCTACCATGTTATTAACAAAATATCTAAATTAGGTGTTGCAAATGTCACTCACAATTACCCAAATTTTTACAATCACATTTTATATCTGTCTTGATAAATTAAAAATATTAAAAAAATAATTTCGAAATTGATTAACAATCTGCAAGCTAATTTTTATTTCTAATCTCTTATAACCGCCAATCTTAAAACGTGCGCAAATTTGATAATTTTGCGTATAAATACCCATGCAAATATATCATTATTTATAATTCTTCGAGAGCTTTATTGTTACTATACACTATACACTATCAACCATGAAGATTGCGTTCGTCGATATCCAGGGATTTACCGTTGAAGGTATTTTCCACCCTAAGGAGTTGTCGATAGAAATTGGATTTAAGCAGTACCATTTTCTATTTACGTCGGCAATTCCGTATAACAACCTGGATGAAATGGACCGGAAGACAGTGAGATACCTGGAAAGAAATGTCCATGGAATCCAGTATACGTCAGGGTTTGTCGACCACGGACAGGTAAACAAAATATTAGAATCAAACTTGCTATATTCTGCAAACTATATTTACGTCCGTGGTAACCAGAAGGCGGAATTTTTGCAACGAAAGTGCCATGAACTAGGACACTATCCGGTCATTATTGACGTGTCTCAATATGACGACACCATCCAAGCGACACCCAAATTTGAAAGGACCCAGGATCATTGTGCCAACCACGACAATGGGCGATTCAATTGCATGCAGGAGAATGTAGGGATTTTACGGTGTTGGTTCCTGAATACGATCCTACCTAAATAACACCAAAAAAAATCTAATTTTTAGGTAAAGTTACATTGTTATATTGTTGCATTTGTTTTATTTTATTGTATTATATTGTATATTATATTATATTAATAAATTAAATTTAAAATAAATTGAGTTTTACTTCTTTACATTTATATCAAAATATAGCTGTACCCAAGAAAATATTAAACATCTACACCACTGGTTTTTAGTAATAATATCTTAGCTAAATAAAAATAAATTATTAATTAAAAAACAAAAATCAGCATGCACAGTAAATTCGCATGTGGGAGTAATCACAAGCAAAAAGTAACAAACATTTAATCATATCAAATTAAACAATCACATCTTATATCAGTCTTAATTACAAAAAAATACCAAAATCAGTTTCTGCAAAGGAATTTGATTAACAATCTACACAACATAATTTTTTATTTCTAATTTACGCGATAACCACACAAACTAAAGAAAATATTCAATCATTTAACACCCAAAATACCCACGCAAACATACCATTATTTACATTCTAGCGATAAAACCCCAAATTCCCAAAATCAATTTGACCAAGGAAGTCGATTAACACAATCTGCAACCTAATTAATATTATTTGCAATCTCACTTAATCTCGCACAAACCAACACCAAATATTCTATACACATTTTTAACACCCACGCAAAATGTACCATTATACACACACACGCAATCCAACAAAAATCAACCCCACTGACGTCACACAACACAACCCCATCTCCTCACACACCCCACACAACACTTCTTCATATTCACACCCCAACTACACACATCTACCATCAACCAAGCGTCATCGAGCTCACTTATTCACATCAGTACACTATCCTACACACATTTTGAATTAGAAACGGTCTTGCTACACTACTTATATATGTATAATTTTTAATTATTTTTTAACCCTTTCGGTCACCGCGTCGTCAATTGACGACACCCAATTTCAACATCTAGTATAGCATATAAATGTTTGTCAATACCATTTAGTCACGCTGTCGTCGATTAAATACACCATTTAGTACCGAATGCAGGGGTGGGAAACTGGTATGCGCAGGCCTGGGATCAATCAACCACGTCCGCGTGGCGCTGCAGACGGGTGGTGGGGTAGGTGGTGGGAGTGTAAATGACAGGATTAACAGGTGAATATTGATTTTTGTGGGGGTGTCTTAAACAAAACGTGAACTTTGTTTATTTATATTGGTGACTGTTGTATTCAGTTGTTTTCATTTCCAATTTGCTTAATTGATTTAGTTGACCACTGTTAATAAGCTTGTTTTTCCATTATAAATTTGTGCTTTTTCCGCTGTTATTTTGTGGTTTTTCATAAAGATGCGTAATTATAGAAAATGTTGTGTACCGAATTGCCTTGTTGTGGACAACAAGATGCATCGCCTGCCGCAGCCTACGAATTCACCCGATTTATTTGATATTTGTGCACTTGCTGTTCGTTGTCCAAGATTTAATAATAAAACAAGACTACAAATTTATTCCACCTTTGTAGTATGTCATAAACATTTTGAAGAGAAGTATAAAGTAGTTGGCTCTCGTCGAGGTCTAACACCTGAAGCATTTCCAACCCTGTTTCTACCAGCAGTTCCTGGAAGAGTAGCGGATGGACTTTCCTCAAATAACGTAGAAATTGAACACCTACTTCAAGTAAAGGTTCGAAGAAGAAGCAGACTAATAATATATGTTGGACTTCTTTTCGAGAAGGAAAGTTAGTAATCTACTCATTTATTTTATACTTATACTGTGTAATTTCTGTTTCATGACATTTGGGGTTGCAAAGCTGTATCGTAGAAGAAGAAGCAGACTAATAATATATGTTGGACTTCTTTTCGAGAAGGAAAGTTAGTACTCTACTTATTTATTTTATACTTATTGCTGTGTTTGAGAATCCACATCAGATGCATTTTTTACATCTCGAGCGTTCTTTTATCCACATACCTATATATAAAACGTTTATTTAGTCAAAAAAACTATTGTTTACATGTCAATACATCTTCACGTTTAAAATATAAAAAATACATAAATATAGAATCAACATACATTAAAAATGCAATAAAAAAATACATAAGATACAGTACACTTACTTACATGTCAACTATACAAAACAATAAAAGAACAAGAAAGAGAAAAAAAAACGTCAATAGGTGAACAGGTATTCACGCAGTTTTATTTTAAATATTGCCACATTTGAAGAACATCTAATATCCTCAGGCAAATTATTAAAAGCCTGTACACCTTTAAAAAAAAATAAATTTTGTGTACATTTTTCTTATTACCTGTTTAGGTTCATGAACATCCTGATTATAACTTAAAATATTTTGTAAATATACTCGGGAGATTCCTGATTTAATTTTAAATATAAAAAGCAGGGAATAGAATAGCAAATATTTTTTAACAGACAACCACTGAAGCACATTCAACATGGAATTGATTGGTTCCAATCTCGAACAGCTCAGTATTATCCTCAGACCTCTATTCTGCAACTTTTGCAATCATTTCAACTCATTCTGGTTGAGCAAATACAGTATAGTGGCACAATAATTAAAATAAGGTAATATTAAGAGTATTATAAATTATTATTTTAGCCCATTTGCCGAGATGTGGAGAACAGCGCCTCAAATAGTTTATTTTAAATCGGACACATCTGTCCCATTACATTTACGTAAACTGAATCACATGATCAAAGTTTTACTACATCTCAGTTGCATCCGATGTGGATTATCAAACGCGGCATATACTGTGAAATTTCTGTTTCATGACGTTTGGGGTTGCAAAGCTGTATCGTAGATGTTGGACTTATTAAAAATAAAGTATTCCTCGGACTTATAATTTTTTATTAATACATTTATTTTAATGAGATTGTACTTATACTGTCTTTCTTTTTTCACAGCTACAGTTCTTCACAAAATGATGGACAGTGTTGTATCCTGGAATATGTAGCAGCCATCCAGCTACTTCATACATAATACAATTTTCATATACATTACATTTTTTAAATATTGGATTTTTATTATATATATTCTTTAATAAATTTATTTTTTGAATATTCTTGTTTTTTTTATCTAAAAACTATTAGCCAAATTAAGATTTGTTCACACAAACTGCATTTTTGCTTTATTATAGCGATATTCGCTGTAATAAAGCAAAAATGCAATTTGTGTGAACAAATCTTAATTTGGCTAACAGTTTTTAATGCGGATAATTTTTACTGTCAATTTTGAATAGCCCCGCGCTTTTCTACTCTTCTTCTTTTTATTATTTTCTCTTCTTTCATATGGCCTCTTACCAGACAAGTACTTAATTGAAAAAAAATCAACCACGTCCACCAGGTGCCGCTAAAAACTCTATCATCCTTTTTTAACATGGGAGATACCGTTCTAAGAGTAAGTGTTCTGTGACCGAATGCGAGTACGTTGATACCATCTAGTGGCGTGATCGTAAAATACAAAAAAAAATGTACAGGTTTCTGGTGATATAATAATGCGCACTGTTTACGCCCGTATGCACCGTACACGTTTAATCCAGATCAAGTGTTCATTTGAAGTTCGTTCTACTTTCGCCAGGTTTTGTGTTTGACAACAAATAGTGTCGGATCATGTTGACAACAGTGTCTAGTTTTGTGTGAAATAAATCAAATTCCAGCTTGTAACCCTATAAGTGAAGAATATTTTTCCAAATTTGGGTGTAGTCAATTGACGACAGTGTGACTATAAGGATACAGACAAGCAAGGTAACATAACCAAAAATAATTCTAAATTGTCAATAAATTCATAAATAACTTTGCAGTTTATCGTAAAAAATGAACTATAAGAGGTCGTTGACCTATGAAGAGTTATTACAGCTGGCTGAAAAACATTCGGATATCGAAGACCTAAGTGGTGAAGAAGAAGTTGCCGGAATAGATGAATATTCTGAGCCTGAGTCAGTATCTGATGACGATGGTATTGATGATGAACGTATGTATTTTCGAATTTATAGTGAGTACAGTATGAATAATTTTTTTATAAAATCCTAGATTCCGAAGAAGAGGTGGTGGAAAGCACTAAAATGTCTACCGAACCTCAGCCTAGACCAAGTACAAGCTCAACTTCCACTGATAAAAAAGAGACAAAAAAGGACTTCATTGCAAGAATTGCGGTGACCCCTAAAGAAAACATTGGCTGGAGAACAGGAGTCATCAGGTGGTTTCAACGAAAAGCAGAAGATGTTGTTGAGTTACAGAGTCTAATGTTTTTTTTTATTAAATATTTTAGTGACCAGTTGTTTGAGGAGATGGCTGAATATACCAAAGATTTACTCCCACAGACATACAGGAGATGAATCGGTTTTTCAAATTGAGGCAAAGCCTTCATTTTGTCGACACCAATGCCAAAGAAGAAGGCCAAACTTATCGTTTTTGGAAAGTAAGGCCATTATATAATCGAATAAGAGCTACATGCCTTTCCCTTCCCTTGGAGAAGGAGCTCTGCGTAGACGAGCAAATGGTTCCATTCAAGGGAATTTATGCTACTTGTACAGCAAGAGTGGATAGATTCAAGCATCCTCCATTCCAGGATGATAAAGTTATGAAAAAAAGGGGAGAGGTGAAATGGAAGAGCTTATTTCACAAGATGGTGAGGTGATAATGACAAAGTGGTTTGACAATAAACCACTTCACATGGCGTCAACATTTATGGGCATTGGCGACGCCGATAAATGTAAGCGATGGGACAAAAATAAGAAAGAGTACGTTTACGTTTCGCGACCAGAAGTAGTTAAAGTCTATAATGCTTGCATGTGGGTGTAGATAAAATGGATTTTCCAATACAAATATATAGGACTTTCATAAGGTCTAAAAAATGGACATTACGCTCATTCACTCATGCGTTGGACATAGCTTGTACGAATGCCTGGCTAGAGTACAAAGAGAAAGCGATTCAATTGGGGATACTAAAAAGAGATGTATTAGATCTTCTTCACTTCAGGGCTTATATAGCTGAAGCGCTTATATTAGCCGACAAAACCACTTCTCGCTAACGAGGCAGGCCATCTCGTGAATCAACACCCACAGTACCTACATTTTCAAGGGGACTCAGGAAGTGCGTCCAATACGGGAAGTGCGGTATGATGGACAGAACCATTGGCCAATCCACGAAGATAAAAGTCTGCGATGAGGTGCAAAAATCCAGGGTGCAAAAAACAGTCACGTATTTTGTGCAACAAATGTAAAGTACATTTATGTTTAAATAAGAGTTCTAATAGTTTTATAAGTTTCCATAATTCCTAAGGTTATTAAAATTTAATTTAAATTTTCACTGTTTTATTACTGTTTAGTCACGATGTCGTCAATTTACGACGTATTGCCACCCCTGAACGAGGGTAGATAACCCTTTATGGATTATGTCAAAAAATTGCAAAAAAAATTAGCTTCCCACTAGTAAAGTTTTAGATTTTTTACTCCACCCAATTAAAATAGTGACCGAAAGGGTTAATAAGAATATTTTTTAAATAATTAAAATGAAACTAAAGCAATATATTTTACTGAATTTTGTATGATTTCTGTGTATTTTTGTTAATTAATAAATTATTATTTTTTTACATGAGTGCTGATTATTATTTGTATTTCTGCATATAAAAATTTTTCACTTTCGAGTTACATTTTAAATTGTCTCTTTTTTCCTGTATACGCCTCTCTTCCAAATTTAATTTTCTCTCTTGCAAATCCAACTCAATTTTTTTTATAGCCTGTTCTTTGGCATTTCTATTTTCAATGAAATGTATTGCATCTTTTTATACAGCTCATAATTTTTTTTCTGTTTATTAGGCTCTAAAATCAATAGATAAAGATGCAGTATGTGCACCTCCCCTCAAAAAAGCCATGAGTACCCTCATTATATTGGCACTTGGTATAAAAGCAATGTTACTAAGTGAAGATAATATATAAATCAACTACCATACTTTTAAGTGGATTTTCGGCTACTTCAGCTAAACTAATTGAATATAGTACTTTTAGGCGGATTCTTTAAGAAATTATCTAATTGATAGAGAAATTATTTTTGCTTAGCTTATTTTCGTTTGGATATACTGTTAGTAGCAAGATTAAAAAACCCTGAATTCAAAGCAAATATATTTACTTGCATAATCACATATATGAGCAGGATTCTCATTACTTGCTGCAGGTTTTTTACTATTATCGTCTAGTAAGTTTATATCTGTTATCACATCGACTGAAGATATTTCATGTTCAAACCCTTCAATCTAATAATCACGAATATTTACCTAAAATATATCATCTTGTTCATCTACAATAAAAATTTAAATTTTATAAAGTTCATAAGGTTTAATTTTTTCATATTCTCACCTTCAATGACAAAACTATCATCATGCCTAGGAATTTCTTTATAAAAAGCAGCTGAAGTAGATGCTCTGCTTTCTTTGCCCAGAACTATAAATTTATCATTCCGGGAAATGTTTGGCTTTTTAGCTTTCCTTAAAATATTTCATTCCCTGTAAATATCCACAAGTTCTTGCAATAAATTACCAGGTGTTTCAAAAAGGTGGTCTAACTATAATTTTCAATTATTTAAATAAAGCTACCGCCAATCGCATGAGTACTTTTCCCAACTGAAAGCTAACACATACACACATATTCAACGAATTAAAATTCTTCCTGTTTACATAAACATGCTTATTCTCTGCTAGATTTGTTAAAGCAATATGTGTGCAGTCTATGATTCCAGATATTCCTGGAATAATTAGCTTTTTCAAAAAATCTAAAAATAAACAGAATTTGCAAGGTAAAATATTTTTTTTGTTTTAGGTTTATTGGAACGAAAACAAAACAACAAGTTGCCTGTACTAATGCATTTTATTTACAGTTTATGAGAATATAATAATTTTAATATAGAAAAGTAAGGATTAAAACAGGAAGCGTAGGAGACAGATCGAAGGGGGGGGTTGACTTCGATATACTTTAGGGCTATAATTTGACCACAAACTTGCGCGTACAAATGCTCTCAAAACCCTTGAATGTCTATCATTACATAATGGAGATGGTTTACAAAGTAACTAGGTATCTTTTAATTTACACAAAGTTTGTTGCTTTTTATAAATTCGTATTTTTCTTCCCGAGGTAATGGTTTGAATTTAAAACAGAAGTAATTTGAATGATTAAGTTACAAAACAGACATTTCTTTCTGGTTGTTTGATTATTAAAGACAAGAGGTTCAGATTGTACATGATAACTTACCTTTGTTACTCTTTGATTGTGAGTAGCTGAAGTACCTGAATTGATCTACACCTCTGGAAGAAATATATTTTTTAGAGCCAAGCATCTGCAGTCAAGAAATGTAGTAAAAGCGTTATGAGTTGGCAACGACCCTCTAGTAGACGTTGAGCGTTTAGCTATCTCATAGGCTCTACGAGTACCCATATCTAATTTGTTCAACAGATTAAAGATAAGTATTAAATCCCATGATTCACAAGAGCATTCAAGTTTTTTAAGGTTTCCCACATTTTGTTTTATTTTAGTCATAAATTCTCTGAAGGAGCTGTGGGTAAGTTTAGACAAAGCTGGAATTTCTGAAATTTTTCGTATGTGTGCAAAAATGGTTTTTATATTATCATATTTTTGTTTTAGTGTATCTAAAGCTACCTTGAGATTGTCTTTTGTTAATTGTAGATTTTCAATTAATTTCAGAGGTTTATTATTCAAATAATTTTTTAAGTAAATAAGTTTTTGTACATCAGTGAGATCGTCATTGGTAGAAATCGTATAATAAATTTGATAAAAAGATAATTTGGGGTGATGTTTGCACTAATATTTGCTGCGATTGCACTAAACCAGCTTAAAAAGTGAGTGTTTGATCTTTTTACGTAATTTAGAATGTGTAGAATATTTCTTCAAATTCATCATAGTCTTTTGTTTCCTCAGGAACACGGAGGATAATTTGGACTTGCACTTGTTTATATTCAATGAAAGCTTATATTAAGTCTTCTTCAGGTGAGAAAAATTTAAAAATTTCATTTTCAGTTGCTGCAGTTCTATGAGATTGTAATCTAGAATAAAACGTTAATGGATTTTTATTTATGCTTTGTTTAAAGCTAGGTAAATCTTGAATTAGCAAATTAAATCTCTACTGTCATCAAAATGAGCATTTAATAAAGCATAATATCACCATAATTTTAGGGGTACGAGAATTAATGAATTGTGCTGCTTTTCCTTGTAATTGATTTCTAATATGTATTAATAATACATTGATATAATTATGAAAAGCTATAGAATCGCTGTCATATTTTGAAATGATACTAAAAGTTTCTAATAGTTTATAATTAATTATTTCTTCTCCTTGTTCTTGCTGTTGGAATGATTGTGGCCCTTTGTCATTTCGTTATTTATTAACGGAAAAAAAATCTATTTGTATATGAAAGTTATATACTGGGTTACTTTGTTGTAAATCAAATTTAAAATAAAACAATTGATATTGATTAAAGTTATACACTTACAGTTTCTTTCTCTTCTCACTGCCAGGGTTTTTATTATATGTTCCTAATCCTCAGGGAAGATCAGCAACTGGATAGACGAAGTGTTCTCTTTGCCAGGGGTTTCGTCAGGTGTTCCTAATCCACAGGGGATCCATCGATGAGGTTTTCCTATTAAGGGGAAGTTCTTTCTTGGCTAAGAGATAGGAATCCGCCGTTAGGTTAGCTGTGCTCGGAGCTTCTTGTTTCTCAACGTTCCAGGGGGTTAATTTTTGAAACCATTCGCCACCTGACGTATGCGAAAACGTATACTTTTACCAAAACTGTATTTTTTACTTACTCGTTTTCGCATGCGGGAAATTGACATCACTTGCGAATGTATGGCACCATTTTGCCATTCGTTATGCGGATCTCGAATGGTGGAATGACACATGACACTTTGTTTTGAAGTTAATATGTCATTGCAATAATTTATTTATTAAATAGAAATAGGAAAATTGTTATTTATTCATAAAAGAGAAAAATGGAAAATCGTGGTTTAAAAATCACTAGTGATCAACGAAGTACTCTGATTGATTTTATGAATAGTTACCCAGAGTTGTCAGTGGGAAATTTACGGTTTTATTCACTGTGAAAAAAGCAACATCCCTATGGACTGATGTTGCAAATGACTTAAATTCAATGCCAGGAGCCAAAAAAGATTGGCGTCAATGGCAAAAAGTGAGTATTTATCTACAACTTAAGTGATAGGCTTCCATTAAATAAATCAATTTTGCAAATAGTCTTGTTAAGGATTATAATTTGGCCCCATTAATTTTTTGTTCAATATTCTGAATTTTGTAGTGTTGGCATGACATGAAGTCAAAGACGAAGGGAAAACTGTCGAAAATAAAATCGCAGATGGGACAAACGGGAGGAGGTGAACCACCAGAACAGGTTTTAAGTGCATGGGAGGATTCCTTATTAAATATAATTAGACCTACTGTGTGTGAGGGCCATAACAGTTGTATGGAGTCTGTAATAGAAGTTGTAAGTTTGTAATTAAAAGTAAGCACAAAGCATGTAACAAAATTTTTTAGGAATCGCAAGAACATGTCGAAAATGTAAATGATCATGATTATGTAGTAAATAAAGAGACTGAGAGAAATGATCCAGTAGATACTACGGAAATGTCGGATTCGGAAAATCTTCCTCCTCAAACAAGTGTTCAAAGTAAGACACAATTTTTTTGTTTACTTTTAATTTTTAATGTAAAAATTACTTTACAGGAAGTTCTAAAAATAAAACCCCTTTAGGCAGGAGACAAGAAGTAAAACAATCAACTGAGGCTACAATAAATTTGACAAATGTAACTAAAAAAAGAAACGTCATTATAAGTAATTATTATACGCAGAAAATAAACTTACTTCGTGAAAAAAAATGAACTGCAACGGAAGCAAAATAACATTTTGGCAGGCATTTTAGCTGCACTGACGGCAATAATTGAAAAAATAATGTTGCCGATTAACAGAGTATTTTAATATTGATTTTATCCGTTTTATTTTTTATATTTTATGTTGATATGTGATCTCATTTAATATTTTGTGATGTTTTTGTTATAGTTTTTTTATTAGTGTTACGGGTATAATAAAACGCACCACACCCGAATAAATCACTTTTATTAACCGAAAAATAATAACAACGCCAATCGCCAAAAATTATAAATTGAATTGTAACACACGCCTACTGTGGAACTCGAATAGGTACAAACTGCCACACCGCTATCTCGCCTTCTCGCTGGTACCGTAGTTCGCGCCTAGCTCCGATACCTGCGCCCTCTCACGCCGCTTCGATGCGTTGGAAACTTGGATTCCCGACAGTGGCGTAACATTCGGCCATCCTGAAAAATTAAATGTCCCCATTAATTACATACACAATACTAATTGTCTTAGTCGATATCACTTTCATCAATCTGCCCCTGGCACTCCTCATCTGTATCAGACTCATACTCAACCTCATTCATCCCGTGATACCGTCTAAGAGAGTCTACAGCGACGACCACTTGGAAGCGCTTGTAGCCTCAATTCGATATCGATCATGTCCTAATACCTTACCTACTCTATACGGACCATCGAATTTATTTGCCAATTTACTACTAACACCTACGCCCGCCCTTTTTGTAGCTGAATTCCTCCAAAGCACCAAATCTCCAATTTCATAAATGGTTGCAACCTTTTTACCTTTATCAAAATTCTTTTTCATTTTACGTGCAGATTTTGTGATATTAGCCAAAGCCCTAGTATGATCGGAATGAACTCTCTCCCCGTCTGAAAAGACCGGGCATGGGCCAGATACCACAGCCTTCTCTAGGTTTGGGAGCTTATCACTAACCACACCTGCCTTGACTAATGGGTCCTGAAGTTTTACCCTTTTTCGATCAATGGGAGATGAAACATCTCTAGTCATAGCCCTTTTGTTGAGTAACCTTGAGCTTCGTCTCCTTCGCCCACCTTGCTCATCTCGCCCGCCTCGCCCTCCGCGCCTAGAGACTTGGAGACCAAAGTCGTCACCCTGATCCACCAAGCGGGTGTCGATATTACCTAATACCCTGTCGGGCTCACCAATCTCCTCAACCTCCTTCGCCTCGACATCGCTCCTTTGTACTGCACGCTCGACACCCTGAACATCCACCATGTTCTTGAGACTCCCACCAGCCCCGTTATTATCGTCATCGCTAGCTAGCTCGCCATCCGCCAAATCGGTTACTCGGCCATGACTATGGGAAAACATTAAATGTGCAGGAGAAAAACGTGTCCCAGCATTGATCATATGATTGAGTCCCCACACAACATCCGACAATTTCTCGTCCCACCGACCTTCAGCCTCTACAGTCGAAGATAAGGCTTCTACAATCGTCCTGTTGGGTCTCTGCACTTGTCCGTTCGCCCTAGGCGTTGCCACCGCATTCAACACGTGCTGTACACCCCTATCCACCAAAAACTCCTTAAACTCCTTACTAGTAAACGCCTTGCCTCGATCCGATATGATTCGCCTTGGATAACCAAACTCACCGAAAACCTCCTTTAAACGTAAAATAGTTTCAGACGACTTAACAGATTTTGTAGGCTTCGCTATAAGAAATTTAGTAAATCCATCCACCACCATTAAAATATACGAGTTACCTTTAATGCTTTTCACAAATGGGCCCAAATGGTCAACATGTATTGTATCAAATGGTACTGGTCGACGCTCAATTGGATGTAACAACCCTTCGACTAAACCGTACTGACCTTTTGCAAATCCACACCTCAAACATGACTTGACGTACTTAGACACAAAACGTCGCATATTAGGAAACCAATACGTCTCTGATATTAAAATTAGACACCTTTCAAGGGCCGGATGACCTGTCATCATGATGCTTTCTAAGAATACTGAATCTAGCCATAGCTGGTACATACAACCTATCTCCATGTGAAGTTATACGATAAAGTCGCCCATGTTTCACCTTATAAAGCGCCTTGGTCTGTTTGTCAACGTTTTCTAATGCCAGTAGTCTCACAATTTCTTGCGCCTTAGGATCTTGCAGCTGCACCGTTAAAAACCAATCATTCTCCGACATCGTAACACTATTTACGCAGACTTTATTGACAGGTGGGTTCCTACTTAAAGCATCAACATGCTGCATACGGTTACCAGGTCGATATTCTATCTCCATGTCATACTCCTGAATCGCCAACCACCACCGAGCTATTTTAGGAACCAAGTCTCTCTTAAGTAACGCCGCTCTCACCGCTACACAGTCAGTCACCACTTTAAAACGTTTTCCAACTAGATACACCCTAAAACGCTTAACAGATTCAACTACAGCCAACGTTTCAAGCTCATAACTGTGATACACCTGCTCCTGCACCGTGGTAGCCCTACTAAAATATTCAACAGGTCTCAACTTGTCATCTGCCCCTTTTTGCTAGAGAATACCTGACAATCCCAGCTTACTAGCGTCAGTATGCAGTTCTGTATTCGCCTGATTGTCGTACAATGCTAACACAGGTCTATTCGCCAGATAATCCTTGAGTAAATCAAAAGCCTCCTGTTGCTCGCTGCTCCAACTCCAAGGTACATCCTTCTTAGTAAGAATAGTCAATGGTTTCGCCAACACCGCAAAGTTTCTAATGAATTTCCTAAAATAAGAAGCTAAACCAATGAACTGTCTAACACCATGCACATTTTTAGGTATTGGAAATTCTTGTACGGCTTGTATTTTACGCCTTCCAGGACGAATACCTTCTCCAGTCACCTCGTGTCCTAAATATTCAAGAGTATTTTGCAAGAAAGAACATTTCTCCAGTTTGAGCTTAACACCTGCTTGTTCAATCAACCCTAAAACCATTTCTAGCATCGCTAAACCCTCTTCTTCGCCTGCAGCTGGTATCAAAAGATCATCGATGTAAGCTAACACCTCGCCATATCTCAGTTTACCTAACATCTTATCAATGATGCGCTGAAACACCGCTGGTGAATTAGAAAGACCAAATGGCACTCGCAAATACGCATAATGGCCATCCGGTGTGATAAACGCTGTTTTATCCACCGAATCTGGATTCATTGGCACCTGATGAAACCCCTGAGCTAAATCTAAAATGGTAAAGAGAGTTTTATTCGCCAATTTGGTAAGCTGATCCGAAATCAAAGGTAGTGGGTAACGGTCCTTAACAGTGACAGCATTTAAAGCCCTATAATCAACACACATCCTTATCTCACCAGACTTTTTCGGTATCAACACAATAGGACTAGCAAAAGCAGATTCACTTTCTCGTATCACACCCGCCTCCAAAAGAGTATCCACCTTCTGCCTGACCAGCTCTCGTTCATGATGAGATAACCTATAAGGCCTATAATATACTGGTACGTCAGTAGTTAATTTTATTTGCATGCTTCCTAAGTTAGTTAACCCAATATCATCCTCACCTGTGGAAAAACACATAGATTTACGCTTTAATAAGGAACATAGACGTTTTCTACATGTCGCTGATATATCTCCTACATTTAAACCTGAAATGTCTAAGCTACTATTATTAGATAAGGAAAGCTTTCTCACTTGTGACTCCGACGCTCCTGTTACATCATCGCTCGGCTGGCACGCCTCCACTCGTGCGATGAGTCGTCCTTTCCTCCATTTAATCTCGCCGTCGCCGTCGTTAACCACCTTCACCTCCTCCAGACCGGTTCTCAACAGCCCCGATGGAATAAGGACATTGGAGGCTTTATGGGGGAAGTACTTCTTTTCCATGAAATAGATGGTGCCTGGAACGCCATTTGTCATCCTCACCTTAATCCTGCTGACAGAATTAGGCTGCAACACGACATCTTCCGCCAGTAGCGCCTTCGGTCTGGTAGATTCGCCGTCCAAGGAGATCTCCTTCATCAACTCGTTGATGTCCGGGTCCCTCCTCAGATAGGACTTCCCATTCCTCACCACCATAGTGATTCCTGGACCATTGATGGTTGGCTGGCCCAGAAGCAGCTCGATGCGGCCCATCTCGTCGTCAGTTACCAACGCCTTCACGGTGTGCACCTCGTCAACAAGGGTCATCTGGAATGACACTTCTCCCAGAGAGGTTGCTGCTCCGCCGCCGAATCCACAGAGTTGGACGTCGCCTTCGCCTTCGTCTACGTCTAGATCAAGCCGTCTTACCGTAGAGAGGGAGATAAGGTTCTGCTCACTCCCAGTGTCCAAGTAGGCCTTGACATCTTGGCCGTTCACCTTCACCAGATGCCTAAAACAACTATCAGAGGGAGTGATAATCAATCTTACCTGCCTCCCAGAGGAAGCATTACTCCTGTTGCCGCTGGTGGTCGCCGCCCTGCACTCCGGAAGCCGATGTCCTGCTTTGCCACAGCCCCTGCAAATGATGGATGGTGGACGGGGACAGTCTCTGCTCAGATGGGTCGTAAATTTCTGGCAGTTGTAGCAGCGCTTCAGGAAGGGCTCCTCCACCCGTTGGACAGCCGGTTCGGACCTCCTCGCCTTGTGATCCTCCCTGTAGCTCTCCAGGCCTGCCAAAAATTTATTATAGAGCTTGTCCGGAGTGTCGCAGTTGGCCGCTTGTGCATTGGCTCTCAGGTTCTCTGGTAACCCACGGATTATGCAGGAAACGGCGTTTTCTCCTTTGACGCCGATGCGGTCACACATGGCCAGCTTGGTGTGGTAGTAGGTGGTCATTGTCTCACCTGGTATCTTCCGCCTGGCTGCCAGCTCCTCCAACATGATGGCGAAGTCTCGCCTTCTTGGGAACGTCGTCCTCAACTTCGCCTTCCACTGGTCCCAAGTCAGGTCGTAGTCTTCCAACTGGTGGTACCAACGTTTAGCCGATCCCTCCAGCTTGGATTGGGCCAATATGGATTTTTCATTGGGGGACAATCCATGGATTTCTCCCATCTGATCGATCTTCATCAACCACCGCTCGATGTTGGAATCCGCATCGTCGGGGTCGAATCGCTCGACCATGTCAGCCACGAACCACATGGATCTTCGTCCTCCAGCGCCGCTCACCTCATCGGTTCTCAGACTAGAAGGTCCTGGGGTAGCAGGGTCTACCGTTTCTCCCACCACTAGAGCTGCCTGTTGTTTGGCTATCCTCTCCACCGCCTTCGACAATCCTCCTGCCAATAGGGCCTTCACCAGGGTCTCCACCGGTATGTTGGACAGGTCCTCTCCTCGCCTCGAATCGGATCTGGCACCGCCTCGCCTTGGGGATGTAGACCGCCTTCTGTGCCTACGGTCGGATGTTGGGGAGTCACCGAGGTCGACATGCTCGTCGATTACGAGATCCATTTCGTCGTTAGATTTCGACATTCTTACCTGTGAACAGAACAAAAGAAATTAGTAAAATACATACTGAGTGTTAGCCGTGACCCGATCCACCACGATCTAGTCACTCGCTGACACCTACAACCCAATCCTGGTGATAATCAAATCGCTAGGTGACAATCGGACCTAATCGGAAGGGCAACAGGCTGACTGAGGGACACCAGCACGGATCTGAAGGGCATCAGTTTGACCTGAAGAACACAGACAAGATCGGAAGGGCAACAGTCTAACCTGAGGGACACCAGCGCGATCTAGCCACTCATTGTCACCTGCGACTCGATTCGTAGAATAACAATCCAATAGGATTGCCTATAAAACATCAATTAAATAGTGATCGCCATCCAAAAATACTAGTAATGTACATTAAACGTCACCTCACGCCCAAAAAACACCTATTTTGAAAAATAAAATATTTTAAAATTATTTAGTACGCCTCTGGTTTCAATAATTAACTCCAAAACACCCTTTTCGACGTCGATTTTACATTTAAAATACACCTAGGCCTCATTAATTAAAAATTGGCAAAATAATTTTTATATCGCCATTAAAAATAATTATTTTCTCCACTAATAATGAAATTCCACCATTGTATATCATTTCCAATAAAATAAATGCCAATAAATCACTCCAAATCTAAAAATTTAATTTATTTTCACTCATACCCCTTTTTCACGTTACGCCCATGTCTAGCCGGCATGCAGAATTCTCAGAATTGATAAAATGGCCGCCTCGTTACGTAAGACGTGCGCCTAAGTAGTTTAAAACTACAGGCTGAAGCTTGTTAGCGGCACCTAAATTGATCGATCGATAAAATATAATGGAAAATTGTACTTACAAATTCTTTTATTGTTTATTCCAATCGCCTCCAATCGCCACAACACCGTTTTAATTCAAATTGTTCACTATCGCCTACAAATTCGTGGAATTTCACAAACGCCGGTACGAGTACAGGAAATCACGCCAATATCGCCTTTGAAAATGATTTTCCGCACAACACGGGGAACACTATCACCACTTCTGAAATGTTACGGGTATAATAAAACGCACCACACCCGAATAAATCACTTTTATTAACCGAAAAATAATAACAACGCCAATCGCCAAAAATTATAAATTGAATTGTAACACACGCCTACTGTGAAACTCGAATAGGTAAAAACTGCCACACCGCTATCTCGCCTTCTCGCTGGTACCGCAGTTCGCGCCTAGCTCCGATACCTGCGCCCTCTCACGCCGCTTCGATGCGTTGGGAACTTGGATTCCCGACAGTGGCGTAACATTAGTTTAAAATTATATTCTTTTGTTTTTTTATTAAAATATGTTTTGTTTTGTAAAATAATATTTATTTGTTTTGTAAAATAATATTTATTTGTTTTTTTTTTTGTAATAAAATATGTATTTCCAAAGTTTAATTATTTATTGAACTATAAACAAAAATTAATTTCAAAAATGTGACATTATTTGTTGGCGTTTTCTGTGTCCAGCTACTAGATCTCTATTAACTCTTCTATTTTGAATGTTTTCCTCGATCTCAACATTTTCATGAACATAAAAGCCTAAATTTTCATCCTTATGTTCAACTTCAGACTCAGGAACATTATGATCTAAACACATATTGTGTAGAATGGTGCATGCGTTGATTATTTTAGAGGCTTTTTCAGGTTTGTAGTGCAACACTCTGTGCTTTAGTAAGCATCTAAACCTCATTTTTAATAAACCATTGCATCTTTCTATAATGCTTCTTGCTGAACATTGGCAGGCATTATACCTCTCCTCATTTGAATTTGGAGGAGCTTCTTCAAAAGGAGTTAATAGCCATGGCCTCAAATAATATCCAGAATCGATTAAAAAAACAAAAACTACTGATTTCCTTCATTTGGTTGGTTCAATAAAAAAGAGCTGTGTAGGTAGTTATTCTATTATACTGTTATTCAAATTAATGTATAAATGTATGTATATCGTATAAATATGCATATAAGCTATTACTTTATGTCTAGCACATACAAGTGCTTGCACTTAGGTGCTTTATTTTAATTTCAGTTTACTTATATTTTAATTTAACTTGAAAAAATTTGAATGTGAATTTTATAATGAAAATGAGAAAAAAATAATTCACTGAAACTTACTAATTAAATGAAAACCTGTATTTCCATTAGTATGTAACGCAACTACTGCTTGTAAAATATTTGAATTATTAAAAATATATTGATCATTTGTACTTCCTGGGTATCTTGCGTTAATGTTTAAAATCTTCATATTAGAGTCACATACCTATAACAGAAAATGATAGTTAACTTAAAACATTACAATTTATGAGATCAATTATATGGAAAAAAGGGAACACAAATTTTGTTGAATTATTAATTAAAATAAACACAAAAACTTTAAAAAAACTAAATATAAATTTTACTTACTAACTGAACATTAATTGAGTGATAGCTTTTTCTATTCACATATTTGTTATGATTGTTCACTAATCACAACCTTCTATTATATTGCCCGTTGAACGCCTTTCTTCCTCTTTCCCAGGGGTAGTTTCAATAAGCACTTTTAATTTTATTTTAGATTTTATTCTAATTTACTTTACTTTTATTTTAATTGTATTTTAATTTTATTTTGATTTTGATTTTATTTTGATTTTATTTTGATTTTATTTTGATTTTATTTTGATTTCATTTTGATTTTATTTTGATTTTATTTTGATTTTATTTTGATTTTATTTTGATTTTATTTTGATTTTATTTTGATTTTATTTTGATTTTATTTTGATTTTATTTTGATTTTATTTTGATTTTATTTTGATTTTATTTTGATTTTGTTTTGATTTCATTTCGATTTTATTTCGATTTTATTTCGATTTTATTTCGATTTTATTTCGATTTTATTTCGATTTTATTTCGATTTTATTTCGATTTTATTTCGATTTTATTTCGATTTTATTTCGATTTTATTTCGATTTTATTTCGATTTTATTTCGATTTTATTTCGATTTTATTTCGATTTTATTTCGATTTTATTTCGATTTTATTTCGATTTTATTTCGATTTTATTTCGATTTTATTTCGATTTTATTTCGATTTTATTTCGATTTTATTTCGATTTTATTTTGATTTTATTTCGATTTTATTTAGATTTTATTTCGATTTTATTTCGATTTTATTTCGATTTTATTTCGATTTTATTTCGATTTTATTTTGATTTTATTTTATTTTAATTTTTTGTAGAATATATTTGGAATTATGCAAAACTGATCGTAGATGAAGAACTTTGATAATTACCTGTATTTTGTTATATTGAGAAATAAAATGCTTAAATAAACAAACTCTTATAAAAAATTCAACTTATAGTTTAATTTCAACAAAGAATCATGGAAAACATTGAACTATGTTTACAATTGTCCAATTTTTAACAATCGAATTATTAGGAATGTATTTAATTCCTTTTTAAAAATTTAATTGTCTAAACTTGCACAAAATAAAATGTTTTATATATGGCGTACTCACAATCTTTCTACCACTGCTGTTTACTTTTTCTTGGACTCTGGGTCTGACATTATTCTCCTACCACCTCTTACATGTATTCT
This sequence comes from Psylliodes chrysocephalus, assembly GCA_927349885.1. Lineage (NCBI taxonomy): Eukaryota > Metazoa > Arthropoda > Insecta > Coleoptera > Chrysomelidae > Psylliodes > Psylliodes chrysocephalus. The sequence continues at coordinate 94,546,544 of OV651814.1, read as the reverse complement.
CCTTTCTTCTTATAAATGTTTATGGTTCCTTTAATCTTTTTACAAAGTAACTTCAAGGTTTGCTTATTTAGTTTCTTATATTTCTCGTTAATTTACAATTTTATTTTCTCCAAAATTCCTACTGACATTTTCTTAAAAATTAAAATTGACTACCTTTTTTTCTTTTCCCTATTCAATCTCCCATCTTTCAAAGCTTGATTCAAAATGAAATTGCTCTACAGAGTGTTCTGCATAATTCCAATATATGTGCAAAATATACTTTGTCCTCATGATTTAATGCTGAGACTACTTCACTGACGCAGTTGCTTACAGCCGACTGTGAAATTCCGAGAAACATATTAGACCCAACATCTAACTGATAGCTACCACTTCCAAAAAATTTAAGGGCAGCAAGTACCTTAAATTAAAATTTAAGTAGGTATTAAATATTTAGGTATATTATGCGAATAGGGACGGTGATTTATTTACCTTTGTTTGACAATCTAAATCTGATGCCCTTGAGGGTTGCAATAAATGCGGCGAAATCATTTCAATTAAATTTGTTGCAGTTTCCTTATTCAGACGAAACTGCCTTATAAACTGCCGGTTTGTTAAATAAACAAATGGATTTATTCTGTCAAAGCGCACGGGTAGGAGCTGATCTTCAAAATCTTCCACATTTTCTATAGCTAATAAAATTCCAATTTCTTCTAATTCTTCCATTGCCGATAATTAATTTATCTAATTCAAAAACAATAGTCAACGCATAAACTCATAAACATAAACTTCAAAACTAAGTGTCATGTGTCATTCCACCACTCGAGATCCACGTAACGAATGGCAAAATGGTGTCATGTATTCGCAAGTAAAGGTAAAAGTATACGTTTTCGCATACGTCAGGGTGGCGAATGATTCAAAAATTAACCCCCAGTATGTCCTACTGTCTGCGCCAAATTTGTTATGAATTTCTTATTATCATCTTTCTAAAAAATAATACTTTGACTTTTTACCACATAATACCATATAATAACTTTTAAAACCATAACGGCAAAAAGCAAAGCCGGGAATTTAGTCTAAGACAGGATAGCTTGAAGACTATGAGATCCTATTTATAATATATTTCTAATAAAAAGTTAGAGGTTGAAGCAATGTTTTCTGGAACGATTATGGCACCTTGGAATATGTTGAGCTGTTTTCTGTTTACTTGGTTCTGTGAGCCATTCTCTACGAATAGAACCTTGTTGGGTTATGATATAACATGTATGATTTATTGGCATGGGCGCCGCCAGTAAAAAATTCAGGGAGGGGCAGTTTTTTTTTAAATAAAAGCGTTGCAATAAATTGGAATGAAGATTCTTTTACAAAAAAGGATATAAAGTAGTAGGTTAAGTAGGATAGTTTATAAGTAAAACAATATATTTAAAAAAGTATATTTTCTAAAAAAACGCAAACGCAAATTTGACGGTTGAAATGGAAACATATATTATATAACCTATTTCTGGAAAAAATCGAAACTTCCGGTTAAATGAAAGTTAAATAATCTTACATATTCAATAACTCTAGAAATATTCACATTTAAAATAAAAATAGAAATAAAACAGTCCTTTTTTTACCAAAATAAAAGCCAATGCAAGTTATATATGTAATAAAAAGGCAAAAGGGCAGTCATAATCTAGTCGCTAAAAAGAAATTTTAAATTTCTTCTTTCTGAGCCAAATAAATCAATGACTTTATTAATTATTTCAAGTTTTTTGTTGTCAACGTATTTCCTATGAACACTTATAAGAGCCAGTCCAGAAAGGCGGTTTTCGCTCATTGTTGATCTAAGTCTTGACTCTCCTAAGAGTACTCAATGATCGTTCAATTGAGCATGTTGTAGGTGGCATAATTACAAAGAATTTTAAACAAGTTTTAATGTTGGAAAAAAAAAAACGCATTCCTCATTTAGAAGTTTGGTTATATCTCCCGAGAACTCTCTTTCCTTCCACACTTGTTGCCATGTGGAATATTCCGCCCTTAAATTGTCAAGCCAGAATTTTTTGAAATATCATCTAACTGACTTTCACTAAGATTAATTCTTTCTTTAATAAGAGCTGGATGAAACCGCGATAGAGAAAAGGCTAATGTGCTATTAGAGCTAAACCGAGTTTTAAGGGAGCTTATGATTGAATCTAAATAAGAAATGAATATAAAAATCCTAAAATATCTGTAATTATGACATGGAATTATGGAATTATGTACATTTTTTGAATATATTTGAGAAGACAGAATTTTCACAGGTGGTTTGAAAAGTATACAATATTTACAAAGAGCTCATTTCAGTTTTTCAGAATAAGCAATCCACTTGTAACTACTTAACCATTCACGCCTAAAATATCTTTTATTTTTAGGAACATCCTTTTTGAAATTATAATTCTCTAGAGAAATACATGGACTAGATAGATAGTAAATAATATTTTTGGGATTCGCTCACTAGTTGCAAACCTATATAGCTTCCCAAATCATTACTCTATTCCTTTTGCTCTTCTCTATTTATGCTAAATGAACAAGAGGCTATCAAAGCATCTTCTTTAACAGTAGGTTCCACTTGAAATTTAGGCTGCTCTTCATTAGAAGCCTTTTTTTTTCTTTGGAGGACTCATTATCTGATTTATCCTCACGCTTTCTCGAGGTTTTCATGTTTAAAAATTTTCGAATATCCATGATTTTACTAAGTTCATGCTTGTAAATTACACAATTAAAAAAACAACTAACTTTAAAAAAAACTTACGTTATCTTACGGTTTACTTTTCAGTACACAGACCTCACATACGCACCACGGCTGTCTTCAAGAGGTGAATGGTATGAAAAAACTGCCGCCAAAAACGGGCTAATGGATTTTGTTCTACGGGGGGATACCTTTGAAAAACACTTTTCAGGGAAATCATATCTGATCATTTATGTAAATGGGGACATTATCTATATTTTCAATTTCAGGAAAAAAATTTTTCTCCAATTTGTGCTCTCTTCTACAGACTACAACCCAATTTCGGTTGCGATAGCATAGTATATACTTCAGAAAAGTCTTTTGCAGCTACTAAAGCACATTTTAGTAGGAATGGCAACTGTGGGGTGGCGGGGGGGGAGGGGATTCTATTAAAAAACTCATAGTTATATATAGTCGTAATATAAATGTTTTTTTATTTTTGACATTTAAGGAATAGCTAATTTTCAACTATGTGAGCTTGAGTTAAATCAGAATTAATGAAAATAATGACTGTAAATTAATCGTTAGAAACAAATCTGCCTGTGCGTGATCTTACAAAAAGATTACTAAACTTGGATAACTACAAGAAACAACAACTAGTTTATTTTGACAACAAATTCATCAAAAAAGTAACAAAAATAAAAACCTCTCAACAAATAAATTAACAAATAAAGTTCATTTTTAACATAAATTGATCATATATGTTAAGAAGAAAACGCAACAACTGCCTTTTTCAACTTGTCTGGGTAACCAGAATCTTGAATAGAATTTATCTTATATCTATTCCAAAATTTCAGAAACTCATGGTGCACGGATTCACCAGCTTGCTCTGACCAATCTCCTAATCCAAAACCAGATAAAAATTCCAGACAATCGGTTAAATGTCTCGTCAGTACGTGGATTTTTAATGTTTCTGAAATTCCAGTCGCCAAAAATGCTCTGCGTAGTTCGTTTACTCTTGGTTCTATGTCTGAATAAACTGGGCCTGTGGAAAAACAGCAGTCCACAAGTTTATTCATTTCCTTAAAAGCTTGAATAAAGGGCAGAATTTTGAAATACCCAACATGGCCGTAGATATCTTGATCATTGAGTTTGTCAGCATTTTTCAGCAATTTACGGCACGCGTTACCTTCAAACACTTCCCCGTGGTAATTCTTGGAAATCACTTGGACTTTTAGTGCCCAAACGAGTGCCTTTTCTCTTCCAAGCAGGGGCACCAATCCTTTCCAAAAAAAGATGATATGTAAACCCCTGCAGAATGTGAAGTTCTGGTATCACACATTTTTCAATCACCAAACGGTCGTCATTCTCGATAAAAAGTGGGGGATTTATTGTGCTGTGGTAATGTTTGGCAAATTTTTTGGCGTTTCCAGCAGAAAGGAACATCTTATAATCTTTTTTTAAATCCCCATAAGTCTTCAATCTCAGGGGCTGATCACTATCATCTATCTCAGAATCGGAGTTTTGGTCATTGCACTCTGAGGTGCGTTCTATAGTATCAAGTTGTTGGCAATTTCGCAATGTTTTGAGACTGACAAAACAAAATGGACAAGGGTGAGACGACGTAGCTGTTTGCTGCCCATTAATTATTAATAACAGCTTGAAATCGCAAACAAATTTAAAAGATATATCATTGATTTTCACCAAATCAAATAGAAGTTTGCAATTATCGTACGATTCCTTGATGTTCGGCACAGTACACATCATGAGCAATCTATTTACACTGCACAATTTCGGTTTCACCCCTACACTACCACCTTCTGCATAAAGTTTTCTCTTTTTCTCCGATACTTCATAATTTTCACAAAAGTAATCTTCAGGCAATACAGTCATACAGATTTTGAAAAACCCTTGGCCCCCGTCAGCCATAATTTTCACCACGACATTTCCAATAATATTCCGCTTCTCAACCACAGCATCCAACAATTCAGATGCGTTCGCCCAAATGACGGGTCTCTGCTCTTTCGCCTTGGAACCTTCAATATCGAATTCGAGCATAGAATTGTGGTAGATTTCCTCCAATAATTTAGAACGCTCTGAAGTATGTTTGGAAAAATACACTGGTACAGATATTTTCCCAGCAGACGATCGCAGGAGGTTGGTGACCTGTTTCATTTGCTTCTGTGAGGCTCCAATATTGTCTTGGAAATTGTCTAGAGTTTCAGAACTAAAAGTTACCTGTGAACTTGAGGCTGGATTAATAGTAATTCTGGATTTTGACCCCGACGTACTCAATTCCAATGTAGCATTCGTTCTGGTAGTAGCTCCAGCTGATTCTATTTTCCGGTTTATAATATGTGAAGCCACTTGTTCTTGCTGTTTCTGAGGTAGCTTACTGATTATTAGATTTTGAAAATTATCACGAACAACTGAGGCAGAACCACAGGGATGGACCTTTCCACGCCCAACTTCTTGAAAACAAATTTTGCAAACGTTCATGATGCTCTTTTCTTGGTCACTTTTCATTTTGCATGGCAGTTTATCAATTCTCGAGGCGCCATTTAGCCCATTACTACTATCTATCACCGTCTCAAAGTTCCGCATAGCACCTCTACCCGTTATAATTTTTGCGTGGGCCTTGAATCTCCCAGTGAGACAAATGTAGCAATTGCAGGTGTCCTGAGTAGTTCTTGTTGCTTTTGGTAATAAAAGATCCTCATAATTTGGCATTTTTGGGAGTGGCCTCGTAGAATTATTTTTGTCATAGTCGTTAAGAGCAAACAGTAGCGCGTCGTCAAACTGCGTTTGAAACTCAGGTAATACAAACCCAGACTTTGTACATGCCAGACTAAGCAACACCGCCTAATATATTTGCTGGTGGGAAAGTTGAGAGATGCATTTGATTTCCTGATTGTGTTTGCGCTTCGGAAAGGTTAGCAGGTAGATGACGGGTCGATATTTTAAATAATGTATTTATTTTTATATACCACTTTTAACACGTTAAAATACTGCATATACCCGGTTTTTCTTGTGCGTCTAAAAGAAAAACGGCGTATTTTTACCAAAAATCTGAGATCATATAAAATAAATATTTTAATTGGTCAAAAAAATATAATACGGAAATGAATAAGATTTAAATAAAAATCTGCTCATTAATTTGGAAAAATTATATTTAAATAATTTACAAAAATTATATGTTTTGTCAAATATAATTGTTTTGTTGAAGTTAGTCTGTACAAATTAAATAAGAATGTTTTAAAATAAATATAATTAAGTTACTTGCATCAAATAAACAAGATCTATTTTTTACATATTCGAAGTTGATTTTGAGTTTAGCTCCTCTCTGGATATTTCCCTTATGGACAAACCTCTTGGTACTCTTGGATCCACCAACTCGGGAAGTAAACAATTAAAAAAAAAATTTTTAATTTTAGTAACATTTTTTGTTGCCAAAAGTCCTCATCCTTAGTTATCTAAAAATACATTATAAATTATTATTGTCGTCCTTGTAAGAAAAATATAAAAAATGTTTTCGTTTATGAAATCATATTTTGTTATGTACCTTCTCAATCAAAGATCCTTGGGAATTCCAGACAATAAAATAGCAAATTTTCCGTTTTGTTATTTGCAGCTGGCCCTGAACTTGAAAATAATAGTTATGATTTCTCTTTAATTTGAGTTTTTCATTCTCTATTGTAGCGAAATTAATTTTTTTTGTTATTATTCCTTCTAGTGGGCTGATATTTTTAATAGAAGCCGGGCATTTAATTTCTATTATTGCATCATCTCCTACCAGTCCATCTGGAGTGGCCCCTAAAAAGTAATTTATCTCATCTATGAATAAACCGCAATTGTTTACTTTCACATTATATGTTTTTTCGAATGCTTCTAAGGCAAAAGGTTCACTAATTTTTCCATAATTAGTTGAATCATTTCCACAAAATTTTGAATATATCAAATTTTGTATGGTTGAGGTACTATTTGTAGATGGCCTTAATTTACATATTTTGCCAAAATTTGAGGCGGTTAATCTTATTTGACGATCTTCTAGCCACAAAAGTGAAGATGTTTGATTTCTAGTATTCATCTCAATATTAGCAATTTGTTCTTTTGTTTTCTTTAATTTTATTAAGAATTCACTTTTGGCAGCCACATACTGTTCTTCTGTCATATCTGGTACAGAATCTGTTGCACCATAATCTTTGTCCGGAAGAGACACTTCCATTTTCTTTCTCATCTCTTGACGCCGGGATTTTCTTTCAGCTGATAACTTTGTATATCTTTCTTTAATTTGTTGTTTTTTTTTATATATTGTTCTGTAAATTGTGAAACAGTGGAAATTTTCAAAGCATTGTTCATTACTCTATAATAATTCGGTCCAGAATTATATGATACTACTGCTGCTTCACAGCGTGTCTTGTAGGACATTCTCTTTGAAAAATTTACTCTTTTACCCCCAACAAATTTACATACTAAGGAGTTATAATGTTCTGCCGTATTATTGTCCATGTTGTACAGCAAACTATCAATATTTAAGATTATGCGATTTAAACAGATTTCTACATCTCTGTATAAACCACACTCTTTCATTGGAGGCACTAAGTTATTGACATCTGTCTTGTCACATTTAAAATATTTTATTTCCTGGCATTTAAGATGTTCACCGAAAACGTGAGAGGGTGCATTTATAATATCCTTTTTTAGATTTTTAATTTTTTCATCAAATGATGTGTTTTCAGCAATACGGTATTTTGCTGCTTTACTAATTGCAAATCTTAATCTTTTGGAATTTTTCTCCAATTCCTTTCGTAAAATAACAGGAACAAACATGTTGCTCGAAGGGCTTCTTCTTTTTTCTGCAATATAAAAACTAATTAAAATACTGTACAAATGAAATGGTAAGTATTATAATAATTGAATCGGTCATTTCAGAAACAACATGAGTCAATCTTTTCTGAATTTGACATTTACACAATAATCATCTTTTTTTACGTAAACGCACCATTCCAAGCAGAAATAACATGAGTATCGGCTTAACTTAATGTACTGCAGCCTATGAAAATACCGGTTCCTTTTTGAAACCACATGAGTCATGGACTCGTGTTGTTTTTGCGTGGAATTATCAAATGTAAACAAAACGTTAAAAATAGCCGCAGTAAATACGAGCAGTGCTGTTGCTCCAGAAATTACTTTGAAAAGAAAAGGTAAAAAGGGCATTTATAAGTCAGAAGTTATTAAAAAAGCGAGACTGTGTGGAGAAGAATATGTAAATTATAAGGGTAACGTTGTACCTGCAATGGAACCAGGAGAAGACTGTCGGTAAGTTTTGAGGTTAAGTTAGTTTTATACAGTAAAATATTAAGTTATATTGTTGTAGTTGTCGTCTGAAGTGCTTTCAAAAAGTTAGTGCAGATATCAGGAATGAAATAATTACTAAATTCAGAAGCATGCTTACCAAGGATGCACAAGATTCCTACTTACAAGGGCTTATGGGAAAGTGTGAAATAAAACAAAAACGACCACGTAAAGAAAATCCGAAGAATAGAGGATATAATATTAGTTATTCCGTGTCAGGTTCATCTGGTAAAATTACTGTATGCAAGAAAGCTTTCATTAGTATTCATGCTGTCAGTTTTCAACGTATTCGAAGAATTTCCAGCCTTCTTGCACAAGGAAGAGCACCACTAGATAAACGTGGGAAAAACGTATCAGGTAATGCTAAGCCTGGACTTATAGTAGAACAGATCAAAAGTCACATTGCTAGTTTTCCCACTAAGATTGCACATTATACAGGAAAAGAGAAATTTTACTTAGACAAAAAACTGAATGTACGAAAAATGTATGATCTATTTTGTGCTAAATTTCCCGATAATAAATCAGTAAGGTACAAGTTTTATTTGAAGATTTTCCAGGAACACTTTTTTCTGTGTTTTGGGCGTCCTCAGGTAGACACATGTGGTGAATGTGAGCAATTAGAAGTGAAAATTAGGAGTCCGTCTTTAAACGAGACAGCAAAACGGGTGGCTATTGCGGAATTGTCTGTACATAAAAGACGGGCAAAAAAGTTTTACAATAAAATGGCAGAAATTACAGAGATATGCAAAGCCGATCCCAGTGCATGTGGCATAACGTTTGACTACATGCAAAATCTCCAGCTACCTGTTGTGCCTGTGCAGGAGAGTTTTTATTTACGTCAACTGAACTATAATGTCTTTGGAATTCATAACATTCAAATAAATCAAGGGATGTTCTATACCTACCACGAGGGTCAAGCCCGAAAAGGCCCCAATGAAGTTGCCTCCTTTCTTATGGATTACATTAACTCTGAAGTATCGACTGGTGTAAAGCATCTTCACCTTTTCTCTGACAGCTGTGCCGGCCAAAACCGGAACCATACCGTTATAAGATTTCTGCTTTCGTTAGTGGAAAATGGAAGATTTGAGTCTATAAACCAATACTTCCCACAACGCGGCCATTCCTTTTTGACGAACGACAGAAACTTTGCCGTGATAAAAAGGGTCATTAAAAAATGTGACCGTGTTTATAATCCAAAAGAATACACAGAAATGATAGTAAACTCTACAAGACACAAGAAGTTTTTTGCCAAAATGGTAGACACTTTAGATATTATAAAATTCAAAAAATGGTGGCCTACCTATTACAAAAAAAACTGTTTGTCGGAAGATTCGGTAGGCAAATTAGTTCAAAGAGATAACAAAATAACTTTTCAAATTTCGAAATACTCCCATTTTTTTTATTCACATGATCACCCAGGAACTGTCACGGTATCAGAAAACATTAATGGTTTGATAAAACACAGATTTAGCCTTAAAATAACTAATAGGATTTCACCATTACCAACAATCTCCGCCTATCTAATAGGTAAAGTTCCAGTAAACAAAAAAAAATTGACGATATTCGCAAGCTGATGGAATATATACCAGAAGAACGAAGATTATTCTTTGACGAAATTATGCAGTGGCCTACTACGGATGCAACTTTTGAAGATTAATATGTTTACCTTGTTATTTTGAGTTTTTTTGGTGGCAATAAAAAATTCCAAAATTATTTTATTCTTATTCATTTCTGAAACAACATAAGTCAGTGGAATAAAAAACAAATTATGGCAAAAGCAAAAATCTAATTAAACAAAAAAGGGTGTAAAACATAAAGAACAAAGCAATTTAATATTATTAAAATGTTTGTTTAAGATATTTCCTTCTACATCGCCTTAAAAACAGTTTTTTGAGAATAAATCAAAACTAAAATTTTTGACTCATGTTGTTTCTGAAATGACCGATTCAATTATGGTAATCAGTAAACTTTGTCAGTTCAATGGTCGGCAAAATAATTATGCTAGGTAAAATTAATGAATGGACAACATATGGACAATAAAATTAATAAATAATGAAATTATTAAATGGTCGTAAAAATTACCAGAAAATAAATAGAGACAGTAATATCAGCACATATCATGAATAAACAAATAGCAAGATAATAAATTGTAAGTAAAATTTACAAAAGTTTAGAAAAATTAACAAACAAGCAGTAAACATAATAATTGCAATATTACTGACCATTTCGTAGTATTTTACATATTTTTCAAGGTATAAATCCTAAAATACGCGATATATTTCGGCCATTTTATAAAATACGCAACTTACTGCATAAGTCTCTAATTTTTGAAGAAAAATTGCGAAGGAGATGATTCCTACATTCAATTTTCTTAATCACGGTTTGCGGTCCATAAGGTCTTATTTCCATTAATTTGTTGTGGACAGAGCTGTCTCCATCTCCGACAATTGTAGTATATTTTAAACCGTGATTTTTCAAACTATTTTTAAACCCATCACAGATAATATCGGTTTCCATTGAAGTTGAGGAACCCTGCCAGTTCTTAGAACAAAAATGTTCAGGACTTTTTTTATTCTTACTGGCATAGAATTCGCACATGCTACAGTATTTATTCCTGACTCCTATGAACAACACTTTCCCAGTTCTAAATCCCACTATACAGGCCTGAAATAAAATAATCATAAATTTATGGACTTTAGCAAAAGAAAGATATATTAAAAAAAAAGCATCTATATTCTTACAACTCCAGAAGCTGCATTATAATTAACGTTGTAGGATCGCTTAGACCAAGCACCATCGGCCACAACTGTTATGCAAGGAATACCTGCAACATCAACTTCTCCCAATTCCTTAGCTAAATCAGCTTCTTCTTGACCTGCTTCTATCATTTGCTTCCAGGCAGTTTTAAAAACAACGTCAGACACTTTTTCGTGGTAACTAAAATACGTTTTTTCGGTCATTGCTGGCATATTCAAGGCAGCAGATAATTCATCAATTGCTGAAAAACCAATACCAGCAGATATCGTGCCTAAAACTAATGACGAGTTGACATTTGTAACATTTTTTGGATTCTCGGAATGAATTTGCTTTATAATGTTACACATTTTGCATTTAAGCGTAAATGTAGAAAAATATCCTTTACGAACTTCTTGAACAAGTGTCATGTCAGTAATATCGCATTCAAATGGTTTATGTTTTTCACCATTTAGCAATTGTTGAAAAAAATATGAAACGTCAATTAATCTTCTGCCGCTTAGAGAGGTATTTTCCGAATTTTCATGATCCATCTGCCCTCTAAAAATGTATTGCTATAAAAATGTAACAGATAAATTTTTTTCACAAACCTTTCAGTTTCAATTACTTCTTCTAGAAATAGTGGATGACTTTTGGTTGTTTCAAGAGAATTTATGGTATCTAAATTTTCTTTAGTAACACTGCAAAAGATTGGGTTATTATATTTTTATTTGGTTTGAAATTTGATTATACACAGTATTATTTTTATAAATTTTAGTACGCTTAAAAATATCTTTGTCACACACCAATGAGTTCTATTCAGTATTTAAAATAAAAAAAAATTGAAGAATATATACCAGATTTATAAATTGTACTAAAATTTTGCAAATATATTTTACAAGACAGCCTTCTTCTATGTGAAGAACATAACTTATTTTTGTATGTAAAGAGAGGTACTTAAAGTAATTAATTATTTAAATTATAAATAAAAAACAACGGATATTGAGATTTAAATCAAAGTTGCAAATTTATATAATAAATATACAGGGTGTTACTTAATGATAATCCGCAATTTCAAGGGCGCATTTCTACCAAAGTTTAAGTAGAAAAAGAAAAGTCCATATAAATATGTGTCCTAAAAATACAAAATGAATGTTGTATTCCAGTGACGTTCTATTTTTAATTAAAAAGCAACGTTAAAAAGCATAATTGAAATGTTTAAATTTAAACACCCTGAAACTTTTTTTAAGTGCACTTTTGTACATGAGTAAGGAAGGTTCAATCGACCTATTTTTGACTCCAGATATGTGGTGTAATATTTTTTTCAAATGGTATTTTATATTACTTTTGAATTTTACTAAAAAATCTAAGAATTATTGTTTAAAACACCATATGTCTAAATTAATTTTTTTTCAAGCTTTTGCCTTTCGAAAATTGACTTTTTCACATGTCCTCCTTCATCTAGGTTTTTTATATTCTGTTCAGATAGGTGAAGTTTAGAATGAAATGAATCTAAAAAAATCTTACTTCCGGTTAAGCCGGAAATGGGTGATTTTATTACATATTTGTATAAGGTATAAAAAACTAAGATAGGGACATGTAAACCGTTTTACTCTAATTTCAACCGTTTGAGAGCTACCGCTTGTCAAAGTATGAGAAAGTCAATTTTCGAATGTCAAAAACTTAAAAACAATTAAATTTAGACATATGGTGTTTTAAACAAAAATACCTTTATTTTTTAGTAGAATTAAAATATAAAATAAAATACAGGGTGATCCTTTAGAAAAAAAAAATGTTACTTTCCTTTGGGGGACACCCTGTATATTGCAAAATATTTCTACAATAGGCACTTCTGTGAACCGTTAAACTTTTATATTTGTCATTTTCTCGTATTTTTAAAAATAACCGAGATATTGGACTGCCACACACTATATAGGTAATAGAACATTTTTCATTTTAATTATTACAAAAGATACAAACTGGTTATGTTTGTATTTGCCAGGTAAGAACCAATACATTTTTAGATTACATTTTTTTCCGCGGTTGATTAAATATGTTTATGCCTTCTCTTTGAGTTTTCAAAATGTAAAATCGTATAATATAGGTACCTCATTTCAAACACTTTATTTGTCAAAATTTGGTTTGATGTAAATCTATCGCAATATAATTTTAATTTGAAATAACTAAAGCTGTTATAATTAAAAATGTTCATGCTTAGGTATAAATTGTATACTGTCTGAAATCACCATGGGGTAGCATTATAATTATTATTATATAGTACATACTTAACAAGTTATTGAGTACTTACATGCTTATTGTGTTATTGTTCAAGTAAATTATCTCATATTCTACCTGTTTGCTAGGGATTAAAAATTAGGGTCATTAAGATATAATTTATACAGGGTGTTAAAAAAAAAGTGTCACAAAATAAAACGGGGGGTAGTATGGGCCAAAATATGCAGAAAAGTCTTAATAAACATATGTCCGCAAATGAATGGTTTCAGAGATACGGAGTGTTTTGTGTTTTGTATCATTTTTTGATTATCTTTTTTCATTCTCAAAAACTTGCTTTTCTTATCGGAGTCTACCGATGTTTTTTCATAGATACTATTTGCAGTTATTATTTTGTTGTGGGTGAATAATTTTATAAATTTTCGTTATGCCTGTTTACACTAATATTGAATTAGCTGACATGCATTTTATGTACGGTCGTGCAAATGGCAATGCGAGGGAAGCGCTACGTCAGTACCGACAGTCCTTTCGGAGGAGATGTCGTAGCTGCATTGAAATGGAGGGAGGGCACTTTGATTGTTTATAAATATCATTGTTTTTTATAATAATAAAAAATTGTTATAAACACAAAATGGTCCGTATCTCCGAAACCGTTAATTTGCGGTCATATATTTATTAAGACTTTTCTGCTTATTTTGGGTCATACTATTCACCATTTCATTTTGTGACACTTTTTTTTAACACCCTGTATATGCATTTTGTAATACAATAACAACAATTAATTAAGTAGTATGATTCTTCAAGCTCTGGCTTCTATAAAATAACAAAATTGATTAAAAAATAGTACCTATATTATTATTTGTAAGTTGTAATATGATTTTGTAAAACTAGCAAATTTTTTTATAATTTGAGTTGATAAAGTATAGTAGGTATGGTACCAAATCCTATAAAAGTGTGTTTTTTGCATTAATATTAGTTAGTAGTTTTAAGAGAGGTTATAAAAAAAATATATTAAAAATGTTGCTGAATTATGCTCATAAACCCAACTTATATGAAAATTTCAATATATAAATTTTCGAATGTAAAAAGCTCAAAAACAATTAAATTTTGACATATGGTGTTTTAGACAAAAATACTTATATTTTTTAGTAGAATAAAAATATAAAATGAAATACAGGATGATCCATCAGAAAAAAATATTTTTTAAGTTACTTTGCTTTTTGGGGACATCCTGATATTGTAAAATATTAATACAATAGGAGCCTCTGTGAACCGTCAAACTTTTGTATTTGTCATTTTCTCGTGTTTTCAAAAACAACCGAGATATTGGACTGCCACACACTAATGGGACACTCTGTATATAGTATGTAATAGAACATGTTTTGTTTTAATTAATACAACATTTGTTTGCTATCAAAAAAGAGAATCAATGTTATGTTTAATTTTTTTTTACAAACCTTTCGAGCTGTCTTGTTTCATGCACTGTATTTTCAACGCTCTGTAAAACGTTTTCATGGACACTTTTTTCGAAACTAGTTAAGCTGAAAACATTAATTAAAGACTCATTAATATTATTATTAAAAATATTCCTTATTAAGTAAATTTACCAGCGTTTTCGTAAGAGGCGTCTACTTTTTCTGAACTGATTTAAGCGCAAATTTTTATTCTTAATGCCAGAACGACCCATTTCCAATTATGTTGTTTACCAATTAATATAAACACAAACTGTTTTTAACTTAAAATAAATATTGTATTTTTACACAGCTCACTATTTGCACGAAACAATTAACACATTTAAATTTGCACTATATTTTGCCAACATAAAACCACCCTGCACTCATGGAAAATTGGAATGCAGCAGAAGTCGAGCTTCTGCCGCTACCATCCAAGTACCAAGCTTGTGCCTTGTTGCCAAACTTGATAAATATAGGCAGGCTACCGGAATTTATGAACGGAGACAATTGAATTTGATAAAAGAAACGACGCTCAAAATATGCATTATTTTAAAAAAATGTACTTGGAAAAATTATTCAGTTTGTTTCATTTCAACCCGCTATTTGCTTGGTTTTTTTATTTAAAAAAAAACATAAAAAAATAATAGAAACTACCTTTTTAAAAAAAATTCGAAGCAAATAGCGGGTTTCTGCAAGTCATTATAAACACTTTAAAAAAAATCGATCTAAATAAAGCAATTTTTAAGGCTACAGTTTCTGTTTTCATTTTTTTGGTGGAGGCGGCCGCTACTGTTTACTCTTAAGAGTTCTTCTGCATGTGTCACAAATACTCACAGGAAATTTGGAATCACAAAGATTATAATCTGGATTTACAAACTTTTTTACCAAGTTTAAATGTCGCTCGTTTATCAGAAAATATTCTAGTTTTTTCGTGCCACAAGTAATTTTTTTACCGCACGGGGCGCACACTTTTTTTCTGTTCTCGTCGTGCGGACACTTGTGGTCAGCCATAGTGGAAAATACTAGGTTACGAAAAAATTTCACACACAATCGGCTGGTGATAACAAAATCTCGTGGATAACTGATAAGCAGAAAGGTTTCAGAGAATAAGAGAGCCCTACCGACTGATTTTGAAAACAGTACAATAAATGTTCGCGAGTACTTATTGTGATTAGCGCAGGGCTGACAGAAAAGTAAACATGAGAAATTCCTGGAATTGAAATATATAATAACACCCGTGCAGAGCCCTTTGCTCGCTTGCCATGAATAGCTTGTACATAATGAAAAGGCGGCACAATAGATAAAATATAATTCCTGAGTCGAATTTGATTGTAGACAGCAAAGGTCAGCAAAAGGTGAAAAAAAATTTTCTCTTTATATCGAAAATTTTCATACATGATCAGGTCCGATTTCGCCCAAAAGTGCATTTAAAAGGTATCCCCCCGTAGAACAAAATCCATTAGCCCGTTTTTGGCGGCAGTTTTTTCATACCATTCACCTCTTGAAGACAGCCGTGCACAGACCTCAAGGTTAGTTTTCATCACAGCGGATGGCGGATTATTTTGTTGCGGATTTTTTCTGATTGGTTAAAAAATATTCAAAATGTGGATGGCGCGAAACATTTGCGGATATTTTAACATTTTGCGGAGACTCATTTTATGTTAAACATTTTTTAACTTTCTGGCGGTTTTGCACAGCTTTTGACAGTTGACATTACAAAAGTAAGGTTTATAGTCTCTGCTCGGGGTTCCCCTTAAAGACAAGCTATTAAGTTTGTGTTTATTTGTTGGTGGTTAAATTTTAAATTTAAAGCATGGAGCTCAATGACATGGAGGATCAAGAGATGAATTCTGACGAAGAAGAGGTAATAATGGTTTTATTGTTAAATTTGACTGCAGTAATTTTATTTCTTTTTTAAGTTGGTTGGTGTAATTAATGGGTGTGGGCATTATTACATTCAAGATAATGCTGAACGAAATCTTCAAACTGATGAGTAACGCCCGTATGCACCGTACACGTTTAATCCAGATTAAGGATTTAATCGCGTTTAGTACTGTTTTTAGCTATGCACCGTAATAAAAATCATTCTTAATCCGATTTTATTCTAATCCGTCAATATCGGAGGATTAAATTATTTAATCGAGATTTTCTAACGTTATAAATATGTCAAAGTTTTGTCAGTAGATTTGGAACTTTCCGTTTGTGTTTCTTTTATGTATTTTATTTGAATTTTATTAAAAAACGGAAATAGAATACCTGCTTTTCTTGGAAGATAACAAAGATTCTAGACAAAATTACCAGAGATGTGAATATTTTTGTACGATGGGCAACTTTGTCATTTTTAAGAGATGTTTTATATTCTAACGTTACAGCTTAATTATGTAGTTAGATGGCAAATCTAGACATGTTGAAAAAGGTAAAAATAAGTAAGCAATACATATAACATTTGTGATTTTGTTCACTTTAAATACTGAAAATATGTCACATCCATATAGTTTTGAACATGCACAGTGAAGGGAAAGTATTCATATAGGTATATTGTTTTGCATAGAAAAGCTTGAAATACATCAGTTTGTATGTATGTATATATTATGTTAAAATTACGAAAAATTAACATAAAGGTTTTGCCATCCAACTATAGAATTATTTTTAGCGTAAAATTCTGTATGCGTCACAGAACACTTGTATGCCTTTTACGGTGTGTTTACGATTTTGGTACATTAAAGAAATAGGGCTTCTATCTTCAACGGCCTCTTATCTTTTGACATACATTTCTCCTATTCAAATCTGAAGTTTTCTTCTTCTGTTTTTTTGTAAAATTTATAAAAATCCAGTGTTGTCAGATTACTAAACTAGATTATCTAATCCGTAGCCGGTGCATAGAAATTAATCACTAGTCATTTAAACGAGATTTGCGAATCTGGATTAAATTTTAAAACGGTGCATATGGGCGTAAGTTACCTATTCGTTCTTAATTGAAACTTACACATTTTTACATAATCTATTTTTAGCTTCACAGAGGAAACAATATCGGAATTGTTAATCTCTTTTGTTTCATTACGTCCACCACTTTGGGACCACAGGCTCCCTTTAAGTCAAAGAACAAAATCAATAAAAGATCAGTTGTGGGTGGAGATATTAAGTGAATTTGGAGGTAATTAATTTAATATTCAATTTAAATTAATTATAATGACATAATTTATTCAAAAGTTGGAACAAATAATATGCTATAAAAACAAAATCAAATCAACAGGTAACACAGATTTAACACCTGCCATACTGCAAAAAAGTGGAAAAATCTACGAGATAAGTACATAAAAACGAAAGCAGAGTTGGATACCTATACCCCATCCGGAAGTGCGGCAAAAAAAAGAAGAAAATCTGGAAACATTTTGATGCCATGGCATTCCTAAGGGACACAGTTGCACCTAGAACGTAATATTTTTATAATATAAAAAATAATGTATATAATTAGTTTTGCTGTTTTAGGACCATTAGTAGCCACTCTACTGAAAGTGTGTGCCTTTTTTCTCCACCTTCAACTAGTAATGAAGGATTTGAAGTTACTCCTTCTAAACGTAAGTAATTCATGTTGAACGTTTCACTTCTTAGCTTATGCATTTTAGTACTTTGCAAAATGTAACATCTTAATGTTATGTTATGTTATAGGTAAAAATAAGACTGGAAACGAAAAACAAATTGCAAGTTCCATATTACAGGCTGTGGAAAAAGTTTGTGCAACTGAGAGTACCAACATTCAACTGAACCCAATATGCCAGAGAATATCGGAATTGTTAGAAAAAATTCCAGCGAGGGAAAAAACTGAACTAGAAATTAAACTTCTGACAATAACATATGATGCTGCAAAGCAATATATTTAATATGTTTTGAGAATAAAAAATAAGTTTATAATTAGTGCATTTTATTACAAAACCAAATTATCACTCTATAACACTTTAAATAATGAAAATATTTTGTTTAACAGGTTTATAATGTATTAAAATTTTAAAAACTTCTAAAAAAATGTAACTGTTATTTTACTTATCCCACTGAAATGGTACAGCTCCCTCAGTATAAAAATATAAAGCTAAATTTTCTCTTATTTCTTCAACGTACTGTTTGTAAGTATTGGTACTTACACGACCACTAGGAAGTAGATTTGTGCTTTCATTTTGTCTCCATTCTCCATTATGAATATTTCCATCCTTATCTTCCCAGTCAACAAAAGTTCGTGTACAATATTTGTTACATTTTGCATCAATTAAATAATTATGTAATGCTACAACTGCTTGTACCACACTCTCAGTAGTGCTTAATGAAGCAATAATTGGCTTCCTTAATATTCTCCATCGTGCAGCTAATATACCAAATGCATTTTCACTTACTCTTCGTCCTCTACTGAGCCTAAAACGTATACATTTCAGTACAAATAAAATGTAATGAGGTCTATTAATTCCTATAATTAAATATTCGTTGGTACCGTGGTAAGTATCTTCCTGCATAGGGTCTCATTATATTTGGTGTTAGGGGAAATGCTGCATCGTCTACCACATAGTATTGAGTAGCACTTCCTCCTGATTCTATGACTTTAGGTGGTGGCAAATTCAGTTCATTATTGCTGTTATTAAATAACTGTCTACCAATTTCCCAATTCCTAAATACACCACCACCACTTTGACGGCCTTGAACTCCAATATTTACAGTGATAAACTTATATTTAGAATCAATCAATGCCATTAAAATGATGCTATGGGAGTTTTTATAGTTATAAAACTGGGAACCAGATTTGGCAGGAGCCTAAAATTATAAAACAAAAAATACAATAAGTTTAATAAATGTACCTTAGAAATAATATATCTGAATAATAATGTGTCTACCATCGACAGCACCTATGCATAAGAGAAGTTGCCACAAATCTTCAAACTCGCTAACAATTTTTGTCCAGTACGGCTGATTTAATTCAGAAAATGATCTGTTTTTTAGGTTTTTCCAAATAGCTTGAGATGTTTCTCTTATAATGTGAGAAACTGTGGTCTTTCCCAATCTAAATGCATATGATATTGATACCATGCTATCCCCTGACGCAAGGTACCTGTAAAGAAACATATACAATTTAATAACTACCTATTTAAAAAATTGTTTAATATATTTACCTAAACGTGCATGCAAGTCTTTGGGCTGAATTTATAGGCTCTCTGCTTATATTCAACCTATTTATATCTGGACCAACAAGGGACAGTAATTCTTCAAACTGAATGGGTGACATTCTTAAATAGTTAAAAATATTTTTCGGTGTCAGTCAATCGCATTTCTTCTAAGAGATTATGGAATGATCCCTGACCTTTTCTGTTTAAAAATATGTTTCTTATCCACCATCGTTTAGGTTGTCGTTTTCTTTTTATTATTTTGGAAAATACATAAAGTAATCCCATCAAACAAACTTTACGAACTTTTGGTTTCATTTTTGGTCTGTGGCTCAATCTCACAAGGGGCTCGGTATGGAGGATTGTTCTATCCGTAGCCCCTTGTCTCAATCTCAGATTATCTGAGGGCTCAATGTATTTTATAATTTGTTTCAACATAAAAACAATAAACAATTTTTGACATGATATTCTGTCGTTTGTCAAAAATCAAATAGGTAGGGGAGACCGGGGATGGTTGGTACACTTTTTAGAAAAAAATTTATATTTTTGACATTTTTTGTAGTTTTTTTTTTATTATTTTTTAAAGAATCTATTGAAGTCTTACCTCTATTGTCAAAAAATATGAAAAATAACTGACCCAAATTAGAAATTTTCTAAGTATTATTTGAATACTTTGTTTAGTGAACCAACCTACCCCTCTTTTGGGGTTGGTTGGCTCAGAGTAAGGGGTAGGTTGGCACAGGATTAGACAATAATAAAAAACTATAC
Organism: Psylliodes chrysocephalus; assembly: GCA_927349885.1. Classification (NCBI taxonomy): domain Eukaryota; kingdom Metazoa; phylum Arthropoda; class Insecta; order Coleoptera; family Chrysomelidae; genus Psylliodes; species Psylliodes chrysocephalus. The sequence continues at coordinate 94,526,193 of OV651814.1, read as the reverse complement.
AGAAAATATTTTATTTACCCACATTTAACAAAGAAAAGTTTACTTCGAACTTGAACATTGACTGAAGTCTTTTAGTTCCCCCTGAAAAGGAAGGTGGTGGTAGGATCATTTTAATGTCATTGCAATTTACGATAGATATGTCCTCTATGAGAGGAAATATGAAGGCTCCACTAGATTTTTCACTTTTACGCAAAAATAAAACCTCCCATTCCTTTTTAACGTCCCCTTGGCCAATAATTTTTCCAATAAAATATTTTCCCTTTGAGCGGGTATTTTCACTGTCTAGCAATTTTACTAACACAAAATCATCTTTTTTAGGATCTCTCTCTAGCTCTCCAAAATCATCAGGGTCAATATTCGCCCAGTCTACGTCTTTGTCGTCGCTGTTAGTTCCAGAATCCCAGTCGTCATCAGTTGTTTCTTCAGTTTCTATGTTTTCTTTATTTTTTGTTTTATTTTATTTGCCTTTTTTTATTTTCGCGCATTGACCGGTTTCTTTTTGCTTCAGCCTTTTCTTGCTCCAGTGCGTCCTTTATAGGGGTGTCAGTCAGTATAGCAGTTGATCTTCTCTTTCGACCTTTTTTTGTATTTTTCCTTGGCGCAGCTTTAGGAAAAGGTCTCAGGTTCTCCAAAGGCGACATAACAGGGCTGTTAGGCTTTGAAAGTATTTTTTCCCCAAACTGGTTAATTGGGAACGGTCGATCAGGAGTCCGTTCTTTTGAATTTGGTTGATCAGAATTATTTTTTTTAGGATCTGACTGGTTAGAGGTGCCTTCTTTTGGATCTGTTCTATGATAAGTGGCTTCATTTGTATTTATTCGGTCAGAGGTGCTTTCTTTTAAATCTGGCCGTTCAGAAGTGCCTTCTTTCGGATTTTTTCGATCTGTTACAGCGCTAGGTAAGAATTCAGAATTATCAAAAATGAACCTGTTGAAGGGAAAAATGCCTGATACTCTGAAACCATTTATAATATTCATCTTCGTAGCTGCCAAAGGAAGTGAAGAATTTACGATACTAGGAATATCATAAATTGTCATTGTAGAACCTGCATGATTCCTCATCCAGGCATCACATGCCGTGTTAACATATTTTTTTAAAGGACCATATACGCTTCTATCCAGTGGTTGTAATTTGTGGCTGCAATGAGGCGGAAATGACAAAACGCTGACTCCGTTTTCTTTTAAAAAATTTAAAGCATCTATGGATAAGTGTGAGTCATGGTTATCTAACAACAACAAAACTCGATGTTCTTTTGAGCATCTGACATTTCTAACAAAATGCTGGACAAACTTAAAAAATTGCTCTTCTTGCATCCATCCAGAAGGATTGGCGGAACCGGCACTTCCAGCAGGCGCTCCATTTAAAAAATGGTCTTTGAAATGGACTCGTGGAAAAACAAAAAACGGAGGAGTCGAGTTACCTATTGCTGAAACAGATATTGCCATAGTTACCAGTGTCCCTTTTTCAGCAGAAGTGATTCTGCCAATTTGTTTAAAACCTTTCCGAGCAACAACGCGATCCGGTTTTTGCACTGTGGTGATACCAGTCTCGTCCATGTTCCATATATCGCATGGTTGCAAGTGGTAGCGATCCATTACTTTCTGTAAGTTATCAAAAAAAGCGTTAACATTATGGATATTAAATGCCGACGCTCGGGCCAAACTAGTGGCTTCAGGAGTTCGAATAGATAAAGTAGAGTTCCTTTTTAAAAAAGAGGTGAACCAATCTGGACCAGCCATTTTAACTTCTTTCCAGGAATTAGGTATTTCTTTATTTAAAAATACAGCATATTGGTAGGCAAACTTACGCACTTCTTTAGGACAAAGTCCAAAATACATATCCGCAGCTTTTTTTTAAGTATTTACTCAATTCTTCCTCTTCAGCGGTTGAAAAAATCTAAAACCAACACAAATTAAAAACTTTAAAAAATCAAAGATACCTTTTTATACCTTTCTATTTGGTTTGTAGCCAATAACCTGATGAAATTCTGCAACGTTCAGTTTTTCATTGGGAATTTTAGCGCAATACCTTGCAAGAGAACTGAACGGAATATCATATTTAGTAGCAGTAGCCCTAATGCTTCTGTTCTCGTCTTTTACCTCCTTAATTGCCCTTAACACAATATCAGGGGGTTTACTAGCTCTTGCTGTTTTTCGTTTCGGATTTCTTACCATTTTTCTAAAAAAAGCAGAATTTCTAAAGTTTGGTGTATAACAGGGGTTGGTTGGCACGCTGTGCCAACCTTCCCCAAAGTACATGTGCCAACGATCCCCACAGCGTTTCAAAATATTTAATCTGTCATTACTTTATACTTGAGCTAACTTTGATAAAAACCATAAAATTACATGAAAGCTTATATCCTAAGCTTACAAAAACATATATAAAACATTTGAAAAAATTATTAGTTTTCACATAAAAATCATTTTAGTCACTACAATTTTATTTACTCATGCAACGTCATAACATAAATTTACTTACCGAACCAATAATAACACAACCACGTTCACCAATATTTCACGGCGGACTGAAGAGCACTTCAGTCGACTAGCATACAGTATAAAATCGTACTCTAGCGGCATGTTTTAGAAATAATGACAGTGTGCCAACCAACCCCTGTACTCAACCATCCCCGGTCTCCCCTATCTTGTAAAATAAAAATGTTACTAGAGTTCCCTAAATACGCTCCGCGTTCATGAAAACGTATGTTTGACACGATGATCAATTCCTACGCGGAATTTTATTCCGCCGTCCGCAATCCGCTGTGATGAAAACTGACCTTCATACTACTAAAACTAAAACGCAGAATAGGTAATATGGGTCATTCTTCAAGATTCGTTTTTCAAACTGTAAAAACAATTACTAATATTACCTAAATACGTGTAACCACCTACGCTATCACCTCCATGGACCGTAAAATAAATAGAAATATTTTTGTCTGGGAGTTTTTTATATACCACGTGATATCAGGAGCATCTTTGAATTTAACAGTCAGTCGTATTTGAGAAGGCACAGAGTAAACTTGTTGTTGAGTGAAAAACATCGTATTTTGTTGGATACCTGGTGAGTATTTTTATTAACCATCATCTCCGTGTACCTCAAAATCGACATAATTTATTATTTGACGTCTATGTTTTTTTGTGTAGTATTTGTTTAAGGTGTTATCTTTATTACTACGAAATTAATGGGACCTAAATTTAATATTATTTAAAAATTTATCATTTTTGTTTCAAAACATCATCACCATGGACATCATTTTCATGATGTTAGCTGTCCATGGAGATGATGGAAATCCATGGAGGTGATGTAAAGATTTTTTGCTTGTTTTTCAGATAACTATTATGGCAAAAATAACCGATAAATTAATTGAAAAGCGAAGACGTCAGAAAAGGGAGTCAGAACAAAGAAGACGGGAAACAATTAGGAATAATCCAGAGCTATATGAGCAAGCTAAACAAAAAGAAAGAGAGCGATACTACAAAAGAAAAGTGGAGGGAAAAATAAAGTCGGTAAATCAGTTAAATAACAGAGAAAAACGACATGTAAGAAAACAATGGATAAAAAATTCAAAGAAATACAGAGAAAACTTAAAAGCAGTTGACAGAGAAAATAGATTTTTGATGGACTATACACCACCAGGTACACCTATGAACAATTCAGACAATGAAAACAATATAATGCTAGTAATGCAGGGTCAGGTAGAGCAATGGCAGGAAGAAAACGGGTACTAAGAAAGCGTTCAGAAACTGTAAGGAAGTTGAAAAAGATTGAACACGAATTAGTGAAATATAAAAAAAAAGCTCTGAGATATAAAACTAAATATTATAGAATAAAAAAACGTTACGCAACACAGAGGAAATCTTCTTCTCCCAAATCAAAAGTGGACTATCTTACTAAAGGCCGTAAAGTAGATAAAGTTATGAAACAGCACTTTCTATTTGGGGAGGTATTAAAAAGACAGTTACATAATAATTTTGAAAAATTAGGTAATAGCTATAAAAAGAAACGACAATTTTTTAAATTCACCACAGGATCACTCTTTAAAAATTACCGTTTGTGGCATCAAGTCACACAAGAATTCGGGTCATACAAATTAATAAAACAACAAAAGACACCAAAAAATGTAACGCATTCCGACTTAAGAAAAGTTGTAACACAATTTTATGAAAGGGATGACAACAGTCGAATGTGTCCTGGTAAAAAGGATACAGTCACAGCAAAAAAAAATAAAAAAAAACAAAAACGTTATCTTACAGAATCCCTGAAAAACTTGCAGAAAAAATTTGCTTCGGAAAATTCTGAATCGGTAAAACTTAGTTATGCGACATTTTGTAAGCTTAGACCTTTTTGGGTAATAATACCGACGGTACATCAGAGAGACACTTGTCTATGTGTTACTCACTAAAATATGCTTTTACTAGTTACAAAAATGAAAGTACTCCAAATAATTAATGAAAGCAGTCCAGAAGCATTATTGAAAACTATTTGTTGTGAAACAAGACAGGAATGCATAGAAAGAAAATGTTTAATTTGTAAAGATAAAACATTTCAGTTTAATACTTTTAATGCAAATGAAAACACATCTTTTAAGAAATGGATAACGAAAAGTTTCAATGTGAAAATAAAAGAAAAGGAGAAGATATGCAAAAGAATTTTAAAAGATGAAGTTAAGTGTACGAAAGGTGAAATGATAAAGCTTCTGAAGGAAGGATTTCCAAAATATATGACACACGTTTTGAATATGAAGCATCAATATAAGATGATTCGGTATCTACGAGACCATTTAGAGCCAGAGAAAGAATTCCTACTTCATGTAGACTTTTCGGAAAACTGCAAATATTATAGAGAAGTTCAAAGTGCACATTTTGGCAGTTCAAAACCGCAGATTTCCATGCAAACTGTGGTTTGGTACTACAAAGAAAACAATGAAATTGTATCAAATTCGTATTGCAGTTTTTCAGAAAGTTTGCGACATGACCCCTCGGCTATTTTAGGGCATTTAAATCCATTGTTAGAAACGATTAAAAGAAAATTACAATATTTAAAGAGGGCTCATTTCTGTAGTGACGGGCCTGGCACACAATATAGAAATAAAACAATGTTCCAGTTACTTGGTACAGAGCTAGCAAGTATTTTGGAAGCAGAAGTAATTTCATGGAACTATTTTGAAAGTGGTTATGGTAAAGGAGCTGTAGATGGAGTAGGAGGTTGTCTAAAAAGAACCGCTGATAGACTGGTAGCTTGTGGCATTGACATACCAAATATGAATGCACTTCTTTTTCATTTGAGAGACGCTTGCCCAGGGATTCAAATTGAAGAAATAACTCCCACAGATATAGCAAAATTTGATGCTATCGTTCCCAATAACCTACAACCTTTCAAAGGTACTATGAAGGTTCATTAGGTGTGCTGGGTGGAAGAAAAGTCAAATATATTATCATTACGTAAACTAAGTTGCGATAAATGCACTTTAAATGAGACATGCCATCATTATGAATTGGGAAGTATGGAACTTCTATTTAGGAAAGAAAAAATCAATAAACTTAATTATTCTGACGTATATTCCGATTCAGATTCTGAAGAACAGGTCCCGGAGATAAGCAGCCCTCTTAAGATTTCCAAAGAGAAAAAATTTTGCGAGGGAGATTACATTTTAGCTGAATGGCCCAAGAATTCTAAAATTTATTATGTTGGTCAAGTACAAGCCTTTAAAGTGTCTTTGTTAACAGTAAATTTTATGAAGAGAATTCCGTCAAACAAGAATAATTTTATTTTCGTCTGGCCTGAAACTAGAGATCAAGAAGACGTAGAATCTGAGATGGTATTAGATACCATAGAGCCACCACAATCTTTGAGAAGGGACCGACATTTGTTTAAAGATAATTTTATTTTTACTGGGATTACTGTTAAATGAAAAGTTTTTTGTCAATGTTTCTACTTTTAGAGTTACCTATCTGCATAATGTCTATGGAGGTGACGTGACTATCTTAAGGATATTTTTTATTTGTTTGCGGAAGGTAATGCTATTTTATTCTATAGGCATAGGTACTTTGTAATAATGCGAAATTATTTTTTAGGAACTTTAATTTTCACTAATATTACCAGCAACAACTTTTTTATAAAGTTATGTCAACTCCATGGAAAAGCAGTCAACTCCGTGGAATTTACTTTTGGTTGTTTTTCAAAAATGTTAATAAAAAATGTTTTTATTTCTTGGCCCTTTTTAGGAACACTTTGACATTTTAAAGACTTTGTATAGTTGCAATAAAATATTATGTTTGAACTATTTCGTTATGTAAATTTTTTATATATACATATTCTTCCTATTTCTAAGAATGACCCATATCTCAGAAGCTCGACTCGCTGTGGAAGGGGAAAGACAAATTTCTGTCGATGCGTTTAGAGTATAAATCATCAAACTAGCTTAGATCATTGGCGTATACATCCGTTTTATATTTGCGCTATGTATAAATTTCAGTGGTGGCGTTGATTTTTCGCGTGTTATTGTGTTTAGCTGGTTAGAATTTAATTAGTTATTTTAATTTGTGTTATTTTTTTAATTTGTACATTTTAAAGTTATTTTCGCGTTTTATAGACTTATTATGAGCAAGAGAAAAGCTGGAGTAATTTGTTTTGCAAGTAATTTCCAAAATAACGCATATTGTAACCTATCTTTTTTTAAATTTCCAAAAGATCGTGTGAAGTACGCTAAAATGTACATAAAAGAATAACCTTATTTAAAATTTAATATTAATAAAAATAATACAATTTTTTTTAATACTTAACCCGGGGGGGGCGCCTCCCCTTGTCCTTAAGTGACGGCGCCCCTGTTTATTGGTGTTGTAAAAAGACATTTTTTCATAGTATGTAATCTTCTCAATATTACTAAAATGGCGTATTTGTAAAATAACTGACAACTAACGAGTAGAATGTCGAATATCTAAAGCTGATCGCGTAATAATTATTAACAAATTAATAATAAGGTTAAATATATAAAAGAATATGATTAAAAACAACAAAATGTTTATGTCTAACAATATATGTATAGAAATCAGAGTTGGGACGAATCCCCAAAAGATTGATACGAATAACGAATCCGAATTACGAGATTTTCGGATCACGAATACGAATCACTGCCGCTGTCATACCGTGTAGTTAAATGTATGCTTCCGAATCTAATACCGTATAATAAAAGATATTTTTTGCGGCGTAAACCAACAAGAACGGTTATGATAGAGTATGTTATTTAGGTCCTTATTTATAAACAGAACTCAGCTAAATCGGACTTGAACTAAAATTGAATTTCGGTTATATCGCGTGAATTTAGAGATTGGTAGTAACAAATCCACCTCTAAATTCCAGTGTTACACCGGAACCACTTGGAACTTTAGCGACATTGTAACCGAACTTCGATTTTAGTTCAAGGACGACTTACCCAAATGCGACTCAGCTGAGTTATTAGAGAGATTTTAAGCCTCTTATTTTGTTACCTGATTATGGTTATCGTTATTCTGAGCAAGCGCAGTGTTAAGGTTGTAAACCTTTAACTTTATTAGAGAGTTTTAGCAAACTTACGTTAGATCTCCGCTAACGTTAACGCTGCTGTTAAAATAATGATACGTGTACTGTAACGGCATGTGCAAAATATAGTTTTAGCAACATTCAACTTATTTTACGAATACGAATCTTCATATGTTAATTTTCAACGTCAACAAAACAATTTATTTCTTTTCCGAATTTTGTAGCGAGTTTTTATGTTTATTGTTTATGGTGTATGTACGGTGTACGTTAATTATCTTTTGTTGATTGCAATACATTGATTTGTTATATTGTTATTATTGAAGTTGTTCTATTATACCTATCTAATCGTAATTATTCAAATAAAAAGTGGTGTATAGGTAGATTTTGAGTCCGATGCCTTCAATTTTCTTGCAATACAATTTTTTTCAGTGATGGACGAGTTCCTAGAAGTTGCTGTGCGAAGAGAATTTAACGATGAAGAAATCGAAAAATGATTAGAACATATATTGTTAAATCCTCGTGCAGTTGTCTTCCCAAGCGCTTCCAAATATGAGCGCTTCAACCTGGACGGATTTACAGATGTAGAATTTATTAAATATTTTAGATTTAAGAAGGAACATTTACCTAAACTCTGTGCTGGATTGGGTCTTCCGCCGCAAATATCATCTCCTGGAGTCAGATGTGCTGTGATAATTTTATTAAATCCAAATTTATTTTTGTAGATATTGTAGGATAATGTATGTTTTTAAGAAGACTATCATATCCTAATTGGTTGATAGAGTTAGAACCTATGTTTGGATATTCTGCAGCGTTTTTGTCCATCATTACCAATATAGTTATGAACAAAATCATCGAAAATAAAGGACATCTACTATAATTTAACAAATTTAATTTTTCTAAATCGAGATAGAATGGAATATTATGCCAATGTAAGTATGTTGTTTTGACGATGGCTCAGCCTAGTTAAAGGCTATCTAAAGTGATGCATTTGAATAACAGTTCATTAGATAATATATAATTTAGTTTATTGTTTTGTAAGCCATATCTGGAGAATATGCTCCTTTAGAAAATTGCTGGGAATTTATCGATGGCACTACAAGAGCAATTTGCAGACCTACTACAGACCAAGTAAATTATTTTTCAGGCCACAAACGCTTTCATTGTGTACAATACCAATCAATTTTATGCCCAAATGGAATTGTAGTTATTTTAATGGGGCCATACAGGGTATAACAAAAATATGTACAGTAAATTTTACCAGAGTTAAGCCGATTTAAGCTAACTTGCTTATATAAAAAATTGATACGTATAAAGTTACAGTTTGTTACAAGTAGATATTTTAGAAGCGATTTTTTGCTCTTACTCTAAAATGGCACAGCATATTTTTATGAAAATATATATGGGATGTTAGTATACAGTGACCAATAAAATGGGGTTAAACACCCCTTTGAACCCTACGTTTTTAAACAATGAAATTTTAACACACTGTAACTTTCTTACTATCCATTTTTGATATAAGCAAGTTAGTTTAAATCAACTTATATTTGGCACCAGAAGCTGTGGTTTAATTTACTGTACATATTTCTGTTTTATTAATTTTTTATAATTTTGCAGCTTCATAATTTTCTTTTTAGTAACTGGCTTTTTATACCTTTAAAATAAAATGTAAACTTTCTTTTCTAGGAATTTACAGAGAAAGCAACATATATGAACAATTAAGTGAGATTGCTTCATTTGAAGACAAAAAATTTGTAATTTATGGCGATCCAGCTTACTCCATTCAAGATTTGATTTTACGATCCTACCCTAATGCACAATTAAGTCCAGCAGAACAAGCTTTCAATACTACATTGGGCTCAGTAAGGCAATCTGTTGAGTGGGGGTTTGGAAAAATTATTGCACATATTGCATTTTTGGATTTTAAAAAAATCAGAAGCTTCTGTTGGAAATATGTATAAAGCTGCAATGATTTTAACGAATTGCGACACTTGTCTCTATAGAAGTAAAACAAATTCATATTTCCATACAGACCCTCCAATATTAGAGATTTATTTAGGCCTATAATGATAAATTTTCTGTAGTATATTTTGTAAATAAATAGGTACAGTTAGTGAATGTTGTTTTATTTTGTAACACATAAAAAAACAAAAAAAATAAACTTGTTATGAAAATTTTAACTATTATATTCTATAGGCATTATAAAAACTCGTAAATAACTTAAAAAAAAAACAACTATAAATTTTTAACTTGAAATAAATACTTAAAAACAATATAAAAAATAACACTATAAAATAAAAATTTAACCAAACTTAATTTTTTTTATAAAAATTATCCATTACAAAGGCCACTAATTTTTGGTATTGTCCTTGCGAGTTTAATTCAATTTAAAGTTTTGACTCCCGTTCCTTCTTCTCCATCTCTAACCTACTTTCTCTTTCAAGTTTTTCCAGTGCAAACTTTTCCTTGTCCAATTTTTGTTCCTTTCATTTAGGTTCTATTTCTCGTTATTTTAATCTTAAATCCATTATCTTTATTTCCCTTTCTTTTGCCTGTTTTTCTTGCAAATATACCAGACTTACATCTCTGACCACCCTGGGTAGGGGTTGCAACTAAAAAAAATATGTTTTTACAAATCACAGTATAGTGGGTGACTACTATATAAGCTAATTGTTTTGTTAAATTTGTATAGTAAATAAATTTGATTTAAATTGATCTGAAAGATAAAAATTATGTATTTACCCTGTCCAGATTGGGTACCAGGAATATTATAAGGGTTAACATTTTGGGTAACAACTTCCACTTCTGACCCTGCATAATCATGTTCTGACCCAAAGGTAAGCTCCTCATAATTGGAATAGAAAGCCCTTATTTCTTGCCATCCCCACTTAGCGGAAGTGGTCCGAATAAATCGATTGCAATCACCTCAAATCTTTGATTCGTTGCTATGGTTTGTAATAACCCTGCGGGCTTTCTATTGTTTATCTTGTATCTTTGACACTCTAAGCATATACTGACATGTTTAACGATATCCTGGCGCATTCCCAGCCAAAAGTAACGTTTCGAGATTCGGTTTAGAGTCTTGTCCACACCATAGTGTCCAGCAGTGGGCGCGTCGTGATAGACTTGTAAAATTTTTGGTCGTTCTTCCTTTGGGTCCACTAGTTTAGCATCATAGTCTTCCTGCTCTTGGGTATAACGGTAAAGGACTCCCATGTGCATGAAATAACCTCGTTTAATCCACTTTTGGTTTCCTTCGTCGTCCGCAATATTTTCAAGGGCCTTCACAATAGGTTCAAGATCAGAGTCTTCCAGTTGTTTTTGGCGCATCTCCTTTTCGCTTCTCTTAGGGATGTCAACCTGGACATTACATAGTTGGCATTCATCGTTGTGGCTCTGGCATATAGGTCGAGATAGGAAGTCTGCGACAACATTAGTTTTACCAGAAGTGTAGTGAACTTGAAGATCATAGGGTTGAAGTTGCAGGGCCCATCTTGCTAGGCGGCCTGTGGGTGTTTTTAAAGTCATCAACCAGTTCAGATGTTGATGATCCGTTACCAATATTGCCTCTGACTCTTCAATGTATCCTCGAAATTTATTTACAGCATACACTAATGCAAGAGCTTCGCGTTCGGTAGTGGTGTAATTCTTTTCAGCTGGTGTCAATAGGCGACTGCTATATTCTATAGGGTGCTCATTTGAGGGTTGAGTGATGTCGGCCTGTTTCAGTATGGGGGAAGTTATGAGATTTGCTTTGAGCTTACGGAATGCTTGCTCTTCTTCCGATCCCCACTTCCACACTGCTCGTTTTTTCGTTAACTTGGTAAGCGGTCTGGCGGTAAAGGCGAAATTCAGTACAAATCGCCTGTACCAGGAACAGGTCTGTATGAACGATAACAGCTGTTTGAGATTTTTAGGAGCTGGCATGTTTGCTATGGCTGAAGTCTTTTCAGGGCCTGTGGTAATGCCATCCTTGGTTATAATGTGTCCTAGATATTTAACCTTAGAGCATCCAAAATTATATTTTTTTTCTATTGACTCTTAGTCGAAATGCTCGCAAGTGTTCAAAGACCATCTATAGGTCTCGGAGGTGCTGGTCAAATGAAGGAGATCGGACAATGAGGTCATCTAGGTAGACTAGGACAGCGACTTCTTTCAAAGTAGCTTTAAACCTATCCATTAAGCGTTGAAAGCTACTTGGTGCGTTCCGTAGTCCGAAGGCCATCCTATTAAATCTGTATATTCCAAAAGGTGTTATGAAACCCGTTTCATTCTTATCAGATTCATGGATTTGTATTTGCCAATACCATGACTGAAGATCTAGGCAAGTCATGTGAGGGCAGCCTTTAGCTGCATGTAGCAAGTCGTCAATCCGAGGTAGTGGATATTTATCCGGCACAGTGATCGCATTCAGTTAACGATAGTCGACACATACTCGCAGGTCATTGTCCTTTTTAGGCACTAGGACTACTGGAGATACTCATGGAGGGTCACTTTCTTCGATCACCCCCTTTTCTAGCATGTCGTCAGACTTGTGCCTTAGTATTTCTTGGCGTGAAGGGCTTAGACGATATGGGGCGTTGACTATTGGTGCATGGTCACCTGTAGGAATACGGTGTTCGGCGTGTGAAGTGGGTGGCCCATCCTCAGCAAAAACATCGGAGTACGCCTGAAGGATCTCATTAAAACTTTGTCGTTGCTGGTAGCTAAGCTCTGGAGCTTCTTCGGGTCTTAAACCAATGTCCATGAGGTTTAGATCCAATCTACGTCGTTTTCTAGGGTCTCGCCTCTTTGGCGGTGACATAGTAGGTAGCAAAGAATCTTTAAAAATGTCATAAATTGCATTAGGTGAATAACGGTCATCGGCATCTCTTTCGTAAGATGGCCATGGTGGTGTGTAAATCTCTACTAATGGAAGTGACATCTCAGGTTGTCCCATCGAATTTTCATTATCTAACGGCAATGGTGATGCAAAGAACTCTAAAAATGGTGATTCTTTTCCGTCTTCGATGTCTGCTGCTAAAGTCGTATTAATAGAGTTACTTTCCACTTTCCGTGGTGGATCTTTGTGTCTTATGTACCCTGGTGTTCCTCCCTGTTGAAGTTGCAGAAAATCGAATATCTTATTCGGTCTGTCCGCAAAATACCAAGCTTGCTGGGGAAGGTTTAAAATTATGGCAGCCTTCTCGAGGAAATCTATCCCTAACAAGGTGCGATTTTCTTCCGCATCTGGGAGTACCACGAAATCTATTTGTAATATACGATCGCCTATCTCAATATCAGTTGAAGTAAATTATGCATCTTGAGGCAGACATTGGCCGTCTGCAAGTGTAACATCTACCAGTTGAGTTTTAAAAATGCAGGACTTTTCCTTTTTTAAATTCTCATATAATGTTGCGCTTGCTACACTTGTTCGGGCTGCCGTATCTAGATGCGCTAGGCCTGGGATACCGCCTATCTTAACTGATATTGTGGGTACTTGGGTCGTAAACTGTGTCAGCGTATGCAATGAATAGAATTGGACAGAATGTGCAGATACATCAGGACGGGGCTTTCGTGAACAATCTGGGTAGTTGTTGCGAAAATATCCCTGTTTTCCGCAACCATAACAAGAAATTTTTGACGTCTCCTGTTTAGGTTGAGGTTGTATCCCTTGAGTTTCTGTAGTTGCCTCTTTGGCTAGGCGCTTTCTGCATTCATTTGTTAAATGTCCTCTGATATGACAGTAGCCGCATCTTGGCTTTTTGGATGGAATATTTCTGGAACAGCTAGATGATCCAGATACCACTGCTTCTTCCAGCTGGATATGCTCTATATTCCTGACCTCTTCCAGTAGATTATCAAAAGAGCGTATTGAGTCTCTTGGGACTTGTTTACGTATATGCACAGCGAGAAGACCGTAAACCATATCGACTTTTGTTCTTTCGTCGTGGCGATTAGGTGGTAATTGTGCCAAAAGTGCTCTCTTTTGGCATATGAAGTCATCAATTGGAACGTAAGGTTCTTGACGTTGATCAAATATCTCCATGTATATTGATAGGCCGGCTTGGCAGGTGAGAACGCACCTCTAATTAGGCGGGTAGCGTCTTCCCAGGTTGTTGCCTGATTCTCTACACCTCTCCACCATAATGAAGCGTTATCGGTGAGAAGTAAAGGTAAACCTTTTAGGGTGTTGGCGTCGCTGATTTTTTCAATTTTTTAGTATATATCAACGGTCGTTATGAAATTCTCGACAGTATCGTGGCATCTTTTACCGTTGAATCTTGCCGTGCAATGGCTAAAACTGCCTGCGTTCGATGTCGTTGCACCAGGTGGTCCTTGCAAATGAGTACTCGATATCCTTTCCAGCAGTTGTTGAAACTGTTCTTGGTTAAAAGAGATTGTCATCTTGGTGTGTAAACGTTTACTTCGTCGAACAATGATGACCCGTTGAGGTAGACACTCCAAAAAATCTTCTTATTTAAATAGACTTGACCAAACAAAGCCAAATTAGCGAATGTTGTCGAAGTCTAATTGATGCCATAAAATTAGTATTCCAAAGAAAGTAATATGCGAATACTAATCAAATAGAGTCAAAAAACAAGACAAAACAAAGCCTTAATTAGCGAAAGTTTTATCGATGTCTTTTAAAATCGTAGTGGTGTGATCCAGTGATTACTTTCTGCGAGTTTGCTAATTATTGTGACTAGACGCAGGGCCCAGATCGACTAACTTTACAAATCGCAATATTGTACTGCACCAAATACCAAATTCAAAACCGACAAAACACTGCCACGTAGTAGCTTTACGTTGAGCGCCAGTTTGTAGAATAAAACTTTATTAAATTCAAATAAAATTTATTACAATAATTATATTCAGTATAATAACAGTAAAACGGTATAATATATTAAATATTTTCTTCGTTAGATTTACTGCAATATATCTGATTATCTTCGCTCAGACCTTAACGGCAACGGTTACGGTTTAGGCGACTAAAATGTTGGCGCTTTTCGGTGCGCCATCTCTTCGATCGAACGGAATTACATCTTAGGTAAGGGTAAGGTAATGTTGGTTGCGAGTATTGTAGGGGCGAGCGTAATATAATAAAATATCTGCTACAGTTTTCATTAAACTTTTTTTTTCGTTTCTCGTACTTCAATTTCATTCTTTAGTATGTAAAATTAAAGAAAAAAATATAAAGGTCGTTAATATTCATGTTCAAAAGTAGCCTGAAGAGATATAAAGTACTCGACTTGGAACCTTAGAAAAATTCTGAGTGACCTTTTAATATTAAAATTTCGACTTGAAATTTTCAGGATCTTTATGATTTTTCTTATAGAAAAAAATGAAATAATGAGAAAAAAAAAATAAAAAAAACCGGTTTTCGACGATTTTGGAATTTTTTAAAAATTCGGAACGACCCTTTAAAAATGTTTTTTTGAGCTGTCCTTTGTAGGAGGACATAATAAACTAACATATTTTCATAGGAGACTTAAATAAAAAAATATTCGCTTTTTTGGGCCACCCTAGTAGGCATGCGCAAATACCTATTCGAAAGTCTAACGTTAACGTTAGCGTTAGCAGAAAAGTGCTAAAACTCTCTATTAATCATAACAGACTCCGTTATTTACGGACAAACTGCTCAAGGCCGTTGTTGTGGTTATGGTTATTTTTTGAAACGTAGCTTTGTTTATTTTACGTTGTATTGAAAATGCCTGGTTATATTTTCAAGTGTTTGGTCCCTACCTGCAGTAATAAAACCAGCCAAGATGACAAAATGTTCATAAAAGTTCCTCAAAATCTGGACATTCAAAAGCGATGGGGGGCTGCAGCAAAAGTAAAAAACACAAACTACCATCATGCTTTTATATGCGAAGACCATTTTGACGTAAGATATTTACCTATTTATTTTTTTTTTTTCAATTTGATATCAATTTATAAAACATAGTTGATCAACTTTGTAGGTTAATATACCTTATTATTTAACACCGAGCTTGTGGATACTAATAAATAATTGTATGAATTTGTTTTTATTAAAAAAATGTACTTTTTAGGTGGAAAAAGATGCAGAAAATTGGATGCAGTTCAAAATTATTGGTAAAAATTTAAAAATTAAACGAGATGTTGTGCCTCATAAATACATTGATAGACCACCTAAAATTCCGATTAAAAGCTCTTTAACTGACTCTGCCAAAAAAAGAAGAATTGAAACTTTGAAATGTATTGAAATAAAGGAAGAATGTTTAGCATCAACCTCATTCGATCATAATATATCATCACCGCAACTACCAAAAGCTTCTTCAAAAATAGTTGCCAGAAAGCTTTTCAAAATTGACAGTGAATCACTAGATGAAAAACGTATGAAAGTAACATCACATCTTGAGTCACCATCTGGCTCATTTCAGATACATTATTTAGGGAAAACTAAATACACATCAAAATCAGTTCAGGCAAAAATAACACCAATCATGAGAAGTGTGTCGACTGAGACCAAATATAAGGATTTTAAAAAGTTGTTCTCCTATTTTAACATTGCAAAAACTGACCGAGTCTAAACTAAAAGCTAGTTTGAAAAAACAAAATTTCCAAGTGATGTTAGTTCATCTTCTAGAGACTCTGCTACACTGTCAACATCATCCTGGAGTCAGACGAATACTACTTCCACTGAAGAAAATAAAGAAACCCTACATAGGCCTAGTTCTAGGAAGGATTCTACTTTATATTTAATAAAACAACATTCCAAATTTTATTTAGGAATTCCTGATGATTTATATAAAATGGTTGATTTTATTTCTAAAAAAGCACAAATTCCCTCAGATCATATTATACTAACTTTATGGAAAATTAGGTTGGATAATCCATATATTAGAATAGGAAGAGATTTTGATATCTCGCGATCTAGCATCCATAATATTTTTGTTGATTCTGTGCCAAAAATTGCCACTGTTTTACAACATTTAATATTTTGGCCTGAAAAAGATATTATAAAAAAATACTTGCCACTGCCTTTTAGAGCAAGATATAATGAAATTCAAAGCATCATTGATTGTTTTGAAATTGAAATTCAAAAACCTTCTAATCCCTTGAAACAATCTAGTACTTGGTCAGAATACCAACATTGTAATACAATAAAATTTTTAATTTCTTGTACCCTTAACGGATTTATTAATTTTATTTCAGAAGGCTTTGGAGGAAGAATTAGTGATACTGACATTATATCCAAAAGCAAATATTTGGAGATTTTGCCAAAGTGTCATGTAATGGCTGATGGAGGGTTTAAACATGTTGCTTCCTTACTTGAAGCCAAAGCATTGAAAGGGATCGTATTTAATTCCGTCCCCGTTCAATGGCAATATAAAGCATCCACCTATTCTATCGCTTTTAACCGCGGTAAATTCCAGGAACCAAAGTCGTAGATGCGCTGGAATAGAAGCAGGGAATCATCGCATGGGAACGGGAATGATTGATTGAATGTCAGTGATTGAACGGTGGGGAGATTGGAATGTCGTGATTCTTAAAAGGTGTAAGGTTTTGTTGGTTTTATTTGTGATACAAATGTAAGTGCCCTTTTTAAATCAATTATTATGTTTCAATTACTTTTATATTATTTAACTAGTTGATGGTTCACTATTTAGATTTGAATTTCACTGATATAAGTAATTTCATGTTTTTTTCTTGACGGCAGTTTTTTGTCTGTCATAAAAAATTGCTTGCATTCCAATTACGAGTTTATTTGATTTTATGACTTATTTTACTATCTAAATCAGTGAAAAATAGCATCCTTTTAATATTTTAATTTAAATATTTTTGAAGTTTATTGATATTTTGTAGTTATACCGAGGAAAATTTGCTATAATTTTTATTTGACATTGAGATTATTTTTTAGTCATTTTTAAAGTTCGGCAAGGGAAAAGTAATATTATATTAGTAAATTATGTGTTTTCCTAACATCAGATATTCACAGCATTGGCAGATCTAAGTTAAAAGTATAAAATGCCTTGTTGATTGATACTAAAATTTTCCGCCCGTGGCTGGGACAACATCGGGATAGGTGTCCCGGTAACTTACCTGATTTTGTCACCAGAATATTCAACTTTAGGTGGGTAGTAAAGCTGTAGAGTTTCCCCATTACCTTGTCCCTAATAAACCTTCTTCAGTTTTGCATCGAGTGTGTTTGAACCTAGTAATGCTCAATGTTTGTTATCTGATGAGTTATTGTTTTTAAAATATTTATTTTATTTTTGCCTTGCAGTATTAGATATTGTTTTTTTTTATATAATGTATTGAATATTATTGCATATATTTTCCTGTGTTTAACTCAAATTGAATATTATTTCATATATTTTTCTGTGTTTAACTAAATCATCGAGTAACTAAATGGTTTTTTTTTATATATATATATATATACTTAATTTGTCATTTGTATCCAAATTGACATTTGATTGGTTTTATTGTATTTATTATAACTTTGGGGTTTTCTTGCTGGTTCTTTCCCCTCATTTGATAAATTAATTATTTTTTTTATTGCACCGAACCAGACCTATATTTAATCTTTATAAATATATGTTATATACTTATAAATTTTTACATTCTGATTCTGTCATCTATAATATTTTCAATAAAGATTAGATATAAATCAATAGATGTTTTCTTTTAACCTTTACCACTCCCTCAATAACACGTAAGTAGCCAATAGATAACGAATCTTTCAGTCTGTCACTCGTGGTGTCCTAGTCACTTCATAGTCGATCACGCCGCCACTTTCTTTATTTCAGTTGGTTACACTACAGATTTTGGTGCCGTGACCAGGATATCTATTGTTAAGTGAAAACGTAGTAGGGAGTGGAAAAAGTTAGATATTATATTTTCCTATATTAATGTAATTTTTGAAGATTTTGTTAGCTGCCTTGTATGGTTTTTCTGTTCTTAGATTTTGGATTAACCATTTCTCTGAGAGCAGTGTTTCCTGAAAGTTGTCAAGTTAGAAGACAACGGCATGGAACCTCCAACCGGCGAATCTGTGATAACAGCTGATGTTGAAAAGTTGCCAAGTGGTACCAACACCATAGTACGCGGGAATTCTTCTACGGGGTCATCGGCGGATGCAGGTGTGAGCGTTCCGATTGTTATAAGTCCTACCATTCCAGATCCTAAAACCTCCCCTCCTTCCCAATTAAACAATCAGCCGAAAGTCCCGATAACCCTTGGAAACAAATAGCCCTGGCTTTCTCTCAAAATATTTATAACAAACCATCAGAACCTCCCAATTTTAGGTCAGTAGATCCAACTAACCCAGCCATTTTCCTTCAGAGACTTCACAAATATTTTGGGCTGACTCATGCCCCTCAAAAGGCCTGGCTTAACATAGCAAAGCATTCTTTACCATGTCCCGCTGGTGATTGGTCACTTCTAAGGGAGGATTTTTGGCATACTTATGAAGATTTTGCTCGGGATTTTAAAAATCATTTCTGGTCCAGTGAACGCCAGGCTGAGGAATGTTTTCGGCTCAGTGGGGTGCTATTTTCTGGAGAGGTACTAGGCTCCATGTCTGATTTCTTTTTGAAACAAGTTAAATCTTACCGTCTGTTTAATTCCCCCATTCCTGAAAGTGTGATAGTCAGCGATATTATGAGGCAGTTGCCTTTGCAAATTCAGTCTTTGTGGATCACAATCCCGTATAGAAGTATATTCGGTTCCTTGAGATTTTACTTGCAATTTGGCTTGAAAGTTACCTTTGAAGCCAACGACTGCCACTGCTGCGATCCTGGACCCTTATCATGTGATTCGTACCAGTGATTTGTTCCATTGATTAGGTTTGTTCCTCAGGGTACCAAGCTCTCATGGTCACCTTCTTAAGTTTTTGTGTTTATGTGGAGAGAAGCTCCTTTGTTTAGTTATAATGAGTTGTTGTTATTTTATCCTAAAAGGATGTTTATTAGCTGTCTGTTAAGATGGGTTGGTTATTTGGTTGCAAATTAGGGTATAATCAGTTTGGTTTAGATACTCCTTTAGAGCTGTTAAGATGTTCTTTATTTGACACATTTAGTTATAGTTCGGTATCATGTGATTCTTCTTCTGACATAATGATTTTAGATCAAAAGTTGTGTTTGTTGCACACAGCACTATTTGTTGTAATGAAATTGCTTTGATAGCATTGGTTGATTCGGGATGTGAACTTAGTTGTTTCAGTGAAGAATATTTTTGTAAACTGAGACAAGCTCCTTTTTATTGAAATATTACCAGTTGCTAGCACTCAATTAAGAGGCGCTATAGGCAAAAAAAAAACTGTCAGAATAAAAGATCAGGTTTGGTTACATTTTTCAGTAGTGGGTATTTCAGGCCTTTTCGATCAGGTGTTCCTTGTTGTTAAAGATTTAGTAAGACCAGCAATTTTAGGTGTTGATTGGTTAGCTAAGGTAACTACGGAGATTAAATTGTCAGATCAATCTTTAAAATTAGAGCATGGGGGGCGTAGTCTAACAGTGAATTTCAACCTAACTACTGGATGTTTTTCTAACGATACCAAGTCTGAGTGTGATGTTGTCGGTGGCCCAGGTCATCTAAGAGAAAACCTCTCAAATCTAGATTTTGTTTCCAATGTAAATGTCATGTCAACTACTGTTGAGGGATTTGTTAAGATTGATATAAGTTCTCATGTGGCATCGCTGGAGCAACTATTACTCACGGCAAAGCAAGTGGTTTGTCTGGACGAGGACAACAAAGATAATTTATTTAAGCTTCTGTCACAATTTCAGCATCTTTTTAATAAATATCCAGGCAGAACCCATAAATATCAGCATGTCATTAAAATGCGTGATATTACTCCTTTTGTTAAACGTGCGTATCATATACCTTTTCGTCATCGTTCTGCAGTAGACAAGGTCATTCAGGAAATGCTTGGTTTGGGTATAATTAAACGAGAACCCTCTGCATATGTCAGGCCTTTAGCTGTGGTCACCAAAAATGATGGCACTGTTCGTGTGTGTTTAGATGCTCGTTTGTTAAATTCAAAAATGTATGTTGATAATGATGCTCCTTCCTCACCTGAGGAAATATTTCAGTCATTACCACCAATTCGTTATATGATTGATTTACGTTCCTCTTATTGGCAACTCCCTTTAAGTCCCGATAGTATCCAATATGTTGCTTTTCTTTATTCTGGTAAAACATATACTTTCCAAGTTCTTCCCTTTGGTTTGAAGTCAGCTGGGGCTCATTTACTCGAGCTTTAGACGTTATCCTTGGAACAGAGCTAGATGAATTTGTTAAAAAAATATTTGGACGATTTCATTGTAATATCTTCTAGTGTTGAGCAGCACTTAAATCATTTGCAACAACTTTTCAGTAAACTTTTCGATGCCAATATGACTCTCAACTTAGAAAAATGCAGATTTTTCCAAAACGAAGTTAAATTTTTGGGACACATCCTTTCTTCGAGGGTTTTAAAATGAACCCCTATCAAATGCTCATCACGTTCATTATGGTCATTTTGTTACTTCAAAATTGTATGCCGTGCTTAAACTAATTTTGTATTTTCCGAATTCAAGGCGATGTATTCATAAGATAATTAGGTCATGTGACACCTGTCAGACATCCAAATTTCCTCAACGATATTTAATTGGAAAAATTCACCCTATTATGACCAACAATCCAGGGGAACTAGTCACAGCTGATTATTATGGCCCATTACCTGAGGGGCGTGGCAAGGTTTCATATATTTTTGTGATTATCGATTCTTTCTCCAAATTTGTTAAATCGTATCCGCTTAGAAGAGCACAGGCTGATTTCTGCCTTAAAAATAATCCAAGATTTTTCTCAAATTATGAAAGTTAAAACGATCCTAACTGATCACGGGACTCAATTTACCTCCCATATCTGGCAAGACATGTTAAAGCGACACAAAATAAAACTCACGTTATCTTCTATTAGACACTCTGCCTCAAACCCCTCTGAAAGGGTTATGAAAGAATTAAGTCGTTTATTTCGGATATTATGTCAACGCTCTCATGCTGGCTAGGCAAACCATCTGAAAAATATTGAAACACTGTTCAATAATACCCCTCACACTAACACTGGCTATTCCCTAAATCAAATTGTTTTTGGTACCCCTTCCTCTGGCGATTTAAATGATCTGGTTATGCGTTTCTTACCGGTGTCTTCCGTTGAGTCCGTGGAAGCTATTCACGAATAGGTCCGTGGCCGCCTAAGAGCCAATGCCGATCGTCGAATACAACATGGCCCGACACGTCAAGATAATATTACCAATTTAAAATTATATCTACAAAAGAATTAGTTCTGGTTTTTTATGTTTTTTTTTTTCAAGTTGTGAGGAAACCAAAGCAAACGTTATTATTACTGATTTTTAAAAAAATTATATTTGCAAAAATTTAATTCTGTTTTTTTTGTCTTATGTTTCATGACCTAATCGAGGAATTTTGGTGAGATATTGACTAGCATGACCGTCGCTGGAACTACCACAACAGGTGTTTACCTACTAGGGTTTTGAAAGTTTGATGAGCTTCAACAGTTTTCGCCTATCTAACTTTCAGAGGGGCGTCTGAAAGGGATCGTATTTAATTCCGTCCCCGTTCAATGGCAATATAAAGCATCCACCTATTCTATCGCTTTCAACCGCGGTAAATTCCAGGAACCAAAGTCGTAGATGCGCTGGAATAGAAGCAGGGAATCATCGCATAGGAACGGGAATGATTGATTGAATGTCAGTGATTGAACGGTGGGGAGATTGGAATGTCGTGATTCTTAAAAGGTGTAAGGTTTTGTTGGTTTTATTTGTGATACAAATGTAAGTGCCCTTTTTAAATCAATTATTATGTTTCAATTACTTTTATATTATTTAACTAGTTGATGGTTCACTATTTAGATTTGAATTTCACTGATATAAGTAATTTCATGTTTTTTTCTTGACGGCAGTTTTTTGTATCTGTCATAAAAAATTGCTTGCATTCCAATTACGAGTTTATTTGATTTTATGACTTATTTTACTATCTAAATCAGTGAAAAATAGCATCCTTTTAATATTTTAATTTAAATATTTTTGAAGTTTATTGATATTTTGTAGTTATACCGAGGAAAATTTGCTATAATTTTTATTTGACATTGAGATTATTTTTTAGTCATTTTTTTAAAGTGCGGCAAGGGAAAAGTAATATTATATTAGTAAATTATGTGTTTTCCTAACATCAGATATTCACAGCATTGGCAGATCTAAGTTAAAAGTATAAAATGCCTTGTTGATTGATACTAAAATTTTCCGCCCGTGGCTGGGACAACATCGGGATAGGTGTCCCGGTAACTTACCTGATTTTGTCACCAGAATATTCAACTTTAGGTGGGTAGTAAAGCTGTAGAGTTTCCCCATTACCTTGTCCCTAATAAACCTTCTTCAGTTTTGCATCGAGTGTGTTTGAACCTAGTAATGCTCAATGTTTGTTATCTGATGAGTTATTGTTTTTAAAATATTTATTTTATTTTTGCCTTGCAGTATTAGATATTGTTTTTTTTTATATAATGTATTGAATATTATTGCATATATTTTCCTGTGTTTAACTCAAATTGAATATTATTTCATATATTTTTCTGTTTTTAACTAAATCATCGAGTAACTAAATGGTTTTTTTTTTTATATATATATACTTAATTTGTCATTTGTATCCAAATTGACATTTGATTGGTTTTATTGTATTTATTATAACTTTGGGGTTTTCTTGCTGGTTCTTTCCCCTCATTTGATAAATTAATTATTTTTTTTTATTGCACCGAACCAGACCTATATTTAATCTTTATAAATATATGTTATATACTTATAAATTTTTACATTCTGATTCTGTCATCTATAATATTTTCAATAAAGATTAGATATAAATCAATAGATGTTTTCTTTTAACCTTTACCACTCCCTCAATAACACGTAAGTAGCCAATAGATAACGAATCTTTCAGTCTGTCACTCGTGGTGTCCTAGTCACTTCATAGTCGATCACGCCGCCACTTTCTTTATTTCAGTTGGTTACACTACAGCATGTTCATTGATAAGACCACCATCAGTAATTACTGGACAAAAATTGACAGTGGATGAAGTTAAGCAGAACAAAAGAATTACTTCTTTAAGAATTCACATTGAGAGAGTGATTCGTAGAGTCAGAGAGTTTTTGATCTTAAAACCACATGCATGTATAAATAATAACTTGTTACAATTCATAAATGATATTACTGTCATAGTTTGTGCGTTAATTAATTTGCAAACACCATTATTATAAAACATTTCTGCCAAACTATGTACAGGGCGAGAGTGAAATAATTCGTAATTTTTACTACTACTATCCTGTTTATGAAGTATTCTGACTGACTTGTCAATGCATAGCTCAAACTATTTAACATATAAAATTTAGAATTAATGTTATTTTTGTATCGACTTTATAAATAAAGATATGCCTGTTTTCTATTTATATGAGTAAGTCAATATTTATATGAGGACGTCTATTATATTTAAAAACCAAAGACGATACAGTCAAGACCAATGATAATTAAATATCAAGAAATATAGATTTTTTTTTAATTTCTTGCTACAGAGCGGAATTTTTTTTCAAGACCTCATCGAAAATTTTATGGATATGAAAATTGGTAGGTATTCAGATTCTCCTTTTAAAATAAAAAAACACAGTAAGATGGTAATCTATTTAAAAATAAATACATTTAAAATTGTTGAGCTAGTAACAGATTTTTTTTGTGAAATATCAATCTCTTTAAGAAATGAAATATTTTAATTCACTGGGATTATACCAGAATATATTAAATAATGTAATAATTCAAGTGAGTTAACCTATAAGCCAAAAACTGGCATTATATCTCCTCATTTTTTGTAATAAATTGTCATTCCATATTATGTTATTTTACTGCTTAAATGATCGTAGTAAAGTTTGCCTGTTATTTAATGCATTCTTTACAGGACTAAATAAATAATCTACAATAAACACAAATTGAATTTAATAATCTTCTATATTATGTTCAGATATAATGATTCTATTATTAAATTTATTTAACAAAAATTACAATTCGTTTAAAATATGCAAATTATTTAACAGTGTTCATTTTAAGTTCTGATACTTATGCAAAATAAATACAAACTCCACAAAAATAAATATCTTGACCTCTTCATTTTAATGTTTACCATCACTTCTTAAAATATTAAATTTGTAACTACAATTAGAGCGTTTAAACAATATTGACAAACAGTACTGTGATTATGACATCAAGACTAGCATAATAATGCATTGAAAATATACACTACATAAATCTGCAGTGTTAGTTACAATAAACTGTCAAGTGTCTTAGTATAAAGACTCGATAAATATAATGTAATTGAGAAATAAATGTAAATATCATGAGTAGTTATGCATGTTTATAGAATATTTATTAAAGAAAATTTTACAAAATTCGTTTTTTTTATTTTAATCAATTATAGCAGGATATATAACATTTTTCCAAAAAATATTTGCCTGGTCCATAACATCACTTAGTGCATGTTCATCAAAATCAACATCTAATATCTGAATTTCCTTATCAACTTCAAAATTTGGAGATGCCACACAAAACAGCCCTTTATGTTTTTTAGAAAGCAACATTTGTAGTTGCATTTGAAAATAAAACTTTCTGGTCACTTTGCCACTCGATATATAATTATTCAAACTCTTTTTTTTATATGGACATTTTACTTCAATGACATAATAATCAGAAATGCCATCTGGCAAAGCTCCAAAGATTGGGTAATTTTTATTTAAAAAAAGTCCACATTTATTAATGTTAATATTTTTAATTTCACTAACAATTTTTATCACTTTCGACTCTATTTTTTTACCCCTGTTTATAGCATCAGTCCCAATGGGTGGATTCGCCCCAAGAATTTTTTCTTTTAAACTACCTGAAAAGGTTTTACTTCTAGCAGTTTCATACAGTAATGAAGCTGTAATGCGTCCAAATCTAAGTTCAAACCATTCAGGACAGTTCGATTGCTGCCTTGTCAATAATTCTGCTTCCAGGCAAGCACTCTTTGACATACTTTTTGTCATAAATGCCATGAATTCATCAATGTTACTAGCAGTCTTCAAGTTTTTATAATTAATCCCGAATTGATGCAGACTAAGATTTGAAAACTTCGGATTTCTGTGTAATTGGAATAAAACACCTTGGCTTGTAGGAAATTCTGCTAATAGCTCTTTTAGCAATGTTTTATTAGGTGGCTCAATTTTTCTGTTTTTTTTTTGGCCAAATAGTGTTGAAAAACCCTCAAGTCATTAGAACGTCCTACTTTTGATAAAGATGACCCTTTCCAATAACACAATGTCGATGTAGTGAAAGGTTCTTTACTTCGACGATGCAGCCACAATAAGAAAGCAACACCATGTTTGCAACCACCTTAAAAAATAATAGAACTTTGTAACATTGCATGCACAGTTTTTTTAATATTTAGAGAAATTTATATTACCTTCAGAAGCAGAACAGTCATTCACAAGACACAACCTTTTCCTCTTGTTCGTTTATTACTGCGTCAACATTATAGGTTGGATACAATTTTTTAGTACAATCTTTTAAAAAATCACAAGTAGTCCACTGATACGTTATAACTCTATGTTTGAAGGCTGTATCATTCGGTAAAAAAGCTTTATTCGTTAAAATAATTATAGGTGTTCTGTATTTTAATACTTAACTTTAACATTAACGGTATCACCTCCAAACAACATTTTCAACGTATCAAAGGAACCAGGTTCACAATTTGGTTCATTCCACAACAGAATTCGTTTATTTACAGCCTCCATTAAAGGAAATGAACAAAATTTATTAAAATTACCAATTTGACCAAAATTAAAGAAATAATGAATGACACAATCAAAAAAATAATTTTTACCAGCAGATGGAGGTGCTATAATCTGCATTGCATTAACTTTAGGAATTTTTTTGTCTATAATATATAAATCTGTTAAAAATATTTTAATTAAATCTTCATCATTATTAAACTGAAACTGTAAAAATTCAATAGCTATTGTTAAACTTTCATTTTCATCATAATAATATTCATTGATATTTCCTTTAACTGACGCATATAATGGAGCTACTGAAATGGAATAATCGTAAATATTTTGTACAGTATAATCAATAAATTGCATAGAAAATACGTCAATTACAGTAGAAATGGTCGGATCAGAACGCCGGAAAAATTTAAATTTTGAATTTAGCCAAACAGAACTATTTATTATATTTAATAAGGGGCTTGACGGAAATTGCTTAAAGAATTCCAATAATTCTTCTTCTTTACTTCTGTTCGAATATTTGGAATTTTTTTTAAACGATTTGCCGCTTTTATAGATACCTGATCTACTAGAATGTGAAGTGGGTCCACTTTCGATGCAGTTAGAAAATTCATTCTCACTGCCGCTGCTCTCCACCATTGATTTTTTTCCAAGTTGGAGATATCTTTCGTAGGATAAATTTCCAATTTGATTAGGTATGCTCCTTGTTCTCCCGGCGATTTCAATGTATAAAAATTGTCTAGGCGGTTGAAGCAAATATTTTATGAGAAATAATAGTTTCGATGATGTCTTCTAGATTTTCCTTTAATTGGGAGACACTGGATTCTGGAACATCGACATTTTCCACTGGCATAGGAGCAGTCGTGGACAATGTGGGCGTGGTCCTCGTGAAACACATACCAATATAATCCTCCTGAAATTTTTTTTTCCACACTTCTTTCAAGAAAGTAAGTAGCTTGCTCTCTAGTGATGTTTGGCAAAACGTCATGTAAAATTCGTTCTCCTTTAATAGAACTTTGAATTCCTCGAAGGTAATTGTTGATATTGCTGATTTTCGTTTTCTTCAGTTTCGTTAAAATGGGTAAAAAAAGTCTTTAAGAGACGTTTGCCGTTGAGGTATTGTTCTTTTTGGCAAACAGTTACTGTCATCTCCAATAATTGAATTATTGTTTGAAGTAGAAGGCCCTGCATCGGCCATATCAATTCGAGTAAATTCAGCAGACAATCCAGTTGACAAATTTCTTCCGTTGTTGGACTCGCTGGCGGACTGTTCTGAATTTCCGACATCTTTTAATAGTATCTGAATAAAAATATAATGTTATATTCATTGTTAAAATATTTACATACTTAAAATACTACTCCAATAATGCCTGCCTACATTTAAATCTAAAATACCGTAAATAGGACAGGCCTCATAATTAATTTAGTCTTTTTTACATATAAAACAATGTATATGATGATTACTATGTCTATGTATGAAATCACACTGTAAATTATCATATGATTGTGCAAGTTGTAAAACAATATTATTTTCTATTTGTGCAGTGTAACAATTGACACATAGCAAGAGTTGAGGCTTCTCCGGTGGACTCAATTCTCCAGAAACATAAAAATGGTAGTAAAAACTACAATTAGTATCATCATCCCCGCAAGTGAAATGATCCAATACATCCTGGTGCGGGAATGACCAGAGAAAAGTAGGCTCTCCTGGTCCATCGTAGGTTAAAATTGGTTTTAAATTATACTCCTCTTGATATGGCAATGGTAGCAAAATCTTATTGAAAGGTACCTCAAATGTTTGCATCGCACATCGCGGGAGATTGAAAGATGTTTTCCGGGGTGAAATTAATTCAATAAAAACTAAAACAAAAAAATTACTTACTTCTAACTCTTGTATTAAATCAAACTCACACTCACTTTGATCTGCAGGCGAAGAGGAATTCATACTGTTGATTTCTAAATAACGAACAACTTTATAATGCCGGTAAAATTACAAACCTTTGGTTTATATGCCAGCGGTTCCGGCGGCATCCCCTCCCAAGGGGGGGGGGCATCATGTTTCATGGTACATGTCCTGCGGACGTACCGAAACGTCTTTACATTGCGAATTTCAGAGCCAATAAACTTTATATTATTTATAAAAAAAATCATTTATCATATCAGAATCCACTTTAGGTAAGTTATCAGAAGATCCTTCCATAAATCCAGTTTGTATTTTTGCCATTTTTAAAAAATTAACACTATATATCTGTACCTCAGAACCAGAGTATGTTAAGTCCAAAAACTTTATTTTTCAGTAGAGCTGTTTAATTAATTTCGTATTAGACTTTTTCAAATTATGAAACACTGATTTTACTAAATATTGTAACTATTTCATAATTAAATAAGTTTTAGGCATAAGAATAAATGGCATAATGGCAAATTTTGGTTTTGTTTTTTGTTTTTGATTTAAGTGACTTAACATAGTTTTGTATAAACAAAAAATATTTTTTTTGGATTTAACACGCATGTTAAGTACAAAGGTATGGACTTGACATATTTACAGTGGACATAACATTTAGATAAATCGGAAGGCAAAAATACTACCTACTTATTTATTATATAATTTAATGCTTAAGTGATTACAGTTTGGTCTTTTAATAAAAAAAAAATTATTTTTTATCCATCATCTTCGTTATTTCCATATTCCAAATTTTTGTAATAGTCATGGAATCTTTTTGGTACCCATTTTAGAAGTTTTTGTAAATGGCTGTACTTTTTAGCTGAAATTTTTTTAGGACCCTCCCTAATTGGTGAAATCACTAAAGGAGCATAGTCATTTGGTTTGTTTCTTCTGTGAAAGTTAACTTCTGAAAAATCCTTACTAAAATCGGTTTTGTAGTAGATGATTCCAGGGTTATTTCTTCTTACTTGCAAGTGAACTGCATGAGATATCAGAAAATCGTTGCCTGCGCTGTCTTTTTTCTTGTTGATATATAGTGCAGTTGATCCCTCGAATAAATGTTTAAATTCTTTAAAATCAGAGTATTCCATATTGACTACGGTGAATTGTTTTTTTGTTCCACACAATCGGACCATCTGCTGCCAATCCCAAGGGGTTATGATTTGAAATTGTGAAAGTTTCTTTCTTTCACGCTCTATCGTGGAGTGAACGGCATCAGCCTCCAAGTGTGTATGTCCTCTGGCTAGAAACTTGTGATTAACAGCAGTAATATTTGGCTTAATACGCAGGATCAAAAAATAACACATAATCATTAAAATATTTCTATTTTGACTCGGACAGTTATCCGACCAAATTGTTATTTCCTTGACTTCGTCTGAAACGTTCTGTTCAACCCATTTTATTAGACAAGATGCAATTTCATTTCCTCCCCGTCCGGCTACGCTTTCATCCCACATCATGCAGAAACTTTTTTCACAAGTTGCATCTTGGATAGTTAAGTTATATGTCCATAGCTTTAGAGAGTAAAAGCTCTGTGAATTATGTAAATCCGGTGTCGGTAGACATTTTTGAAGGTCAATCATTATGACTTTTTCTTGTAAGTTATTTCTCGACTTTCTTTTATCTTCCGATTTCAGTTTGTATCTGTTAGTCGTATCTGCAAGATGCTGATCGTATTCAGTTTGTAGCTTCTTTCGAGAATCAAGTGATTCTGACTCACGAATCTGAAGCTGAAGTTGATCACATAAGTCACAGGTGTCGTTGTCTGGGCTCTTGAATGAATAGTTATATTCATAGTTGAAAATCTCCGAGTACAGCCACTCCTTTGCAATACTTTCGGATCCAAAACCATTTTCTTTACATTCTTCTAAGTAAAGTCTATACATCCTACTTATATTTAAATGATTTCCCAGGTACTTCTTCTTGGTTCTTTCCCGAGAGTAATGGGATTCGTACGTTGGAAATTTTGAAATGTGGTTTCGAACATTTTGTCGAACTTCTTCTGAGATTTTGTTTGCAGGTTGGTGCCTTCCTCTTTTATCAGGCGTTACAATACCTCCTTCCTTTTTCTTTTTAACTGCAGTGTCTACTGTTTGCTGGGAGATGCTTAGGGTATTTAAAAAAAACTTCTTACAAACTGTTTCTTGTTTTCCTTCTGTTTCGAAGCTATAACAATTGGTAAAGATTCTTTTTCCTCTTCTTTCACCAGTCTTTTCTCTGCGTCTTTTTATTGGTACCTGTGTAACTATAGATGCTATGTACTGTCTTCTCATGTCTACTGTTTTTGATGGACTCCAAAAATTGGAATGTATAGTCTGCCGGCGTTCTTCAGGAAATCTATTTTTACATGAGAGTTTGCAATTATCGCCGCAAGATTCTTTTAGGAACTTTGGGTTCATAACACGACTTCCGCTATCGGTTTTGTATCCCAATCCTTAGTACCGTTTCCTTTTCGTAACATTCTTCTTCCAATTCATTGGGTTTGCTTTCCTTTTGCGAGTTAGGTTCTTCTTTGCCTCTTCGTTTTGGTCCTCGTCAGATTCATTTTCATCGGAATAGTTGGGGTCCGCCACATCATCATCGTCGTCAAAATCTACAAATTCTCTTTCAGGACTTCTATGTAGCTCTTCGTCATATTCAGGAGTGACGTGCAAAACTTCTTGGGAAATATTTGGTTCTTCGTCTTCATTGGGACTTTCTATGAGATCAGCATTTTGTACTACTTTTTCTTGTATATTTTTTACTGATTCTTTGGGAGTATCTTCTATTACGTTTTGTTTAACGCCTGTTTGGAGCACAAGATGTGACTGTTGTAGCATTTGATTACATAAAAAACCCAAAGACGGAATAACACATGTCATGGGAGTTTGGCTTTCATCTCTATTATTTTCTGAAACAAAAAAAAAACATAAAATTTTTGCTGTAAGCCGAAAAATAAAAACCAATCAATCAAGTTAAGTCACTATTATTATGAAATAATGCTAGTGCTAAACTATGTTAAGTCCGTTACTCCGACAAAAAATAATTTTATGCTTCACTAACTAGTAAGAACTTGTTGGATATAAAGGTAATTATTGAGAAAGCAACCAAATCACTACAATTTAACCGAAAACCACAGCATGCAACAAATATTTTGCAAGTACTTACCTGTTTTTTCTGTGGTACTGGCATCTGCGATTTGAACATTTTTAATATTTTGAACATTTTGTTTCTTTTCTATGTAGTTTTTTACTATCTTACTTGTCCTAGAGGACCACGGTACATTTTTATTAAGAGACATATTAAAAAATGTGCTGAACAAAAAACGCGAGAGGTTAGGTATGTTAACAGGTGGAGTTGACATTACAAACTGAACGTGAATCCAGAGGCAGACAAGGTTAGTCCGACTTAACATTGTTTGGCTTAGGGTGACTTGTGGACTTGACGTATTTTAAAATCAGGTATTTTCGTTATTTTAAAAGATGCGGAACAGTGGAAAATACCAAAAAATGCGCCATACAATTTTGAGTGACTTAACATATTTAGCTAAAATTTGGTAAATTTGGACTTAACATAGTCTGGCTCTGGGGTACAGATATATAGAATTTAAAAGAAAAATCAAAACAACAAACTCAAAACTCAATCGAAAACTAGGTTAGGTTGTTAGGTTATGATATATGATTAAATACATTTGTAAATATTTAAGTAAAAATGGTATTTAATTTTATTGTTGCTTATTTTGTACATGTAATTCTCTTGTTAGTATTTGTATTTTATTTACCTATTTAAGATCTGTTACTGGAAAGGACTACAGTGAAAAAGAGCAATTATGTCAAGACATCTATGATACTATGAGCCACTTTAGAAATAAGCCAAAACAAACAATTTCGAAAAAAAAAACGTGATAGAAAATGCAGGCAAAGCTAATGGAGATATATGGGCTAATTAATAACTCAATAACCGAATTTGGATCTATTATAGATACTGAAGATGGTACTGAAGACAGTATTGGAAAAAGTCCAATCATGCAGGGAACGGACTTACCTCACCATGAATATAGTAGTAAGAATTATTTGCAATGTATTTGAAGTTTTAACTAAACTATTATTATAATTTACCATAAGTAGAATCTAAACTTTTAAATAATATATCTTCATATTTTTTGTTTCAGATCTTATTGCTAGGAAAGAATGCATTTCGACCTTTGTAGAAACGAAAGAAAATGTGGAAGTTTTATCACAAACTCCTGGACAATCGAAGGTCAAAGCACAAAATCCTGGACAATCCAAAGTCTTAGCGCAAAGTCAAAAATTTTCCGTAAGTAAACCAAGTCCAATTATATCTAGAAACATTTCGATGAAAATGTTCTTCTAGGACCTATTCGAGCACGTAAAAGAAAAATAAATGTTCAGCGGCAGGGACCATCATACTTAGAACAGTATGATAAATCTCAGGTAGAGTTGAAAAAGAAAGAGCCAATATTGGAGGAAAAAGAATTTCTCTAGAAGAGAAAAAATGGTGCCAGCTGAAAAAAAGGAGAAAAAAGTTACTGATGGGGAACAAACAAAAGAATTAAATAAAATTGTAGAAAGACAAGATAAAATTATTGAAACACTTTTATTGCAATTACAAAAATAAAGATTTAAAAAAATATACTAGGTGCTTAAATGATAAAAGATGTCAGGTATATCAAAGATATAGTCATTTAGATTAGATGTGATAAGAACAAACAAACTTTGTATTATAAAAATTATGTGATTAATCATTCCTTACATAAAAATGTCAACTTTTAGTATTAAGACTTGTTTTTTTCTAAAAAAATGTTTTAATTTTTGTTTTATTTAGTAGTTAAATAAAATAAAATATAAGTATAAAAATGTTCAAGGTTTTTTATTAAAGAGTTTTGTAACAAATATGAAAAATCTAATTTACCAAATACTGTTCTAATTGTGGTGGTTGAATATTAAAAAACTGAGCAGTTTCACTACCATATAGGCAAGTATATCAATTTGTAAGTATAGTAGATGTCTTATACATACACTCAATATCTTGCAAAAGAAGTTTTTGATTTTTTTTTAATCCAAAAACGTAAATTCACTTATTGTTTTTTGAAATCTATGGAGATCTATGTAAACTAATCTATTGCAAAATACATAGACCTTCAATACCTTAAACTAATTTCTTTTATCAAAGTAGATGACTTTTTAACAATTTACTCCTTACATGTAGATACATGATCTCCAGATCTTGTCCTAAAGTTATTTGGGATTCGAAGAGCTCCCGCGAGTCTTGGCATGTCTTCTCTTTGGAACCGAAAATAGAGTTTTATAAATTTATCCTCAATTTTATTCAAATTAAAATGTGGAACTTCTTCAATCTCAAAAGCAGGCATTTCAAAAATATCGCCAAGAATAATCCTTCTTAATAAACTGTTATTTATTCCGTTGGGATCTCTTCGGACAATAACATTTTCTACAGCTTGTTCCATTGTAAAATTGCAAAAATTATGGTTATTATTACATAAAACCAAATGAATTTAATTTGAGCGTAAATCACTGTCAGAAATCTTTTATTTTTAGATGAATTAAAATCTCCTCTTTTTCCTTTTGGAGTAATCGTCATCGTTAATAAATATAATCATAACGTTTAAAATTGACGTTATTTTTGCTGGCTTAAAAACTTCCTACAAAAGCGAGGCCCGATGTATTCAACACACCACCCGAGGCCCTCCTGAAGGAGTGATTTTTTGAATATATATTTTGATGTTTTTGAATGTACTAATAATGTTAAATTATAACCCCACAGGAGGGGTAATATATTTCTAAAATTTAAACATACATGTTTTCAACGTACATGCTAGCCCCTTAACATTATTTAACTGACATGAGAGGCCCCCTGTTTATAAATTACTTTTTCAATGTACATACGAGTCCCTGCGACGTTGTCAAGATGGGTCCATAAAATTTGCCCTTCAAAAGGTTTAACTCTTGCAACAAATCTCTTTTCAATGAGTTCACGCGTGTAGTGGTATAATAGGTTTGTTCCAACACGTGCAAAAACGGTAATATTACGGTACAAAACATGCGGTCTATAAAATTGTTTACAGCGGTTGACTTGCTTCGAAATATTATCCATTTCACTTTGTGCGTTTTTAGAATAATCTATTTTACGGAGAGAAAAATGTTATATAGAGAAGTTGTAGGTATTATAGAGATGCCTATAAAAGGAGATATTTTACATCTTTATTCGTTTGTTTTATTATATTCTAAATAAAAAAAATTGGTTGGCGAAGGTAGTTATTTAAACTATATCATCCGTTTAAAACAATAAATCTCTGACTATAATTATTGTTTTTACTCTCTAACATAAAACATAAACAATTGTAATAAAGACAAAACAAAACCATAATTTTAATCGTAAATCTGTCTCGCTCAACACTGGATTCCAATGATTTAATTACGCCAATTTGACATCAGCAAAGATTTTGTCAAAATTAGAATCGAGATATTTATTTTTACTGAGGGTGAGAGGAATAATTGACATTGTTTGTTTAGAAAGTGAAAATATAGAAATGCAAAATTTTAAAATATATATTTTTTATTTTAAGTAAAAGAAGAAATACAAAATTATTCATAGAAATGTTTCTTAAGTTTGCTTTAGTAAAATTTACGCATGTCAGAGCATTAAATTATTCTTCTTCTTTTTAGGTTTTATTTTGAATTTAATTCAGAATCGTCCGTAGTTATTACGGTCATGGGACATGAATCGTATCTTTATATTTGTCGATCATAGCCTACTTCAGAAACATTTTTTTGTAGATAACTTTTGTAAATGAAGGTATGTGTTCCGCTGGAACCACTGTTTCAAAATTTGTTTTAGTTTTTATGGAAAACAAACCAAAAATTTTAATATCACTTTTTTTAAGCTTTTAAGAATTTGTATTCCTACTTTATTTTTATCAATTTGAAAGAGCTCACCTGCTAAGCGATTCCGGTCGAATACCGGGACCGGTTAATATCAGTTCTTAATGCTATTTAGGCCCGCAGCTTTTGATATAACATTCTCTTTCCCAACTTACGTCATTTTGACGGAAAAAATATATATACAACCTATTATTGTATCTATAACAATTTATGATATAGGGTGTTTACCAGGGGTGTTTAATACCGGAATTTACAATAATCGTTTTCATTAGTTTTGGTGAAAATTGATACACATTTTAGTAGACTGTACTTACTTGTGTTAATCAAAGATAAAAAGTTGAATAAAAATATTTTAGAGTTGCAACTTTAGCAATTTTTTATATTTTATGAACTATTCTGAATGAAAATAATAAAAAATTGTCATAGAAAGGTGAATGTCTTGTTGCTACTTTAAATTTAATTAATTTAACAGATAATAAAGTGACTGTATTTGAATAGTTTAGAAGCAGTATCAAATTTGGATATTTTCGATTTTGTAGATGAGATTGGATGCACTGAAAAAGCATATACATTATTACAGCATGTCAATTTTACATCACAAAGTCTACAAGACGTAAGTGACAATTTAAAGAAATGTATTATTTTTATTATCGAATAATACTTTTCATTGAAGATGATTTTATTTATTTATTATGTTTGCCATGTTTGTTTTAGACTAATATTGATGTTGAAAACAATATTGGCAATGTTAATGTAAGTAACAATATTGGTAAAAATGAAAACATTTTAATTTCAAAAAATGATAATGTTCCTTTTTATTTAAAACTAATAGAAAGAAAATGATGGAATCGTTATAAGTATGTATATTTTACAAATTTAAAATTATTATTCCAAATAAGTTGAAAACGGATATGAAGAATGAAGATGGGAAGAATAAATCCTTGCACAAGACTAACAAAATAGTATTTAATATCTCGTAAAATTAACTATGTTTAAAGGTTAAAGAGTCTTATCATCAGACTTGCAAATCTATTAGAAACATATTTTATAGAAAACTTGATGACAACACAATCGTAAAAAAAAATATATAAAGTGGCATGTCGTGTTTTGTAGTTAGGTACATGGAAGGGGGGAGGCAGTGAATATTATGTACTTTGTCCCGGTGGTGGGAGCTGTCGTTTAACCTGTCAAATTCAAAATAACGTTTCACATCGATGAAGTTTTTCGTTTTAGCTAACAATTAAATAATTTTCTTCTAGTAGTCTATAACAATAAAAAAAACCCTTCAGTGGCGGGGCAAGACCTAAATTTTATGTGGGCCAGATACATTTTTGCGAAGCCCTCTGATGGCGTAAGAAAGATTTTATATAGTGAAATAAAATTGAAACTTGTATTCATAAAAATCTCTTAGACTTTAACTAATATTATTAGGTAATTATTACTTAGCAGTAAAGAATTACAGAAACATACATTTCCTGCTTTTGGCTTTACTGAACTTCTGTACCATAATCCAGAATAGATGCTATATCTGCTTCAATAGATAAAATTTACAGTGCTAAAATTCTTTGCTGGCCCATTGTACTTTTTAATTTTTTTATTAGTTTTAATTTTGAAAAGCTCTTTTCAGCAGAAGTTGTACTTACTGGTACTGTTAACAAAATTTGAATGACGATATAAATATTTTGATAACTTTCTTTCAACTTATTTTCTATTATGTATTGGAGCAGCTGTTTTACACCTTTAATGAAATCAGGTAATTTTGGGATCATTATTTGTAAATCTTCATAAAATTCGTAAGGTTTGAAATCACTGCTCTCGCCCACTCGAGAACAGTCCACTTTAAATAATTTTAAAGGTGATTCTTCTAAAAACAAATACAAAAATAAGTTAAAAATCATATAAAGGGGACGTCTTAGGAAAGAAATAGAAAAGAAAGAAGAAAAAAGGGAAAAGGAAAGAAAGAGAAAGAGCGCAAACAAAAAACGCACCTTTCAAATGATTCACTCTGGAATCAAATATTAGAGGAAAATAAAAAAAAAAAAAAAACAGTAAACCAAATCGAAACGTTCTGTTAAATATAATAATTCGATTTTTAGTTTTTAATATAATTATATTGTTTTATAAAAAAGTAGTTTATTTTTAATATTCTTGCATAGAACGATTGCCAAAGAGAAGTTTTATACTGATACACTATATGTGCATAATAGTTTAAATATTTCACCTTAACGCGCAAAACTTTTAAAGGTTCTAAACATAAAACCATTTTTTTATTATTTTAGTTCAATGGACCGGTTTACTTTTTATTTAATATTTATCCCTTTCAATCAGTGAACCTCATTCTCACATCAAAATCTGTTTATACAAACAGAAAACAAAATAAGCGAATATATGGCCATTTACAGGATTCTACCAATTTAGCATACATACTTAGTGAAAATTGTAGTTTGTGCAACAAGAGTAGATATGGACAATCCACTAACAAAAATCTACAAATTTAAAAAATTATTTTAGGTTGTTAAGACAAAATAATTAATTTTAAAATAATTTATGAAGTTTATTAATTTATAAAATAAAATAAAAATTGTCCTGAGCCCGAATTCGAACCCGGGCTATTGGTTTGAAAGGCAGATGCTCTGTCCACAGCTCCACGGCCACTTTTGTGATTTTAGTTTTAATACTCGTAATTAAATTAGTTTCATAAAGTTTAATAAAAAATTTTAAAATGTTAAACAAAAAAAAATGCTATTATTTATCGTTTTTACACAAAATAACTTTCGTTTTAATGTATATTTAATCTCAATAACCAAAAAATATAATGGCCAATTAGTTTGGCAGAATTATCACTAACTTAAAATTTTAAAAATAATAGTGGTTGGGTGTCCAAAATATGAACTGTTATTGGTGGATTTTATTTTTTTGCAGTGTTCTCACTACCTTGAATAGATAATAAATACTAATATTCGTTCAGTTAAACGTAATAGCATACTTTTTCGTTTTGTAGTCTGCTAATATAAATGTAGGTGTAGAATAACGATATTACCTATTTGTTATTTCACTACGGTGCCACTTCGAGAGATATATATTGGAACAAAAAACAGATTTGGTTAAT
Organism: Psylliodes chrysocephalus; assembly: GCA_927349885.1. Taxonomy (NCBI): domain Eukaryota; kingdom Metazoa; phylum Arthropoda; class Insecta; order Coleoptera; family Chrysomelidae; genus Psylliodes; species Psylliodes chrysocephalus. The sequence continues at coordinate 94,487,923 of OV651814.1, read as the reverse complement.
GTTTAGAATTTGGCATTCTTTATTATTTAAAATTATTCGTTATTCGTTGTTTTTTATATTAAAATTAAAATACAGAGTGTTTGAAAGTTAACATTCTTTTATATGATTTTTGCTTACATATAGGTAGTTCAGATGTGAGAAGTAAACAAAATAATTATTTTTCAAGGGTTAAGGAAAGCTGCAGTAAATCTTTGAGGCGCGAGGCCCTTCAGGCCGCGATGCCGTAGGCGGTGGCCCACATCGCCCATGCTTTGCGCCGCTTCTGAAACCCTTTGCAAGCATTTTTATCGTCGAGTTTTGCTACTTTCGGTGTAAGTTTAGACATTTTCTCACATCGATAATAGCAAAACCAGACGGCACAAAGGATTTTTTTTATTGTTATAGACGTATAAGAAGCAAATTATTTCATTGCCAGAAAAAAATTAAAAATTCCATCGATGTGTAACATTATTTTGAATTTGACAATTTAGACGAGAGCTCATACTACCGGAACATATATTTATGTTGTTTACCCCTCTCCTGTACCAAACTACAAATAGCAAACAAAAAACACGACATGAAACGGTCGCTTAAGAAGTGTTGTATACACCTTGGCCGTAACTGCAAATTTCTGATTCGATCAAAAAAGATCAACTTTACGGCCTTGGTACACAAATAACAATTATAATTTTTTATCTGTTTTTATTTTTTTGATAATTATTTACACCAATCCTTGTAATGGGATTAACTTGGGGGTTTAGTGTGTTATTTATTGAAAACCCTATTTACGAAAAAAAGAAAATTGTGTATCTATTTAAGTAGATCCATTTAAATGTTAATCAAGATTTGAGACATTAAAAATATTAAAATATTTGTGTTCTGTACAAAACTAGAAAATTGTAGATGTAGATGTGTCAAACTAAATAAGTTAAAATAATACTAAATTTCAAAGTGATGAGAAAATAACTAATATATAATAATAACAAATAATCCATCATACTCATAGGTATGAGGGATAATAAAGACTCTAATCAAAAAGAAGTATCAAAAGTAAAAGGTAAAAAAAAATAATTTTAAAATAACAAAATATGTAAGCAAAATAGAATGTTATGGTTAACCTAACAAATGAATTTTAAAAATTATAAATATAAATTTGGAAAAATATAATTTTCTTTAATTTGGATTTGTTTCTTTAAACAGATACAATTAGGATCTTCGAGAGCTTTATTGATTTCAAAATATGCGAGCCTTTGGTACACTGGTGAATTAAGGACACATCAGAAATGGAAAAATTATGATTAGTAGCAATAAGGTATTTTTCGCGGCATAAACCAACATGAACGTTTATGATAATATATTATGCTATTTAGACGTCTATTAAATAACATAATCTATCATAAAGGTTCATGTTGGTTTATATCGGGAAAAATACCTTAATTATATGATTAGCAAAAGCCGACAAACTATTACCTCTGTCAGTTCCCTTAATTGTATTGATATAAGAAGAATGTTCACGAATGCGATGTTTAGTTCTTCTACCGCATTGTCCTAGATAGACAAAGTTACAGGAAGAACAGCTAAGTTTATAAATGCCAGACTCATAGAGAAGTGGAACTTTGTCTTAGTTTTAAAGAAAACTTTAATATTATATAAGAGATAGGGCCAACATAATATTGTAATGAACCTGAGAATAAAGAAGTATCTAATTGAGAAGTGTTTATACGAAGGCTTAGTTTAAGTTTAGTAAAGACTCTAAAATATATATAATTATACTTTTTCTTATTTTTTTTAATTACTTTGCTCATCTAAGTCTTTATTATTTAAAGAATATTTTGAAAATATCGTTAATTTCAACCTTCATAGGTTTAGATCCTTATGTCTCTCCAATATTTGTTTTCTTATTCAGGTTTTTTCATCTAAAGTTAATTTTGTGATGTTTATTTCTTTCTTTGTATCCTATTTCACTTGAAAAGTATTTTCTATTTTGAGTCTCTGTTCACCAGTTAAAGCTTTTTCAATTTTTTCTTCACTTAATTGAACATTGTCGATTTCTTGTAATGTTTCTTTATTCTCCTCCAAAGCATGTGTCTTTTGTCTTGATATACTAGCCTCTTCAGTGCATTGCAGTTTCTGATCAAATTCATTTTATTTTAACAGTTCTTGGTTTAACGCAGAATTAATAGACTTTATCGTAGTCAAATATTGTAAGCTTTTTCAGTTTCTGGATTTTTCTCCACTTCGAACTACTCTTTCGGTTTTATCTTCTCTTCGACATGGATTAAGAAGTACGTCTTGAATTATTAATAATCTAGGATTATCAGCAGACTATGCACTATTTAATCAGCTCACTACAGGATGGATTAAAGCTTAAGTTTGAAATTTGATATTTTTCTTTTTATCCGTTTTATAACTCGAATACGGTTCATTTTAGGGAAGTCATCTATAGGAGAAGATTTAGAGACAATAACATCAAAAGTAACTTTTAACATGATTCCTATACTTTTTTTATCTGTCTACAGAAAAGAAAGTAAAATTAGCTTTGACAATATTTTTTTAGGCAACCCATTTGCAGTATATTTATAAACATATTTTAATTATTAAAAAATATCTTTTATCCGGAAAGCTGATGGTTGAAGATCGACCTTACTTCGTATCCTGTACTATTACTATTAGGAGGAGAATTAACAACTGGTTCTGATAAAACAAATTGGGTTTCACTGTTACATTTGCCATTTTCCTTACTTAAACTAACACTTTTTTATGTTCACCAATAATGTCACGTTAGGATTTAGTAGATGCTTCTTGCTCACTGACACTAGAATATTATTATCTATCTTAATTTTATTTTGAAGATATTGTATGGAAGCAAAAACTACTATTATCTTTATACAATGATTTCAGTGCCTCTTGTAGACAAGTTCCTTGTTATCAATAGTTGAAAATAAATAATGTTGTAATTCCAATTTTTCTGTAATAAACTATCTCCTCAATCCCAAAATCCAAAATTCAGTTTCCCTGATGAAATTTAATCTGCCTTTCTCTTGCTGTGAGAATATTAGGAGTGGTTAAAAATTTAAATCGAGTTTTAACTTCTCTGGAAAACATTAATTTGGACGGCGTTTGTCCAGTTACACAGTGAAGTGTATTGCTATAAAAAAATATATTTACTTATAAGTGTAGTCATACTTTGTGATTTCTCTTTGCTACACAATTTTTTATTCAATGCAAATTTAATTGACTTAACCGAATTTTTAACAGAAATTAATTCCACTATTCTTACAAAAAATTTGAAATTTCTCAAAGACAAACTGGGGATAATTACCTGAAATAATAGTATTTGATAATCCGATCCTAGCAAAACAGTCCTTTAGTGTTATATGGTACTAAATAAATCTGGACTTGACCTGATGTACACCTCAGTCAGTGGTTTAAAAAGGTATATTGTAAACTTTTTAAAACACCGAAAGTCTTTTATATATATGTACTGATATCTATATTCTGTCACTGTGAACCCCCAAAATTTTGGTTACAAGCCGCCACTGATTGCCATTATGTTTTAAGCCTAAAACTGAAATACCCGCCCTTGAGTCCAACTCCATAATTTAAATAATATAAAAAAAACACTCCAAAAGGGGCGTTTATTGATATTACAATCTGATCAAGAGTTGATCAATGAGTAATTTTGTTATAACCTAACTTAACTAGGGTTGCAATCTTAAAAACTAAAGTTCTACTCGCTAGTATACCTTAGGGTCTGATAATTACACTAAACTAACGTGTAACACTAAATCGCACAATGCTTTGCTTTGTTATTATATTATATCAAGATATTACACTTAGGGCTTTTTCAAACAGTGCGGCTGCGATGCGATTTTCCGTTTGCGACATATCGTATCACACAAGGCAATACAATTTCTTCTCCAACGATTTAAAAATAAAATATTGTGCGCAGTGTTGTCATTGTTCAGTTGCTCTTCGCATTTAGTAGAGTGTATTTGCAGTATGTATAATAGAAGACGAATTATTTTATTGGCATTGCTACATCGAAGGCGGAGGAAACGTAAAATTATTGCTAGATGTAACAATGGAGTGAATCGACGTTACTGGGTACATCCACTTTTACAAGTAAGGTACATCGAAGGAGCTTTTTACACTGTCTTTGAGAAATTGAGACAACATGAGGACACATTTTTTAACTACTTTCGAATGACAGTATTAACGTTCGATTACTTACTTTCTCGTTTAAGAATATAAGTAGAGAAGATACTTTAATGAGAGACTGTATCCCGCCTACTCAAATGCTAGCAGTGACTTTAAGGTAAGTAAGTACTAGTGTATAAAAAAATATTGTTTATTCCAAATCTCAAAAATTAGTAAAATACAAAATAAAATGTTTACTCTAAAACTTAAAAATAAATGAAACACAAAATATCTAGATAGCTAAATAAATCTGTCTTGCGAATATGATTCGGAGTGGTGTACTTGGGCCATAGTTTCGAATGAATGGGATGATGGCGGAGGTGAAAATATCGGAAATGTACTCTGCGAGTATGCAGGGGATGAGTTCGAGTAATTAGATGGCGACTGGACAGAAGTAGTACATCGATATTTATTCTTGCTTCTTTGAATAAGTTGCAACATATCCACCAGAAATTGCAGTTTTTCGTTCTGCGTCATACGTCTGACAGACGGCAGAAGTGACAAAAAGAAAGATTCATCCTCATCTGGCCGATGTTGTTCCTGCTGAGACGTTTGTAAAGCTTGAATTAAAGCTTTATCTACTTCATCATTATCTGTATTTCTTCGTTTTTTATTTTTAGGTTTTACCAAGTGGCTAGAGCGAATTATGGAGCCTAGTGCAGGATCGCGACGCTGCTCATTTCCGATGTTTCATCGTCTTGTGTTCCTTCACCTTGTTCCGCCGCTATACTTGAAATGGTTTCATCCTTGTCCAAAATTTTTAAAAGAAATTGTAAATTATCCTGGTAAAGATATTTTTTTGTAGTTTCCTGGCCTGATCTTTTTTTTAGGGACTTGCTAAATGCATCCCTCCATTTGTCTATGACAATTTCCTCTGAAAATAAAAAAAAATGCTCTAGAAAATAATAGTTACCTAGAACTGTGCGGTAACTAGGGTTTGGATGTGTCGATGGAACACACATTAGACTAAAGACGGCCTTACACTGAGGCAACCATAGGCAATCCAGTTGCCGGCCGCATGCGATGATTTTAAAGTGCGCTAATCTATTCGCCGCATGCGGTTGGTAGCAATCACTGCAGCATGCGACTACTTCCTCTACACCTATTGCGACTGGTTTCTTCAACTTTTATTAATTGCAAACGGTTGCTGCCGCGGCTTATTTAATTTTGAGAGCACGAAAACAAAAAAGATGAAAATGCACGATATGGTGTAGGCAGTTATTTATGAATAGTGATGATAACCAAAACGATTTGTTTCGAAATTTCGCACGTATGGATAAACATGATTTTGATTACCTTTTAAATAAAGTAGCTCCTTTAATTTCTAAAGCTGATACCAATTTTCGATGTTCTATACCAGCAAAAGTTAAGTTGTATTGCACTTAAAGATTTTTGGCGACTGGTGACTCCTATCGTTCGCTGATGTATCTGTTCCGAATATAAGACTCTACAATTTCCCTTTTTATCCGTGAGATCTGCGGAGCTATAATTCTAGTTCTAAAGGAATATATTAAGGTAAGGAAATAAAGTTTCTTTGGTAGGTAATTAAAAATGATTTATTAGGTGATATTTTCTACAGTGTTAGGAGATCGTCAGAAAATGATATATCAGCTGAAGATATATATGTCGGTCGATATCGTTAATAAATTCTGCACGTGATTGATCTGAAGGAGGAAGGTCGTTTGTTTGTGGGTTTTGTGACTGCGTGGGTGCTGAAAGGCAGCTAAATGAATCTGGAGCAGAATGAGATGACGATAAAGGGGGTGGGCAGAGTTGGGTTGAAGGAATAGAGTTCTCCGATCTTCCCACATCAGGCTCGAATTTTCTCATAGCAGCGTCAAATAAAATATTATTTATTTATTTATTTATTTATTTATTTATTTATTTATTTATTTATTTATTTATTTATTTATTTATTTATTTATTTATTTATTTATTTATTTATTTATTTATTTATTTATTTATTTATTTATTTATTTATTTATTTATTTATTTATTTATTTATTTATTTATTTATTTATTTATTTATTTATTTATTTATTTATTTATTTATTTATTTATTTATTTATTTATTTATTTATTTATTTATTTATTTATTTATTTATTTATTTATTTATTTATTTATTTATTTATTTATTTATTTATTTATTTATTTATTTATTTATTTATTTATTTATTTATTTATTTATTTATTTATTTATTTATTTATTTATTTATTTATTTATTTATTTATTTATTTATTTATTTATTTATTTATTTATTTATTTATTTATTTATTTATTTATTTATTTATTTATTTATTTATTTATTTATTTATTTATTTATTTATTTATTTATTTATTTATTTATTTATTTATTTATTTATTTATTTATTTATTTATTTATTTATTTATTTATTTATTTATTTATTTATTTATTTATTTATTTATTTATTTATTTATTTATTTATTTATTTATTTATTTATTTATTTATTTATTTATTTATTTATTTATTTATTTATTTATTTATTTATTTATTTATTTATTTATTTATTTATTTATTTATTTATTTATTTATTTATTTATTTATTTATTTATTTATTTATTTATTTATTTATTTATTTATTTATTTATTTATTTATTTATTTATTTATTTATTTATTTATTTATTTATTTATTTATTTATTTATTTATTTATTTATTTATTTATTTATTTATTTATTTATTTATTTATTTATTTATTTATTTATTTATTTATTTATTTATTTATTTATTTATTTATTTATTTATTTATTTATTTATTTATTTATTTATTTATTTATTTATTTATTTATTTATTTATTTATTTATTTATTTATTTATTTATTTATTTATTTATTTATTTATTTATTTATTTATTTATTTATTTATTTATTTATTTATTTATTTATTTATTTATTTATTTATTTATTTATTTATTTATTTATTTATTTATTTATTTATTTATTTATTTATTTATTTATTTATTTATTTATTTATTTATTTATTTATTTATTTATTTATTTATTTATTTATTTATTTATTTATTTATTTATTTATTTATTTATTTATTTATTTATTTATTTATTTATTTATTTATTTATTTATTTATTTATTTATTTATTTATTTATTTATTTATTTATTTATTTATTTATTTATTTATTTATTTATTTATTTATTTATTTATTTATTTATTTATTTATTTATTTATTTATTTATTTATTTATTTATTTATTTATTTATTTATTTATTTATTTATTTATTTATTTATTTATTTATTTATTTATTTATTTATTTATTTATTTATTTATTTATTTATTTATTTATTTATTTATTTATTTATTTATTTATTTATTTATTTATTTATTTATTTATTTATTTATTTATTTATTTATTTATTTATTTATTTATTTATTTATTTATTTATTTATTTATTTATTTATTTATTTATTTATTTATTTATTTATTTATTTATTTATTTATTTATTTATTTATTTATTTATTTATTTATTTATTTATTTATTTATTTATTTATTTATTTATTTATTTATTTATTTATTTATTTATTTATTTATTTATTTATTTATTTATTTATTTATTTATTTATTTATTTATTTATTTATTTATTTATTTATTTATTTATTTATTTATTTATTTATTTATTTATTTATTTATTTATTTATTTATTTATTTATGTAATTTTTCGCAATTTGGTACGAGGTTGAGCTCAGTTTACGCAACTCATTGCCCACATGCTGACCGTAAATAAAAAAATTATCCTGTTGTGAAGCTGTTTGCAGTATTTTATAAGCCTCATCTGCTCTTCGGTCAGCTTCTTCTTGACGTTCGCTCTGATACCTCTGTTTTTTTTTATTTTTGGAGCGGACTGTTCTTCTGCAGGTTGCTTGTGCTGGTCTGGGTTGCGTCGTGTGCTGGGTCCTACAGATACTTTAGATACAGGTCTGTTTGGCTCTAATTCCCTTTTTTGATCAGCCTTGATGTTCGCTCTGATACCTCCGTTTTTTATTTTTGGGAGCAGTATTTTCTTCTGCAGGTTGTAGCATTTATATTTTCACAAGAATATTTTATTTAAATCTACAAAGAATGTATTTACATGTACTAACCTTTTCATTACTATCAATATAAAACAATTAGCTTGAGTCGTAAGTACTAAAGTATTTCACTTCTGTGGAATGTTTGACAAAGCCAGTTTCATGTATTTGATTTGTTAACTATTATATACTAAGAATTGTTCAATAGTATTTAGACCGCACTAGAGGGTTTGATGAAGCTCTGAAACATAAATCACAATAAAATAACTTTGTTTAATCACTTTATAATACATTACCATCTATAATTGTTTTGTTGTGCATATAATTCAATTCTGGTAGATGATATATTTTTAATAATATCCAATTATTATTTATTTTGTTTGATTAGAATAGTTAGGTTATGTCACTTCTTCAGTTCTGCTTTTTGTTAGTTTGATAATTTGTACTACTTCATAAATACATCTCATTTATTACTGAATGGCCTTAGTTATAACTGTTATTCCGTACAATCGTTCGTTTGTATACAAATTTTTATTTTAACCAATCAAAAGCTCTTATTTCAAATTTTGTTTGAATTCATTTCGAAATTCAAAATAACGCAGATAATTTTTTGTGTCTTTCTGGAACTTTGAATAGCCATTTTGCAAGTTCGTTCCTTTCTGTTTGAAAAGCCGCAAGAGTCACATCATTTCGTGTGAAGGCTAGTGTTAGTTTTGTCATCCCTTAATAGGTGAGTTTTTATTCAATACATTTCTCAGGTTCTTTCACGAATCTCCTTCTTACCTTTCTGGATAGATATTATTTCCGTATTTCTTTTATCAGGGACCTACACTGGGACATAGTCCGGTAGAAAGCACGCCTTCCATGTTTTTTGTACTACATCGCTTGATGATTTTTGAAGTACTCATTTATATGGAGATATCCATAATCAATACCTTAAATATCGTTCTGTCTATTGCATCAATTAATATTGGAATAGCTGTAATAGCCGCATTTGGTTTCGTCTTCACAATGTATAAGTTACCACATTCCAAAGTCCAGCTGAGTATTTTTCAAGACGTAGTTTGCTGCTTACAACCACATTCAGCTGTACCTTTCATCCACAACCAGATTCAACTGTACCTTTCCTTTGGAAACGGAGTCAACCTACTTGTTACCAGTAACGGGCCCGAGATCTGTTACCGAAAGATCTAAGTCCAGTTAGCGAACCACGAGTTCACCAAACCAGGTTTTATTTAAGAATAATACTTTTTTATTTAACTATTTAATTTAAATATAACACTACGCATGATTATAATTTGGTATATAATTTAGAACATAAAAGTTATTTAATTAATATAAAGAGTTGTAAACCGAACATAGCTATGAAAGGTATTCTGTCGTATTAATATTTATTTAATATTATACATTTTTTTTAATTAACTATAATAATTAAAAATCACCATTTTTAATTATTTTTTCATATTAATATTTGTTCAATATTATACATATTTTCTAATTAACTATAATAATTTAAAATCACAATTTTAATCATTAACTTCATTTATTGAGAATGTTAAGTTGATAAGCATAGGTAATATGACAAAGGTCATCATCTATATATAGATAAACCAGAAAAATAAATTGAGAGTGACATAATAAGTTGTTTCTTTTCTTTTTTTGGTACATAAATTTTCCCTTTTCAGAAAAGTTCATAATCATTGTTTATTTAAAAGTTTATTTGAATATTGGTTAATATCAAACAATATCAATATCATTGTAAGTAACTTTAAATTTTGCAACTTGGGAAAGTTTTAGTCGTATAGTTTGATATTGACATTTATTGTATTAAAGTTGCATGGCGCTCGACATTATTACTTTACTCAAACACATTGATTTAATTCCGAATTCACCCTAGCTCTCCAGACTGAAAAGCTGCCGTTCGCAGTGTGTTGCACTTAAAATTCATAATATTCAAATTTCTATTTTTTAATTTTTTTTAAAAAATCAGACATCTCAGAAAAAGTGCGGCACAAGGTTGCTTGTGCTGGTCTGGGTTGCGTCGTGTGCTGGGTCCTGGCGATACAAACCTGTCGCTTTGTTTATCAGTTTCATCCTCCGTCTGAAAAATAAATAAATACAAAAATTAATTAATACTGAAAATCAAAATTATTAAAATAGAAAAACAGTAACTTTTGTTTGACTTTTTTCTACGCTAATATTTACATTGTTTTAGGTGCCAAGCACAAATGATGGATGGAGAGGGATGTAAGCAGGGAATTTGATGTTGCGTGGAATTTTCCTCACTGCATTGGATGTGTCGGTGTAAAACAGGTCGTAATGCAAAAACCCTAATAATGCTGGGAGTATGTATCTTAATTACAAAGAAACGTTTAGTATCGTTCTAATGGCCGTTTGTGACGCTAATTATTGCTTTACATGCGCTGATGCAGGAATTCAGGGCAGAATTTCAGATGGAGGTGCATTTCGGGAAACAACTTTTTTCAAAAAGCTGGAAAAGAATAAACTTAGTCTACCAATTAATGAGCCTCTGCCCGGACGGCAAGTGATGCAACCATATGTTATTTTGGGGGATGATGCTTGATGAAACCATTTCCTGGCCTTCAACTAGATAAAGATTCCAGGATATACAATTATAGACTTAGTCGGGCCCGTCGTGTCATCGAAAATACTTTTGGGTTAATGTGTTCAGTAATTCGGGTTTTTAGAAAATCAATGCTATTAAATGTGGAAAACGCTAAAATTGTCACACTAGCGTGCTGTTATTTACATCATTTTTTGAGAAAAAGAAGCAAATATAAAAAACTATATGCTTCTTGTGGTGGTAGCGCTACGACTAATAAGTGTGATAGTACCGCGCGGACTAATAGCTGAGATAGTACGGGGTGCAGTGTTCGGGAAAGAAGAAGACAATCGGCGACACGTGCAAAGGTCATAAAGGACGTTGCGAAATTAGTCAGGTTTCGACCGGTAGCCGAACCATATCGACATAAGTAAAAAAGGGTTGTTAGCCGACGTTTATGTCTCCGGCTAACATTATTGTGGTTTTGTTCCATTTATTGCCTGATCGGCATTGTATTTTGATTAATATATTACAGTGTTGCTCGAATAGTGTTATTATATCCCAAAACCGAACCCCGTCTGAGCTAGCCATCGCATTTATGGCACCCAACTAGTGGCATTAAGCAAAAAAGGGATATAATAAGTGTACGAGTGAACGAAAAATAAATAAGTTCTGCTGAGTGCTATTAAATCAAAGTGAAATACAGGAAGTTTCTGTTTTGCTACTGTGTTCCGGAGATCCTGTACTGTGTTCCTGAGTTCCTGAGAATCGAGTTCCAGAGACCTGTTGCATCATCATCAGCGGCGTAGAAAGGTGTTGTCTGCAAATCGGGTGAGATCTATCCTCATTTTTGATAAATATACTTTTAAACAGTCAGCGGGTTAAAAAAAACTATATTCGCCGGTATTCGCGTATTTAATAAAATTGGTCGGCATTTATAGTAATTCTGAATGTAAACATTGTAACTGTAAATGTAAAAATGCCGAGAAGCAAGAAAAATAAACTATCCGATACTAGCTTCGAGGAGGATTTAACTCCGCTCGAAAAAATGGTTAATAACTTATCATTAAATATGCAGCAATTAGCTAAAACAGTTGAAACATTAGCCAGTAGCGTACAAACAATGGAACAAAGAACCATGTCTCAACAAAAAATATTTTAAAAAATAACACGATTGTTGAAAACAACAGCGATTCAAACACGGATAACATTGTTAACCGAAGCTTTATAAATACATGGAAAGAATTGGGGGGAGGAAATCTTACATTTTACCCGTCTTCCAAAACACACCCCATGACTTTTCTAAATAAATTAAACTAACTGTTTAAAGAAGCCGGAGTTCCGGAAAATTTCAAAATAGGTCTTGCGATTTCCTGCCTCAGGGGCGTGGCTGAAAATTGGGCCTCAGTAAAAGAGGATACATTTAAAATATTTAAAGATTTTGAAATTGCATTTAAAAATCGTTTTTGGAACAAAGAACAAGAGCGCGATTTATTTTTAAAACTTACATACGGTAAATACGATTCTGGAAATAGGGCAGAATCTTTTCTAAATTTAGTCAACGAGGCGAATTTTCTTTCAGAAAAAATACCGACAAACAAATTAATTTCAATGCTTGTTAAACATTTTCCAACGGATATTCAAAGGGGAATTTTAACACGTGGGCTAGATACTTTTGATGATGTCGAGAGCTACTTACAAAATATCGACGAGTATGTCATCTCAAGCTAAGTCATCTCAAGCGTCTAGAAATAATCCGCGCAGAAATTACAACTCTTTCAGAGAATATCCTGCAGTGCGTTTTCAAAACAATTCGAATGTGCCGAACAATCCGAATCCAGCGGCACTGAATAAAATTACTGCATTTAATAAAGATAGGGAAGATTTACTTACAGAGTCGGAAGACGAAACAGACAAAGTTTCAACCGGTATTATTGTTGAGGTAGGTACGCGAAAAATCGAAGTTTTAATAGACAGTGGGTCAGATGTAGGCGCAATCTCGCAAAAATGTTATGAACTTTTAAATGACGATAAAAATTTGGATATTCCAATTCTCCCAGTGACAAATCTTTCAATTTCTGTTGCTGTGGGGGGTATAATTAAACAAGTTAAAAATCAAGTCTTGCTTCCTGTTAAAATTGTGGAAAAAAAAACCATGGACACAATATGTATGGTAATCACCAATTTAAATTGCGACATTATTTTAGGGGCAAATTGGCTTTTTAAATACCAAGCGGTAGTAGATTTCAAAAAATCATTGTTATTTTTGCAAGACGAAAATAAAATACCGCTAATCATTCCTATAACATGGAAACCAAATAATTTAAATATTCAAATAAATTTCATAAAAAATGTTGACAAAGAAATTCGTTTTGAAAACTCGACTGAGACAACTATGTATCAACACCAATATTCTCACATAGACAGATTTTTTCGGAATGCCCATGCCTAATTCAAGGTACTGGCACAGTATTAAACTAAATGAAAATGAAAAGAAAGCTTGCAAAATTAATTTATATCCTATACCATTTGTGTATCGACAAATTGTACATTCGCAAATTGCGGAAATGTTAAATTGGGGGGGTCGTTAAAAA
>OV651814.1:94419537-94469537 GCA_927349885.1 Psylliodes chrysocephalus | reverse complement strand
CGTCATATTGAGACACGTCATTAATGACTGGATAGTGTCCTAGTTCATGGCACTTTCGTTGCAAAAATTCCGCCTTCTGGTTACCACGGACGTAAACATAGTTTGCAGAATATAGCAAGTTTGATTCTAAAATTTTGTTTACCTGTCCGTGGTCGACAAACCCTGACGTATACTGGATTCCATGGACATTTCTTTCCAGGTATCTCACTGTCTTTCGGTCCATTTCATCCAGGTTGTTATACGGAATTGCCGACGTAAATAGAAAATGGTACTGCTTAAACCCAATTTCTATAGACATTTCCTTAGGGTGGAAAATACCTTCAACGATAAATCCCTGGATATCGACGAACGCAATCTTCATGGTTGATAGTGTATAGTAACAATAAAGCTCTCGAAGAATTATAAATAATGATATATTTGCATGGCTATTTATACCAAAATTATCAAATTTGCGCACATTTTAAGATTGGCGGTTATAAGAGATTAGAAATAAAAATTAGCTTGCAGATTGTTAATCAATTTCGGAATTATTTTTTTAATATTTTTAATTTATCAAGACGGATATAAAATGTGATTATAAAAATTTGGGTAATTGTTAGTGACATTTGCAATACCTAATTTAGATATTTTGTTAATAACATGGTAGGAAAATGATTAGTCGCCAACTTCCTTTGCAAAAAATTATTTTGGATATTTTAGCATTATCAGAAACATGCTAAAATATGATTGTAAAGTTTTGCTGATTATCGATTTCCTTTTGCAACACTTAATTAGACTTTACTTTCACGCGTTGATATGATGTTATTTTAATTAAATAACTTTGGTTTTCATAATTTTAAATATTTTTCCATTTTTTTTTATTGTCACGTGATATTGTTTTATTTAATAGGTATTTGTCTATTAAAATCATTATTAGTGTAATGTCTTCGGAAGACTATAGACGTAAACTTGAGGAATTCGGTGAAAAAGTCGGTAATATTAGTAGGACATAAAGTTTTATGAGGATAAAAGTAAAACTATAGAAGAATTGGCAAATTTGAAATTGTGGGATAAAGTATTTGATAAATATCGAACACCTGCTCCTCAGTCAATTTACCCTTTAAGACGAATTGAGCCGAAACCATGTTAAATATAAATTTAATAATACTCACAACAATTTTAAACGGTATACTATATACCAATGTGCAGGATGGGGTTGATCATATGTCCGTTTGTTTTGATTTGGAGAACCTAAGACAAGATTGTACGCTTTCAGAATGGAAATTAATGAATTTGTCAATGGTGAATGATGATAATTTGAAAACATTTTCGATAGAAATACCTATGGCTGCAAAAGAGACGCTCAATTACAAATTGAAACCTATATTTGCAGACATGAGTGTCGGAGATATTCAGGCGTGGAAAACTGTTATATTAGATCAACCTTTACTGGAAATTGATTTAAGACATGTTGGAGAAGAAATACTAAGAAACGATACTACGCAAAATTAATTTTATAAATTATTTGTTCTTACATCTTCTACTTTATCATCAATACTTATTTTATTATTAAAAATGTTAATAAAATATATAAAAAGAAAATTAAATAGTAATAAATGATTAAAAATATGTATTTGTGTTTTAATAAAACGTCATCTATTTTAAATTTCATTTATTAAATAAAAACATAACGTAAATACATTTCATTTTTTAGGTAAAATATTTATGAAACAGTAGCGTAGATGTTCAACATTTTCTTGGGTACAGTGATTTAGATTAAATTAAAATTTTTACAACTTTACAACCATAGAATCATGCACTATGATGCAGTAAACCTTAGTATTTGCGGGAAATCCAGTATCACTTTCAATTTCTAGTCTTACATCAACTGTGGATGATTTCATTTTTTCTTCTTGTTTAGAACAATCGATTACAAAGAGAGCATGCTTTTTAAATTCTGTATAATCTAAAAGAGGATGTTTTATTTTGGAATTTGAATAGCTTGAATAGAATTCCGTGTAATCGTGGAATGCCATCATATAATCATCGTTTTTGAAGTCATGCTGTATTCTTTCGTTGGGCCAGTATTCTCCATTTAACGATAACCTTATACTTGAAACATTAGCATTATCAGAGCATATAGCATTAGCCTTTACGTTACTTCGCTTATCCGTTTGAAAACATACAATTACAAAACACACAGATGCACTAGTCTTGACAGACCAAATTTCTCTTTTAGCACCAGCAGTAATCGCTGGTAGTTCATTTAACTCCCACTTCCGAAATGGTATCAATATAGATCGATCCTTTTTTATAGACTCCATCAATTCTATTTTAATTTCATCGTTTGGAAATATATGTTTTACACGTAATTCTAAACTTTCAAATATTATTTTTGCCGTATTATCTGTTATACCCCACCGGCAGGCTTTTCTGTTATGATTATAGAATCATTATCGTTACGGGCACGAATTAGTCGAAATGTTTGATTTCCACATGTGACTAAAGTATAATCGTTTAAAACATTAAATAGATGATCCATACGCATCACCAAACTAAATTTATTTTGTTTATTCAGATGTGGCTTATTCGGATAATTCCATCCTCCGATGCTCATATGTTTTGAATCCTCAGGTTTATAGCACAACAAGGATCGTATAGTACTTACTATACCGGTATCACGAACTACTTCTATTTCTTTAGAACTTTCACTGTATGAGCAAGAATCAAAGAGAAATGCTCCAAAATTGGTTGCTAGGGAAACATCTCCCCCACCATTAACATCTAATTTTCCTTTAATGCATAATAACGCGTCACTCATAAGGAAAAATGAATCAACTTGTTTTATAATAATTTCCACTGCGTCATTGTTATTAAATGATTTGATAAATGGCGTATAAATTCGAGACTCTACTTTTCTAAAAGATTCGTCAAATTGTGGTTTAGTGTCAAAAATTTGAAACATAGGATCGATCCTCGATTTTTTATGCACGCGCTCATCTATGTCGTCCAAGGAGCGAATATATTTGCGTTTTGTCAATTTTCAATTTGAATCCTAGAGATTTAAGAAATAATCTATTTGCAGGTGTTAGCTCGCTTCGTTTGGCAGTGCAATGTGTTACTGATGAAACTGCGTGCGAAGATGGGCTTTTATATTCTATAACTAAACCCATTTAGTATTCTTTTAATTCTAAATGAATAGTACTTTTTTCACCTCGAAAATTTACCGGTCTACGATCTTGGTCGAGTACTTCCACTGTGATATTAGTTATTTCTCTTATACTACTTACAGGTAAAAAATAGGTGTATTCGGTCTCTCAATGATTGCGTAACCAGGATCAACAGTAATCGGGAACTCGAGGATAGTGTGAGCAGGATTATTTCCAAAGAAAGCTCCTCTAGTAATGTTACAATCAAAGTGTAAGCTTGTTACTTTTATAATATTTACGGGAAGATCGGAAAAATGTATCTTATTGGGATCAAGTAGTTTCTTAGAAAATCCCAATATATTACCAATGTTATTATCCTTTCAAAATTAATTGTATGATTTAGACTTTAAATTTCACACTTGAGAGTATTGTTGTTAGGTTTTAAAGTGAAATCTGTATCGTCGGTGCTATTAAGTTGTTTCTTTATATATATTTCAATATCCGATAGTTCATAACAACCGGTAGGAAAAGTAATTTCTCTCAAAATACCCGTATTATTGTTTTCGTAGTAATAAAACTTTTCTCCTACGACGTTTGGAATTGAATTATAGGAATGAAAGCCTAATACAGCTAAAAAATATTTTTTTTCTGGATTTAATACAATTGGAGTTGTAGGAGTGAAGCAGAATTCATTAGTCTCACTTGAAAGGGTTAAAAGCTGCGACATGACTGATATATTTTTGAAGGTTTAAGGTCTTAAATAAAACAAAATTTTCAATTTTAACATATTTATTAAAAAACATTAATTATACAAAAATTTCAAACATACATGTCCACAGTTTATAATTTTGATATTGATCATTGTTATAATATATTTTAAATTTATTCATATATTTTACTAATTCTTTCGGTGGTTTTAGATTACCAAATGAATCGAAATATTCAACATTATCATTCATTTTTTTATACGCTACCCAATGTGTACCTTTATTTTCAGATGTATCTAGATTCAAGATTGCGGATTCGTGCTGATGAGGACCCGTCTTTGGAAAATTATCTCGCATAAAAACACCTCTGAAATGAGGTATTTTTAAGCGTTTAGCGTAGGTTATTAACTCCCTATCATATAAAGGTCTATTGGGTAGCTTTAATGGAATTTTTTTTGTTTTTTTAAATATAAACCGAATCCACCTTTGGAAAATTTCTTCAGATACAACCCTTTACCTATTGATTCCATTGCTTTGTTGTGACGATAATCTTCCTGTAATTTCTTTTGAGCATTCTTTGCACCTATTACAGTCCTAGCAATAGCGCTGGCGCCTCCTACGAGACTCCCCAGGGCTCCTAGGATTGGTAAAAGGGGTAAAAAAACTACCTGATTTTGCTTCAAATGGAATTATTCGAGGAATCTTAACATGCTTTTTGCCACCTATTTTTTTAATTGCAAGTCTCGCAGCTTTCAATGCATGTGATGCGGATTTTTTTAAATCTGATGGTGGATTTTTTTTAACGATTTTGCAACGTTTTTGATAATATCCCGTTTAAAGGAACAACCCATACCAAGCTTTCTTTTCACCTTCATACCGTTTGTGACAATTAAAGCTGCTGACTTTTCACCAAATTTTGCGTCTTTTGATTTATAGCGTGTCCACGCAATGTCCTCTAATACTCTATCTGCTTTATGACGCTCCTCTAAGGATTTATACTGATCATACGCAATATCGTGTTCTTTGCATGCGGCGTCTAATGGATTAATACCAGAATCTCCGCTTGCAATACGCTTTTGCAGTTTTGTACCTGGCCCACAAAATTCGTAGCCAGGTAGATGTAATTCAAAAGGTAGTTTGTTTGTGAGAGTATTTAAAACTCCTCCCTGAAATATCAACATCACAATGATAGCTTATCATATAGCTAATTTTATATATAATGATCATCATTTTAAAAAAGTATTACAAGATGAATGTTGTCCAACAAGAACAGACATTACCAATCGATAACTTTGATTTTGAACCCGCAAAAAACGTTCATGGAAAACATGGGAAACTCCTACCGGATTCCTTTCGTGCTATTATATGTGGTCCTAGCGGATGTGGTAAGACTAATGTAATGATAGCACTTCTCTTCGACTTAAATGGCGCTAAGTTTAAAAATGTTTATGTATATTCAAAATCTCTCTATCAACCTAAATATTAGTTACTTCAAGAGGTTTTAAGTGACGTAAAAGGAGTTGGATATTTTCCATATAAAGATAATGATGATATTATTAGTCCTCATGAAGCCAAAACTAATTCAATTTTTATATTTGATGATGTCGCATGCGACAAACAAAATAAAATTAAGGAATATTATTCTATGGGTAGACATAAAAATATTGATGTGATCTACCTATGTCAGACATACTCAAGAACTCCGAAACAATTAGTCCGAGACAACTGCAATATAATTATGCTATTTAAAATGGATGAAATCAATTTAAAATACGTATTTGATGAACATGTATGTCCAGATATGAGTTTTGATGATTTCAAAAAGATTTGTTCGCAGTGTTGGACTGATAGGTACGGTACTTTTGTGATTGGAAAAGATTTTGCACTGAATTGTGGCAGATATCGTAAAGGATTCGATAAGTATATAAAAATGTAGAAACAGTATATTTAATATCATTTTTAATCAAGATGTCCGATAATCAAGTTGCAGCACGTAAAAGAAAAATTGCTGAATTGTCTCGAACAATTAGAAAGAAATACTTAGCTTTAAAACTAGGTAGATCTGAGTTGGATGAAACTTTAAATACATTATTCAAACCTATATCTGAACCACTTCAGCATATTGCAAAGTCACCAAAATCATTATCTCAACATGATAATGTTGAAAAAATTATTAATAAAGTCGAAATTAAAAAAGAATCATTAGACAATTATAATGATAATTATAATGATAATTATAATGAGAATTATAATGATAACTATAATGATAATTATAATGATTATCAAGGTATTACTGAAGAATCAGGAAATGTGTACATAGATCAATATCCTGTAATATCTATTCCATTCATAAACGAATACATGAATAAAAGTAGTAAAATAGACAAAAAAATATGGACCCACTTATAATGAGACGTTATCAAAGTGGTTGCTTGGTGGTAAAATAATAAACTTTGATAAAAGAACCGGTCTTATTGAAACAGAGAGAAAACAGATTATTGGTACACCGGGACTATTTCAATTAATATTTTACAATAAACCCGTAGGTTACAATAATGATGATTTAAAAAATTATAAATCTGTTATAGAAACAACTAATGTTCACAGAGATACTCGAGGACGATTGGCACATAGCTCAAAATATAAATATATCAAGATTATAAAACCAATGTTCTCACGTCAACGTAATGTTGCAGGTGCCGGTATGTCTATGAAATATAATAATTATCCTGTGGAGTATGTTTATTGGGACTCACCCAATGAACTTGTAGATCGTTTAAGACTTTTGGTAGCCTCTCAATCTGCCGGAAATAATTCCCATGACAATGAAATAGTTGCTATAATAAATGAACTCAGGGAAGCTAATATAATATATTAGGGTAACACAAGATTTTTTTTATCATTTGCAGTATGAGTCTCAATAAATTCAGTGGTAAGTCAATAGGTGCGCGTAGGTCGTTAATTCCTCAATTTGAAGTTACATCGGATGGTAACATAAGCGTTGAAAATATTAAAATTTGTAATTTAAAAGAACCTACCGACGCTACTGACGCTTCTAAT
The DNA here is from genome assembly GCA_927349885.1 of Psylliodes chrysocephalus. Taxonomy (NCBI): domain Eukaryota; kingdom Metazoa; phylum Arthropoda; class Insecta; order Coleoptera; family Chrysomelidae; genus Psylliodes; species Psylliodes chrysocephalus. The sequence goes on along the minus strand of OV651814.1, from coordinate 94,462,642 downwards.
AAATTATATGTTGATAAGCAAGTACAAATATTAAAAGAAAAATTGATAGTTTTCAAAAGGAACTCGGTGATTATCTTTTAGAACAGTTTACTCTTTTACACGATAATTACAAAAAGGTACTTACGCTTTAGAATATTCAAATGATAAATTAGTTGATTTAGAGAAAGCAATACATAATAAAATAATATAATATTTATTATCATTTACATGATGAGCTTAAATAAAGGACACCGCACTTAAAGCACTGAAAAAAGGTTTCGGTAAAAATGTCTCAATTTTATATATGTTGTAGTCCTAAACATCTTTATTGAATTTGTGAAGAAAAATTGGCGGGGTCCACGAGCCGTTTCGGAGCTAGGGTCACTCATAAGTGTACCTTAAAAGGGGGCTTGCTATATGTGCACTACTTTTCAAATTGTCCTTATAATCAAAAAAGAGCATAATTTAAAACAAAAACAGCATGCATGCCTTAAATGGATATAGTTACTGTTATTAAGTCTAAAATATGGCAACTCTACAGGGTGAACAATTTTAAATGGTACGGAAAGTTGAATATTTATAAGATATTTTTAGTATTTTTGTTTCTCGGTATGCATTTTAGTAAAAAAATAATTTTAATACTGACGACGAGCACGTCGATGGGGGGTTAGAATTATTTTGAAATATATAGGGGGCATCATTAGAAGGTGATATCATATAGTTGTTTTTTAAATAGGATGCCCTATATATTATTTCACATTTTCATTCGTTGTGACGAACCGAATTCAACGGTATAGTATACTTTTACTCTGGAGTGAATAATTGAAGAGTTATAAACAGTTGAAAATTGGATTTTTTCAACTTTGGGCAATTGTTATATGAAATCGATTCAAAATCAACTAAAATGGATTACATGTCCCTATTTTAACTTTTTAAATATTATCCAATGATTTTCGCAAAATAATGATACAGAGTTGTAAATAATTCGGATTTTTGACCACCCCTGCATACAATTTTTTTTTATTGTATCATACAGTATATGAAAAGTTAGGACATGGACATGCAAGCCATTTTCTTCGCCTTTGAACCGTTTTCACACAGCAAGTGTCTAAAAGTATAAGAATCCGATTTTCAATTGTTTATAGCTCTTACATTATTCAATTCAGAAGACAAATGTTCTACATCGTTGAATTCCGTTCATTACAAAGAACTAAAACGTGAAATAATATACAGGGTATCGTACTTAAAAAATATAACTTTATGTTGTCACCTTGTAATAATTCAAAATAATTTCAAAATAATTTTAAAATGTGCAGCTCAGAATACCTTATAACTTATGTATACATTTTTTCTTGCAAGTTTTTAAATAAGGGAGTTATAGAGCTACGACAGAGGTTTGTCGGACCCTGTATGGTTACACCTGTAACAAACATTTCTGTTTAGGTTTTCATTAATTTTTTTCTGGATTAGATATATGCTAAAATCTAAAGCGTAACTAGTTACTGACGTAATAAAAACGTTAAAATCATTTACCTTTCATAAAACATATTACAAATAAAACTTGGATTAACCATCCAAATATTTTTATAATGGAAAAACGAAGAGACCAACCAATCATTAAGAATTAAAATATTATATGTGTACGGTGGATCATGGAAATACAAGATAAATACTGCAAGACCGCCAACCTTAGCAAATTCAAGAAGGATAATGTTGACATAAATATTAAAAGAAAATAGCAATATTTATCTAGTTGCCTTTGGATAAAAAAGAAATCAAAGTAGTAAGCTGTCAAACTCTAACACGGTACCATTAGTGATTTAAAAATACAAACGGATCGTTATTAGTTAATCTTATTTCTTAATGATTTTTTGGTTTCTATTTGTTTTCCACTTTAAATAGTTTTATTTGTGACATATTGTATAAAAGGTAAGTTTTTTAAACCTTTACGTAACACCTGCGTAACTAGTTATAATTGTTTTTAGCATATATCTAAAGTCCGCAAAAATGAATGAGAACCTAAACCGAAATGTTTGTTACACGTGTAACCAGAGAATGAATATACGAAATATGGTCCGAATAATTAATGACGACAATAACAATGCTAAAAACGAAATTATACAAACAAGAAGGGAAGCATTCGGTCTACTACCAGCTCCTATTAGACAAATAAGTAGAATATGTCTTAACTGCAATAGAACAATTGTAGATGAACTTCGAAACGTGGAAAATGATCCAACATGTTTACGTTTAAATGTATTGCGACAAACTTTAAACACTACTTGCGTACTTTGCAATAATAATGAAAACTTAACTCGGCTTTCAATTAAATGCAGGGTTCATATTTTTATTACTGTTAATATCTACGTTCCCGAAAGTGTGAGAGTCTGCCAACACCATTTAGATGAAAATGATCATATATTTAGACAATTCCTACCTGGTTTAGAATTTGTTAACAGACCTTACAAAATAAAAGGTGGCCAGTTAGCGCTATTTTTACAAGAATTGCGCGTTACCAGTAAGCAAGAAAAATGGCAGTTTTGTGATATCGACAGTTTTTCAGACGATGAATTTAAGTCAATATCTCCAATAACAAAAAATCAGTTTAGAGATCTATACAGATATTGTGATAATATTTTTAGCCAAAATCAACGCCGTTTTGTGTCAGAAAAAGATTTACTTACATTTCTATGTAAAATAAAACAAGGTCTGTCTGATCATTTTTTAAAAGCCATTTTTAATTATCCTACGAGGCAGTGTGTAAGCATGGTGGTTAGTAACGTACGCTTATCTTTGATGCAAAGATTTGTACCAGAAAATATAGGATTTCAAGCAATAACACGGCAAGAGTATATGGAAAGACATGTTACACCATTTGCAAATAGGCTATACAATCCAAATCCAGAAGTTCCAGTTGCTATAGCATATATTGATGGGACATATTGTGAGATACCAAAGAGTACGAACTTTCAGGTACTCATAAACTATTGAAATTACTAGTTTTGTTTGCGTCAATATCTAGACGGTCCTGAAACAAGAAAAATATTTTACTTATTTTACCTTTATCCTAAAGATTAATAAAATGTAAACGTCTTTTAGGCCCTTCGGCAGTCTTACTGCGTCCACAAAGGCTACCATCTGATAAAACCGGCCCTTTTAGTTGCTCCTGATGGTTATATCCTAGCTGTCCAAGGACCTTACTTTTCTGATTCAAGAAATAACGACGCCGCAGTGTTAAATAATGAACTACAACGAGACATTCAAGGGATAAGGGAGTGGTTTCAAGAAAACGATTTGCTTGTTGTTGATAGGGGTTATCGAGATGCGATTCCGTTACTTCAAGAACTAGGCATTGACCATCGCATGCCCAGTAGTGTCAGACCAGGAGAAAGGCAGCTATCGGTAGAAGAAGCTAACGACTCTCGTTTAATTACCAAAACTAGGTGGATTGTCGAGTCTCGTAATGGTCACTTCAAATCTATTTTTAAATTTTTTGCTCAAGTTATATCAATTAACCATGCATTGCATTTACGAGACTTTTATCTTATTGGTGGGGCAATTATAAATAAATATCGGGAACCAATACTGATGAACGGGGCGAATATTGAACTTGCAGAGTTATTATTGCAAAAATCAACCGAGGCAAATAATTTAAAAATAAGGATTGAAAACGAAAACTTGCTACAACGTCGTGGCCATTTTGTTAATCTAGAAAACCATCACGTACCAGATTTTCCTCACTTAACTTTAGAATATCTTAATGCACTGACAGTAGGAACGTACCAGCTAAAACTTGCTCCATCTTATATTCAGGATGCAAGGCAACATGAACACGGTAATAATTTTCAAATCGACATCTCTATTGAAATATGTAATACAATTAGGATTCGGATGTGGTCAAGGTTTAAAAATGCGGCTAAATATCAAATCTGGATTCAGTATGATAATGATAACATAATTGGTTATTACTGCACCTGCAAAGTGGGAGCAAGGACAGTGGGTACTTGTTCACATATTACAAGCGTAGTTTGGTTTCTGGGATATTCTAGGCATTTGGTGAACGTAAAATATCCTTCAAATTCTCTTTTAGAAGAAATACGAGATGTTTCAAATCGATTTCACATTGCCAATAATATTTAGATTTATTTTTCGCCAAATGACCTGAATGTAGCCGCGCAATAATTTGGTAACTTTTAGTCAATTCTGTAGAAAATTGCTTGGTTACTGTTGCACTTAAGTTAAAAAATTGTTTTGCTTAAAAGTAGTAGGTTGAAGTATCTCCCTGTATAAACGTACAACTACAACTATGATTTGTACAAAACTAGTAAAACTATCTTGATATGGTTTTTGCATCACCCTGAATTTAAAAAAAAAACAAGTCGTCAGTATTAAAATTAATTTTTTTGCTAAAATGCATACCAATAAACAAAAATACTAAAAATATCATATAAATATTCAACTTTCCGTACCATTTAAAATTGTTCACCCTGTAGAGTTGCCATATTTAGACTTTATAGCAGTAACTATATCTATTCAAGGCATGCATGCTGTTTTTGTTTTAAATTATGCTCTTTTTTGATTATAAGGACAATTTGAAAAGTAGTGCACATATAGCAAGCCCCCTTTTACGTACACTTATGAGTGACCCTAGCTCCGAAACGGCTCGTGGACCCCGCCAATTTTTCTTCACAAATTCAATAAAGATGTTTAGGACTACAACATATATAAAATTAAGACATTTTTACCGAAACCTTTTTTCAGTGCTTTAAGTGCGGTGTCCTTTGGTCATAGATCAGGGATATATAATCCTACAGTTCCTAAGCTCACATATGAATTTGTTCACACTACTGACGGTAACATAAATATTGAAAATGTAAAAATATGTAACCTAAAAGAGCCTACTATTGATACAGATGCTTCGAACAAAGGTTATGTTGATATGCAAGATCAAAAATTAAGTGAACACATATCAACATTGACTACTAGAATAGAAAATCTAAGAGATATAATTCAAAATTTACAACAAGTGAATATTTTGAATGATACAAAAATAAATAGGTTCCTCCAAGTCAAGATCGTTTAAAATTACAGGATATAAGAATAGGTGATTTATCTAAGGAATTATTTAAAGTAAAAAGTAGTATTAATTCAAATATTTAAGTTAGAATATTCTTTAGAAACTGTTAGTTGATTATGAGCTAATAAAGCAGCAAGATCATGAACTTAATATTTACTTTGTTATTCTTTGTTAGTAGTTCAATATCCCAAAATATTATATATAATGAATCTGAAACGGTAAATTATTTAAAAAAGAATGGATATATCAAAGATTCATTTAACGCTTTAACTGACGAAATCTGCTTTAGTATCTTTTCAAGAACGATACAATTTAATTGTGGATGGTACTGTAAATAATGAAACCCTTCAGTTATTTAAAAAACCACGATGTCAGCATCCTGAAAACGAATTTAGAATCCACGGTAAATGGAAAGAAAGTAATCTAAAATGGTATTTTCCTAATACTACAAATGACAATGATAAATATAATGTATACTTATCAATAATAAGAAAAGTTTTTAAAATGTGGCAAGACGAATCAAATCTTAAATTTGAAATGGTGAACATATATTATCCTCTTCCTAACATTACCATATTTTTTGCAAAACAAAAGCATCAATATCGTCGAAATTGTCAAGGCATTGAAACATGTCAATATAATTTTGATGGTCCTGGTAAAATACTTGGTCATAGTTTCTTTCCTTCTAAAGATTCATGCATTGAGATTACCGAAGTCACGAATGTAGAACAAAATTTACAAAAATCAATAAGTTTAGTTTCCATTCAATTAAATAATATTATAAAAGATAATTCTGATTATATGCAAAACCAAAGTCATTATTTATCACTTCTAAACGATAGAATAACTGAAACCATAAATATGGAGCAAAATTTACAAAAATCAATAATTTTAGATTCTAAAAAAATAAATACTATTATAAAAGAACATTCAGATCGTTTATCATTGCAGGACGAGAGAATTAGAGATATATCAAAAGATTTATTTACATTAAAAAATTGTACAATGCCTAAAAACTTTAATCCGCAACATGACCTGAAAGGAGAGAAAACAAGTAGTTAATGAAATACATGCTCCGGCACGTAAAAATTATCCTAGAAGACGTACAATTATTAAAGGTCTTTTTGATCTCTGGCAAATGGATCTTGCTGAAATGAGACAATACAGTCAGCAAAATAAGGGCTATAAAATGATATTAGTCTGTATCGATTGTTTCTCAAAGTTTTTATGGACCCATCCTCTTAAGTCTAAAACAGGGGATGAAATTACAAAAAGGTTTCGCTGAGATTCTCGCTGATGTTAAAAAATGTCCTAAAAACTTTCAAACGGATCAAGGTACGGAATTTTTTAATAGAAAATTTCAAAATTTATTGAATAAATATAATATAAATCATTATAATACCTATAGCATTAAAAAAGCTGCAATTGCAGAAAGGGTTATAAGAACATTAAAATCAAAATTATATAAATACTTAGTTTATATGGTACCTATAAATGGATAGATGTATTACCTAAATTTACCAAAGAATATAATGATAGTAAACATAGTAAAATTGGGTATAAACCCTCAGAAGTTAATAAATCTAATGAAAAAAAAAATTTATTTTAAAGTTACAGTCATTTGAAAATTGCCGGTTCACGAAAATTTAACGTTGGTGATATTGTTCGAATAAGTAAATCGAAACATATATTTGACAAGGGATATACTCCAAATTGGACAACAGAATTATTTAAAATTATTACCGTGAAAATCACGAATCCGACTACTTATCTACTGGAAGATATGCAAGGTAGTCAAATAAAAGGAGCTTTTTATACTGAAGAATTACAAAAAGCAACTTATTCCGATGTTTATTTAGTTGAAAAGGTATTACGTCGAAAAGGCAATTTGATGTTCGTTAAATGGTTAGGTTTAGATAAAAAGCATAATAGTTGGATAAAAAATACTGATTTAATATAAAAAATATATAGGAGAACCATAATCAAATTTCTACACTGTTCCATTTTTAATAATTAATTTTTAATCTAATTATCACGTGAGTGGGAGAATATATATATATATATATATATATATATATATATATATATATATATATATATATATATATATATATATATATATATATATTTATTTATAGGCCTTGGTGGCATCCCTCCATGTTAAAATTGCGTCTGCCGTGGCATCCACGTCCTCGTGGCATCCGATATACAGATGCCACGAGGACTTTCGATGAAACTCATCGCAAATGAAAGGATTCTACCCCTACTAACTCTCGGCAAAATATTGGCGGGATGCCAAAACAGCCTATTTTTGTATGTTTATAAACATGGTAGTTTGAGCAATGACCGCAACTGCCGCCACTTTCGTGTGCTGTATATTCTGAGGTATATTTAAAGGAGGTAATGGCATCCAATGATATACATGTTCATTTTGAGTACCTAGTGGCCTCTGTATATATCGTTTTCGGTTTGATGGCATCCATTTCGTTGTGGCCAGATCTTATATTGGTTTATAACTCGTTTTATAACTTGGTTTCATTTTTATAGATTCTGTAACATACTTTCACTAGGATGAGGCGCCCTTGCGATTTACTTCCGAGAAAATAACATGTGTTTTTAAAGCTATTTTTATTATATCTTTTGAAATATACTGGTTAAATTAGGTACACTTATTCTGTCACTTTTTAAACTGTAATCTGTGAGGAACAGTTTTATTTTGTATAAAAATTTGCACAGATTTGTCTGCCAATGTTGATAAAATTAAAACGCTTTTAATCGTATAAGGCATAAGCTAGGAGAAATTAGCGGTCAAACTGGGCGGCGATGCTTGAAAATTTCAATATTGTTATTCGCTGAAATCTTTGGTTTAGATGGACTTTAGTGTCATGAAAGTTAAAAAATAACTAAAAATTATCATTGTTATTGAAAAAATCATTAATTCAATTTAAAATATTATTTAAAACAAAATATAATTTTTATACCGATTAACCGATTAAACAAAACATTAAGACTAACCAATGATTCAAAATATATATTTTTTTCTTTCAAAGTCAGGTTTTTTGCCGCCAAACAACTATGGGAGCAGAGAGGGGAAAACACATTTAGCCCAAGATTACAAATACAATTCTTATACTACCAATTCAGTGCACTACTTTCAATTAATTAAATCAAAATCATTAAATAGCAAGAACTCCAACATAAAATTTTTAGGTCTTTAAAGTCATTCGTATCCGCTGATAAATATTATTCCATCAACTCTCCGTTTGAATTAACTTATTACCTGGAACGTTACATAGTAAGTCTGTTTTTTCTGCCTAGGCAGTAAAAATATATCTTTTTAAGTCTTTAAAGTGTCAATAAAAAGCCGCTTTGGGTACAAGAAACCAAGTTTGTTTTTTAAATATTTGAAAAATGACTAACTTTTAGTATCTATATAAACGACGTTGAATCATTAATTTTCATACGAATTTCTTTCAAAACTAAACAAATTTACATGTTTTTTTTTCGTTACACCTGACAAATAATGAAACACATCAAACTTTTTTTGTGAAAAATAATTATATTTTTTAAAAAAATATATCTTTATCGCGAGATATAGCGGTAAGTTACAAAATTAAACATATTTTATTCCAACGATTTTGTTGAAAAATCTAGAAATTGTTCTGGTAAACAGTTCCCGAGGTAAGGCCAAACTTTATTCTCGTGTGTTATTTAAAAAAAAAATTTTTATTCCATTCTATGACTACCAGTTAACACAAACTTTTTCATAAATTTAAATAATTTTTCAAAAAATCAAAAAGCGACATTATACTTTCCAATTATACAAGGTTCTCCTAGAAAGTGATACATATCAAAGTTTTCCAAAATGGGACACCTTGTATTTCATATATTTGAATTTTCCTTGCCTTTCTTATTATAACAATAAAATAGTCTGAGATTATACAGGGTATTTCACACGCTATAACCAGTTTTATATAAAAATCGTACTGATTTCAAAGACGTGTATAGTGCAAAATAAACATTTGAAAACCATTTTTGTGCAGTAGAAGGATTTCATTATTAGTCAAAAATTTTTAACGATGTACTACTTTTTTAATTTTAAACAAATCTTTATAAAAAAAATTTAGTAACAATTTCTATTTGGGACAAATCTATTGAATTCGTTTAATATTATTTTTATTTTAAACAACATTTTTAATAGATAAATGTTAAATTGTCATTTGTTTTATTAGGCAAAAAAGCACAAGATTCAATATCGTGGCTGGTGTTTCATAGGCGAAGCGTAGCTAAGACTAGGAAACCAGCCAAGGCATTCGGAGAAAAAATGATATGTTCCACACAGCAGAAAATTAGATATAATGCCTTGGCTGGTTCCCTAGTCTCAGCTTGGCTTCCGCTATGAAACACCAGCCACGGCATTCAATCTTGTGCTTTTCTGGCTAATAAAACAAATGACATTTTCACATGTATTTATTTAAAATAAGAATAATATTATACGAATTTAATAGATTTGTCCTAAATAGAAATAGTTATAATTAGAAATTAATGAATTGTAATAATATTTTACCAAATATTTACAACATTATTATATTCTTCACACAGTAGTCTGTGAAGAGTATTATATGTTTACTTTTGTCCGTCTGTCTGTCTGTCCGATGTCACGTTTTTTGTCCGCACGATAACTCAAAAACGAAACATGATATCTTCTTGAAATTTATAGAAAAAATCAAACTCTATAAAGGGACAAAGCCTATTGATTTTGAAAAAAATCGGAATAAAAATGTTGGGTTTAAGGGGGGGTTGAAACTTAAAAAAAATTATAAATCATTTAGGAAAAATGAAGTTCTATGAGAGGACGAGGCCTAATAATTTTTTAAAAATCTGATTAAAAATAGGGAGTTATAGGGGAGTTAAAACCTAAAAAAATCATAATTTAAAAACGAAATATGATATAAATTTGAAATTTTCAAGAAAAATCAAGCTTTATAAGGGAACAAAGACTATTTTTTTTTAAATAAATCTGATTAAAAAGGGGGGGGTTTAAGGGGGGGGGGGTTAAAACTTTAAACGAATCATAAATCAAAAACGAAACATGGCCTTTGTCACTATATGCTGTATATAATCCCTCCAAAGAAGCTTCCTATCAATTATAATTCCCAGATATTTTGTTTTGGGTTTTACTGAAAATTCGGTTGTTTGTAAGGTCTTTTTATCTGGAATATTGTGTTTTTTTGAGAATATGCATATTTCACTTTTATTTTCGGAAATCGTAAGTCCCTTATTAAAACACCATTTTTTGATATCTCCATATATATTGTTTAAATGTTGTCTTCCTGTATGAATTTCGCACATGTCCTTATATATGCAAATATCGTCTGCAAATTGTAAGATTTTTGTTTTACTATGTTTTACTGTTAAACAAATTTCTTCAAGGTCTGCTGTGTAGATTAAATATAGGATGGGTGCTAAAATACTGCCTTGTGGTAATCCTAAGGAGGTCGTCCTAGGTCCTACTACTTCATTATTTATTCTTATATAAACTATTCTGTTGGTGTAGAGTGTAATCACTTTTTTGCACATTTCTGTAGGTAGACCTATCTGCATCATTTGTTTATAAAGAATATCTAACTTTACATTATCATAAGCGCCTTCTATATCCAAAAATAAAGCCACTGTGGATTTTTTGTTGGAGAATGAATTATTGACATCGTTTATTAGGTGTCCTACATTTTCTATAGTAGAGTGTCCTTTTCGAAAGCCGAATTGGCTTTTTGGTATTTTACAGTTATTTTCTAACCAGTGTTCTAACCTATATTTGACCATTCTCTCAAAAGTCTTTTGTACGCAAGATGCTAATGCGATTCCTCTATATGATTCCGGTAAAGTAGGGTCTTTGTTCGGTTTAAGGATAGGAACTACTAGATACTCCTTCCAACTAGAAGGAAACTCTGATTTATCCCATATGTCGTTTAAAATGCGCAGTAAGATCGCCTTAGCATGCTGTGACAAATTTGTTAACATAATATAATGTATTTCATCTTTCCCCGGTGCACTGTTTTTTTTTATTTTGAGGCTATTTTCTAATTCCAATGGCGTAAATTTTCGTAAAAGTGGATGAAATGGTAATGGTTCATTTTCTTCAATTTGGGTATTAGCCCATGGTGGTGCTACCTTGATTAGAAACTGTAGTACCCAATCGTCATTGCTCAATTTCATTTGAGGAATTCTGTAAATATTTTTTAATTTTTTGACTTCCTCCCAAACTTTTTTTATTGGCGTAGATCTATTTAGGTTTGTACAGAATAAGTGCCAAGAAGCCCTTTTACTTTTTAAAATGGTTTTTTTAACAATGGCTGCTGCTTTGTTAAAGTTAATATAGTTTGTAATATTAGAATTTTGTTTGTAAAGCGAAAAGGCTTCTTTCTTCTTTTTTATTGCAGAATCACACTCTGCATTCCACCAGGATTTACAAAATTTTGGGTTGGATATATTTTTCCTTTCTGGTATAGATAACCTAGCAGTATCATTTATGATTTGAATAAAGCTTTTATATGCTAATTCTTCTGTGCTATTAGTAATATGGTTATCTACCAACTGTGAAAACTGTATCCAATCTGCTTTTTTTAAATTTAATTTATTTGGATAAGACAAATTAATTGCATTTTCCTGACCTGTATTTAGTTCTACTAAAATTGGAAAGTGATTTGAACCGAGTGAAATCATATCCGTTCTCCATTCGCACATGGTTGTTAGGTCTGTGGAGCATATTGTTAGATCAATTGAGGATTTGTTTTTATGATTCGGATTTGGAATAAGTGTCTCTGAGCCGTCATTTAAATAATTTAACTGACAGTCCTCGATAGCAGATAATAATTCAGTTCCCGCAGTATCTGTAACACTACAACCCCATCCCGTGTGGTGACAGTTAAAGTCCCCCCCAACTATAAAGGGTTTCTCTAAACTATCGAAAAATCTTACCCATTCCCTAGTTGAAATTTTTAAATTAGGTTTTGCATAAATAGAATAAATATTAACTTTCAGACTTTTACAAATCTTTACAGATATTGAGATACACATTAAGTTATTTATGTTATAGAAATTTGGAGTTTGAACGTATGTAAAGTTGTTTTTTAAGAGTATCGCGACACCGCCATATCCATCGTCTCTGTCACATCTGAATATATTAAATCCTGTAAAATTAATATTATTCTTTTTTTTTAACCATGTTTCACTAAGAAGAACAGCATTTAGTTTATTATTAAAAATATATTTTTCTAAAAGACCCTTATTGGAAATTACAGACCTAGAATTCCATTGCAATATTTTAAAAGTGAATGTTGTTTAAAATTGGGGAGATGTTGTTTTTTATTTTGTTTAATAAATCTATATCGTCTGTTTCTAATAATTTTTTAATCACGTTAATAATTAATTCGCAAGTGTTATCGTTTGAAGATTGACTATTTTGGATAATATTAAGCGAGTTATCTTGTATATTATTTTTATTTATGTTGTGGTATTGAGGGATATTTCTATTGGTATTAAAAACTGGTTGTGATGAGCTTTAAGGAGCTTGCAGAATTTCCCTATGTTCTGGAGAATATGGGTTAATAGTTACATTTTTATAATCTGACCTTTTTCTTTTAAGTTGTACCGTATATCTGGAATTTTGGGAAAGATGATTGTCGTTTCCAGCAACAACACCTGCATAAGAAGAATTATATTTTGATTTTGCTTCAACGTATGTAAGATTTTCTAAAGCCATAAGAGTTTTTACTGATTTTTGTTCCACAAAAATGGGACAATTATTCTTATCTGTTGCAGAGTGTGCTCCCCCACATAAAATACATTGTGGATTTTGTTGAGTAGGACATACTTCTTTTTCGTGTTCTTCGCCGCAAAATTGACAACGAATTTTACTCTTACACTGTTTACTTATATGACCGTATCGCAAACAATTTAGGCATTGCACAACTCTGGGGATATACTTATCCACATCGTAAACCATACGTTCAATAACCACTTGATCCGGAATTCTTTGCCCTTTAAATGAAACCACGATAGTACCTGTTGGAATTAGCTTATCTTCAACTTTTCTGAACATTCTTTTAACATTGACAATTTTTATTTGATTTCCGTATCTACCTGTTATAATTGATTTTAATTCTGTTTCCGTAATATCAGTGTCTACCTGTCTAATTACTCCGCGTTTTTCTGTGTAATATGTTGGGATGTAAGCATCATATTGTTTTTCCCGTAATACCTTTGACTTGACAAGTATATTTGCGCTCTCTAACGAGTTACATTCAACTTTTACTTTATTTTTACCTACACTTGCAATATTTGTTATGTTTTTTTCAATTTCCGGTACTGATTTGAGTATTAATCTAGCGGTTCCTATTCTATGTAGCCTACCAATATTACCAGTTTTATTCTCAATAAATACAAAATAAGGCCCTGAATCGCCCGTACTATAAAAGTTCTTTTCGATATTTCGGTTATCGTTTTTATCGCAATTATCGGCAGAATTAATGTTAGTTTGATTATTTATGTACTTATCTGAATCGTTTTCTTGTTTTGAATTTTCTCCAGTTCCATTGCCACTTTCACAATCCATTGAAACAATTGACTCGTAATGTAAGTTAGATTTTCCTCTATCTGGAGGAAGACCTCTTTTCCATTTTTTTCCATGTTTTATACCGCACTTAAATCTAAAAACTCGATTTGTTATCACTATTGATAAATACTCGTACTGTCGACCACTCACTTCGAATGCTAACAGCCGAATCCTCAAGAGGGTCTGTTAAACTGTGAAGAGTATAATATAGAGTGCCAAGCATTATATATCCTCATTCTAAATTTAAAGTTGCTTTATTGCTCTTTATTTTATGTATTCGATACATTTTTTGTCTCGATAAAAACATTTTTACTTTTATTCGCTGAAAAATGTTTTTTAAAATAAGAACAATAACATATACGAAACCAATAAACACATTTGTCACAAATAGGTAGTTACTAGTTAGTACTTTATAAATTTTAATAATATTTAACCATTTATTTGAAATTTTCTTTTTACATTTTTTTATTACTATTTCTTATGTATTTATTTAAATTGTCGTTTCAATAAAAACATTTTACACATATTTAATAAAAAATATCTTTTAAAATAATAATATTTTTACGATTCCAATAAACACATTTTTCCTAAATAGTTATTAAATTTTAAGGATATTGTAAGAAAAAATTTCAATCAATAAATTACAGCTAGTAAAATTCTAATCACTAATTAACACACAGTCTATTTCCAGTCAACCAGTGACCAGTTAAAATTAAACAATTTTGTGAATTATCTTTTTTGTCATTTAGATTTAAAAATCTCCCAAAATTATTAGTTTTAGGTATAGAGAATGCTTAACTCAAATTAAACTTTAAGAAACGTTCTTTTAAATGGTGATATAAAAAACAATTAAAGAAAATTGAAAAATGATGTATTTCCGTACTGATGTACCCTATAAAGATTTGTTTAAAATTAAAAAAGTAGTACATCGGTAAACATTTTTGAATAATAATGAAAACCATTTACTCCAAAAAAAATGGTTTTCAAATGTTTCTTTTGCACTATACACGTCTTTAAAATCAGTACGGAAAACTTTGATATTGTATTACTTTTTTAGAGAACCTTGTATAATTGGAAAGTATATGTTGCTTCTTTGATTTTTTGAAAAACTATTTAAATTCATGATAAAGTTTTAATCTCAAATTTAACATGCTTTTTAATAGAATGAAATAAAAAAAAAACATTTTTTAAATAACACACGAGAATAAAGTTTGGCCTTATGAACAGTTTTCAATATTATAATAATTATTGCCAGAAATAATCCATTGGTAAATTTGTGTACGCGAATGAATTTAAAGGGCGAAGAGACCAATTTGTTTTTAGATCATTCGATATGCCTAAAATGTTTTTAAAAAGAGATTCTAATTCTTTGAACCGCTCTCAAATAGGTAATAATAAATCATTTCGTTGTAAAGGATTCCATTGTAAAGGTTTCCATTGTAAATAATAAGCTCTGAAATCAAGTGTTGAGCCAGCCAAGCATATCGTCGACGTTATGACAATAGCTGCTATCTGACATTTTTGGCAAATATGACTTTTTTGTGTAGTTAGCTTCATACATATTTAGCGCGCAATATGAAATAGTCTGCTAACTACAGAAAAAATGTTTTTCTTACTTTATTAAATGAAAACAATTCATGCTATCTAATCGACCTTTTGTTAGGCGCGACAATACCTGCTATCTGTCAGTTTTCTTGTTATTATTATAGGTTATACCGACCGATTAGGTACGATTCGCTATAAATCCCAGTTATTGCTATCTAATAGAAGTTAAACTTCCCAAAGATGAACTTCCCAAACAGCCTTCCCATTATACAAGAAAGGATAGCAACAAATTATATTTAGAACAATATTTTACTACACTAAAGCAGTTGCATAATTTTTATAAGGAAACCTGTATCAAAGAAGATAAACAATTTCTTAGTCCTCAAACATTTAAACTAATGTTTAAAGAAAAGAACCTTAGTTTATTTTCGCCAAAAAAAGATCGTTGTGATGTGTGTATTGAATATGAGAATAAAAATATTGATGAAAATCTATGGAAAAAACACATTGATGACAAGGAAATGGCTAGAAAAGAACAGTCTAATGACAAGGCTAAGGCATTAAAAAAAGAATGTATTTTATTATGTATGGATCTACAAGCAGTGAAAGTCGCTCCATCCCTAAATGCGACCAAAATATATTTTAAGACAAAACTGAGCTGCCACAACTTTACCGTTTATAATTCTGCTAGTCACCATGTTACTTGTTACTGGTTCACTGAAATTGATTGCGGACTACAGGCCTCCACGTTTGTTTCATGTGTGCTTGATTATTTAGAGAGGCATTGCTTAGGACATAATCTACCAATTATAATTTATTCTGACGGATGCACATTCCAAAATAGAAATAATATTTTGTCAAATGCCTTATTAAACTTTGCAATTATGCACAGAATCTCTATTACTCAAAAATACCTAACTAAAGGTCACACGCAAATGGAGTGTGATTCTGTGCATAGTTGCATAGAACGAAAATTA
Organism: Psylliodes chrysocephalus; assembly: GCA_927349885.1. Classification (NCBI taxonomy): domain Eukaryota; kingdom Metazoa; phylum Arthropoda; class Insecta; order Coleoptera; family Chrysomelidae; genus Psylliodes; species Psylliodes chrysocephalus. Next base: position 94,446,450 of record OV651814.1, on the reverse strand, counting down.
AGGAATAGGGTAATTGAATTGCCTAGTGACTATGTTAAAGCATCAATGGAAGCCAGAATAAAACCTGAGCCATATGAAGTCACTCAGCTAAGACACACATTTTTTAACGATCACAGTTTATCAGAAAGCCATCGTTATTCCACTATAAGACCAGGCAGAGATAATCTTGTAACAGACATTAAGGCTCTATATTACGACACCAACGGTGAAATAAAAGTGAAGCTTGATTTTAGCTTAGAATTTCAGAATCTTCCATGCAGACCAAAACAAATGACTCCTATTTTGAACTATCCTAAGCTCTACAAAGAACGCTTGCCAATTACACAGAAAAAATGGAAACACCTCCAAGAATTGAAAAGTGTTATATCCCAAGAGTGTCACTTATTTTATGACAATCTACCATACATACAAGATCGTACTGGAAAAAATATTGAAAATCCAAATGGAAATAGTATACAAGAATCAAAAATTCAAAATCTCGGGCCAAGCAAGTACAACCCAAAAAAAGGCGAAACTAAGTTTCATTAAATTTTCTTTGTTTTAAGTTATTTTATTTTTTATAAATAACTACATTTCATTGTTTTTGTTCGTGTATCTATTAAGTTAATAAACTTTTTTAAGTAAAGAACTACTAGTACTTTTAATAACAATACCTGCTAAGATCACAAAAAAATGAAACAATATCTGCTATCTGTATTTTAATAAAAACCGAAAAATATTTACCTAAAACAGTTTTTTACAGTCACAGGCCACATATTTTTATTAAATATATTAAAATTTAACATTTAAGAGTCACCACATACAAGCGCCATAATGTTTTTTTATTCTCCTGTAAAAAAGGGTATCTTGCACTTAGCAGGTATTGTCATATCGTCGACGATATGTTACTTATTTAGCATTGTATTTAAAAATTTAACCAACTATTAAAACTTTAGAAAAGAATTTTTTTGTAACATTATAAAAAATGTTAAGTTTAATAAATAAAAATGTCTATTTTATGTGACACATGCACTGCATAGGTTTTGGAATGGCTAATATCCGAGTTATTTGATCATAAAATCCAAAGTTTGAATGTTGTCTAATATTTCTCTAATTTTTACAGTAATTTTGAATATTAAAGCTAAAAGTAGAGCAAATATATTACTGAAATGAGGATACAAATAATAATTACAAATAAATAAATGTAGGGATAGTTTGAGAAGTGGTTGGTTTAAATACAAGCTGCAAAACAATTTTTACCCTATGTACATCATATTTTTTATTTTACTTTATGGAGTACCTACCTTAAATATTAATTATAAATGTTATACTGCGTTAGTGACAAACAGTTGGTCAAATAAAAAATAATCAAATTTCTTTATTCTACTACAATGCGTGTTGATTTTCAAGAAAAAAAAAATTCTTAAGTTTTATTTGTTTCCTATCTGTGTACATACAGATAAGGAAAGTATAGTAATCATGATTTTTTTCGACCTCAAGTTTTTGACGGATTTTTATATTTCGGGGGCTCTTGAATCCGTTTTAAACCTAAGCTTTAATCCACCCTTCGGTGAACTGATTATATTTTGGGCCTAGTCGGAACATCTGGGGGTACTGTATGGGGGATCTTTTTATACTTTATGGAATACATCTGTTATTTTTGCTTAGAGAAGAAACTTCTTTAAATAAAAGTTTTTCTCTAGAATTTTCTCTAGAATTTTTGTTCCATATATAATTTTCCTAAAATGGAGCGTATTCGAGAAATTTGAGGAAAAGTGAAAATTTAGAATTTTGAACATTTTGAACTCAAAAACGGATTTAAAAAAAGCAACAAATTATAAATTTAAGCTTCAATCTACCATGCGGTAAGCTGCTTAGATTTTGGGCATAGTTGGAACATCAGGGGGTTACTTTATGAGAGAGTAATTGTCTACTTTATTGAATATATCTGTTATTTACGCTTGGAGAAAAACTTCCTTGATTCAAATTTTTTGGCAAAATTATTTTTTCTTCTATACATAATTTTCGTAAAATGACCCGTATTTGAGAAATTTGAGGATAAGTGAAAATTTTGAATTTTGAACATAACTCAAAAGTGGATAAAGAGAAAAACGGTAACCTGATTAGATTTTGGGCATAGTCAGAACATCTGGGGCTACTTTATACAAGGGCATTTTTCTACTCTATTGAATGTATCTGTTATTTATACTTGGAGAAGAAACTTCCTTAAATAAAAGTTGTTTGCAAAATTATTGTCTATATGTTTTCTTTTATACATAACTTTCCTAAAATTGTCCGTATTTAAGAAATTTGAGGATAAGTGACAATTTTAAATTTTAATTAAACATAACTCTTCGCTTCGGCTATGAAACACCAGCCACGGCATAAAATCTTGTGCTTTTATGTATAATTAAACAACTATTTTTTCCAAGTTTTAATAGAAAATAGTAACATTATAAAACTAAAAATCCATTAATATTACGTTTAACCCAAATTTATATTAACTCCAATTTAAGTTTAAAGTAAAATTTTAGAAAAAAAAATACCCTATTACAGTTTTTCTTTGATTGATTTTGTTTACTAAGGAGAACGTCATTTTTGGACTGTTTTTTGTCTCTTTAGGAGTCATAAGAAATACACAAGTTCTATATAGAACATTTTTTGCACTCTTTTGGTTTTTTTTTTTTTTTAATTTGAATTTTTGACTGCGGGAACTGAGTCCATTCGCCAAAATCTCTTTTGGTTTTGAAAATGTACAAATTCTCGAAAATAAATCAAATAAAACAAAAGAACTATCTCTGAAATGATACATTTTAAAAAAATATTAAAACAGACATAAAATATTTATCTAACGTTTATTTTAATTCTAACTAATTGTAAGCTTTTTAATTTTATTCTACATTTTAACGCCACTGATATTTTTTAAATTTGAAAACACTCATGTTTTTGTTTTCCTACTGTATATATCTTGTTAAATCAAATTATATATTTCGAATACACCTCCACACGCTGTAAATCAAAGGATGGGGCTTTACTGTTTTAAAAAATTACATGTGTTTTAGTTCCTCATTTTTTAAAAAATAATTTACTGAACCAGAAGATAAAGAATATGTTATCCAAAATATATCTGTCGCCTATAAAATAAAAAATTAAATAAAAATTTATGACCAAATAAACCAAGGCACTTTATTTATTTAAAGTAAAAAAATACGAGCAATACCCAAATATCTATTTTTGGGTCTTTATTCAAAGTACAACTAAACGTCCGTAAAATAAACACATGTGGTTTTAAGGTCTAAAAGGGGCTGAATTTTACACAAACTAGTAACATTTCATGCAATTTCAAACGGATCAGTGTTGTCAAACTTACAGAGTTCACGAAAGACGCTATTAGTATTTTTAAATTCTTCTCAGTATACATGGTGTATATTGGGCGGATGCCATCAAGGGTCATATCTATACGGATGCCACGGACGACTACAATTCAATATATATATATAGATATGAAAATTATTTTGTTTAGTTATAAATTATGTATATAATTTTGATGAAATATAAAAAATTTTGTTATGACAAATCAATTTTGTAATGTATTAAAAAAATTTTTAACTCACCCAATAACTTAACTCTTACTGCTTACTCTCAGGGTCCGTAGGTTCAACACACAAGTAATGATTTGGACTTTAGTTAGTAGGAAAATTCTTACCTCCAAGTTTAATTGATCTACTCGAAAATTCCCTCAACGTTTGGTGAATTTACATACAATAATTTTGAAACTAAAAAAATTAAAATATTAATTCAATAATTATATTAAAGGTTTCTTTCTTCTGCTTCTTATTCTTGTATTCGTCGACTTCCTACTATTTACGCCTCACTGTTTAATTTCCTTTTTCCCCTTGTACCCTATTTGTACCTCACTGCTTATTTTGCTTTTTCCTCTGTACCCTCTAAATCTGTTTCTGTCCTGGTGCTCTATCTGACTCTTTCTCCTTTACTGCTTTTAATAATAAAAATGTACCTTACTTTCCTTTTTAAATTGTTTTATTTATGTTTCAACTGACAACATCCTATACATATTCCATTCTTATAATATTTTTTCCATTCAATAATCCATTTTAATATATAATTTCAACTTTCCAAATTTTGATGTGACAATCTCTTAAAAATTTATGACAATTCCCTTCATTCTCTCCCTGACAATTCATAGTCGGCATCCTGATTTCTTTCTTAAAAATTAATTTTTCCAGGACCGACCTTACTCATCAAACGTTGATTATCAAATTATAAATTTGAAAACCACAACATGTAATACTTCTAATTTTGAATTAAAATATCATATCAAAAATCCCCCAAATTTCGTATATACTAAATTTATTTTCATAATAAATTTGCAAATACGAAATTTTAAATTTATTATAAATATTTAAATCTAAACAAACTTTCCTTCCTTACTCAATCCAAATCATCGCTATCAGTTAACATTTCAATAACTACCCAAACAAAATTAAACCATATTTAACATCAACAATCCAATTCATGGAAACAAGGATAAATACAATTAACCCAATTTAAAACTATAATAAATTAACTCTGTTCCAAAAATAATTTAACTACAACTATTTAATGAAATGAAATGGCTAACTTAATTCATAAGAAAACTCATTTTTCATACCAAATGTATCCCAATTTTTTATATTTGTATTCAAATTATATCATTTCTTTTAATAGTTTGTTCAAAATTTCCTCTGTTCCTGTCCTTCTCTTTATATTCATAATCCGCTCTATTTCCAATGAATTACTTTCAATCCAATTTCATACATTCTTTACACTATTTCTCTTTATAATTCTATTTAATATTTCATAATAATATTTATTATAAATCATCAACTTATCTTTATACATAATATATTTCATAATTCACATATTTTATAATGCACATATTTCATATTACACCTATTTCACAATACACATATTTCATTTATTCTCCTTTTACTTAAACCATTTTCTTTCATCACCTTTTTACTTTATACTCTTCAATTCCATTCTTTTAAATAATCTCTTCTTGAACACATTTTTTTTTTTTTTTTTTTGATATTCTATTCTTCATTAATATTCTATTTCTTCTTCATTTGAATACATTTCTCTTTTATTTATATTCTATTCTTCTTTAATCTATTTGTTCTTCATTGGAATACATTATTTCTCTTTTATTTTAAATATCTCTAATCAGTCTCCTATTTTTATTTTTAAATTTTGTTTGCTAAATATTCTTTATATTACTTCTTTAGTGAGCTGTTAAAATATCCTATATTCAATATAATATTATTTCCTATTTCCAATTCGTTTACCATATTCTAACCTTATTTTGATTTTCAAGTTTTTCCGTCCGTCTATTTAAATTTATTTCTTTTCTTTGACTTTTGTCCTTACTCTTTCTTTCTCCGATAATCTTCTATTTTTCATTATCTTTATCAATTCCTGTCTATATTTCATTTTAATTTTCCTCTTCCATACATTTTTACTTTTTTGTTTAGCACTGAATTTATTGTTTATGCTTTTAGATTTCTTATTCCTTATTATGTTTTGTTTCTTATATTTCTTTATCTTTTTAATTATTTCTTTCTTTAATAATCCTTCTACATTTATTTTCATTTTACCTTCCTTGTGCCTTCTATTATCTTCTTTGATTATTTTTCTAATTTCCTTTTTCTTTCTCGATTTCTTCTTAAATTCTTCAATTTTTGTTTTTCCGTTATTTTGTTTATTTATACATACTTCTTCAATTTCTATTCCTATCTCTTCTATTTCTTGACTACAATCTTTTTCTTCAATTTTTTGTTCGACTATTTCTTTCTTTATTTCTGTCTCTTTTATTTTTTTAATTTTTTGTTCTTGTAAATCTTCTACTTCTATTATTCTTCCAATCATTTCTATTCTTATTTCTTCTCTAGTTTCTTCTGACGTATCATTTATAAAAATGGTTATCTCCTCCTTCTCTTCTTTTCTCTTATCTTTTATTTCTTTTATTGAGTCTTCCAATTTCATTTCCACCTTCTCTATTTCACTTTTGATATCTTGTTTTATGTTTTTCTCCATTTTCTCAATTTTCTTTATAATTTCTTCTCTTTCTTCTTTATCATTTCTTCTATTTTCTTCCATTTTTTTATTCATTTCGTCCATTTTTTTATTTATTGCTTCTCTATCTTCTAACCTTTCTTCTTTTCTTTCTTCTTTATCATCTCTTCTATTTTCATCCATTTTTTTATCCATTTCGTCCATTTTTTTATCCATTTCGTCCATTTTTTTATTGATTTCTTCTTTATTTTCATTCATTTGTTTTTTCATTTCTATTAACATTTGAATTACTGTCTTTTCTTCGTCCTTTTTCTCTACTGCTCTGATCCTTATTGACTCCTCTTTTTCTTCTTCCAAGCTTATGGCTTCGTCATTTCGATTTTCAATCTCAAGTCTATCGTTCCTTCTTACTACTTCTGTTTCTCCTAATAATTCTTCACCTTCTCCTATTCTTTTTCCCCCTCTCAAATCCATGGCAAAATGTATTTCCCGCTATTTAATTTATTTATGAGAAATTTAAATTTAATGTATATAAATTCAAAATAATTTAATATACTACCTTTTATTGTACGCCAATGCCTTTATTTTATAAAATTTGTTTTTCAAAATTCAAACTATCTATCCTAATAATCTTAATAACCTATCGAAAAAAAAATTATTTAAATTTGACAATTGAAATTTTTTTTTATGTCTGTCAATCTGACATTGACAACCTGTCAATTTGACAGCCCCACGTTGGGCGACATTTGATATGAAAATTATTTTGTTTAGTTATAAATTATGTATATAATTTTGATGAAATATAAAAAATTTTGTTATGACAAATCAATTTTGTAATGTATTAAAAAAATTTTTAACTCACCCAATAACTTAACTCTTACTGCTTACTCTCAGGGTCCGTAGGTTCAACACACAAGTAATGATTTGGACTTTAGTTAGTAGGAAAATTCTTACCTCCAAGTTTAATTGATCTACTCGAAAATTCCCTCAACGTTTGGTGAATTTACATACAATAATTTTGAAACTAAAAAAATTAAAATATTAATTCAATAATTATATTAAAGGTTTCTTTCTTCTGCTTCTTATTCTTGTATTCGTCGACTTCCTACTATTTACGCCTCACTGTTTAATTTCCTTTTTCCCCTTGTACCCTATTTGTACCTCACTGCTTATTTTGCTTTTTCCTCTGTACCCTCTAAATCTGTTTCTGTCCTGGTGCTCTATCTGACTCTTTCTCCTTTACTGCTTTTAATAATAAAAATGTACCTTACTTTCCTTTTTAAATTGTTTTATTTATGTTACAACTGACAACATCCTATACATATTCCATTCTTATAATATTTTTTCCATTCAATAATCCATTTTAATATATAATTTCAACTTTCCAAATTTTGATGTGACAATCTCTTAAAAATTTATGACAATTCCCTTCATTCTCTCCCTGACAATTCATAGTCGGCATCCTGATTTCTTTCTTAAAAATTAATTTTTCCAGGACCGACCTTACTCATCAAACGTTGATTATCAAATTATAAATTTGAAAACCACAACATGTAATACTTCTAATTTTGAATTAAAATATCATATCAATATATATATATATATATATATATATATATATATATATATATATATAACAGAGAATATCCAGCTCCAGTCAGTTATTATAATCATGTCGAGCCAAGAAATATTTAACTTTAACCAGTTTGATGTATCGTCTGACTCCCAGTATAATAGTTTATCGTCAGACTTTCCACAATCACCGTCCCCAAAAGACATGAATGAGGTGAATACTGATGGTGAAGATGTAGTTCCAACAACACAACCACTCAAGAAGACAACGATGAGGAGAAGCTGCAGTATTTGATGAGCACCGTTATTCCGGCAGGGGCATTTTCGATTGATTGTGGCCTTAATCCTAAGCAATTTTTTAATGCCGCTGTCGGATTGAGAGAAGGTAACCATACAATTAATTTCAATTATTATACATGGCTCTCTTTCATTGAGATATTGGAGAAGAGAATACTAAAATTCTTCGATGAACCATTTATATCGAATCCATCTACATTATAGTGCGGATGTTCATGCCGCATAACACCCCTAATATATGGAGAAGTTAGAAAAATTGAGCTGTATCAGCAGGGGACAACATTCAATTTATCTGAAGTGGATGTGATGACAATATTGGACGTCAATATAAATATAGTATCACCTAGGTGTGTTATGTTAAATAATTTAAATTTTTTACAATATTTTGAAAATTTGATGGAAATTATCCAAAAATATTTTAGAGATACAAATGAGTTTAGTTTTTTAAATGTGTTCAATCTACTTCATAGTTTTTGCGATAGTAGTGATAATTTGTTAAATAATATTTTAAGAGAATACATTTTTTATTTTAAGAATGATATAATTATAATTTTAAATAACGCCCATAATAAATTAAGGTACACACAATTGTAAATACATTTAATTTTTTAATAAATTTATATTTTAAAAAAATTTTTTGTTTTATTTTTATTTTTCAGGAATAATGGTAAATTTAAAAAAGAATATTTTGTTTGATAGTGTTTAATCAAAATTCACAGTAATAGTCAAATTATTGTGGAAAAGTAACTACCAGTGATTCTTCTGCAATACAATGTTGTCATACCTATTTCAATTTACTGTGAAAATCAGATTAAAAAAAAAATTAAATTATGGTGGATACATGATATAACATTTGATTTTTAGTGAAAATTGGATTTAAAAATTCTTTAAATTATTGTGGATACATAATATAAATTTGAAAGAATTTTTAAAATTTGAATTTTACATAATATTTTAAATTATGGTGGATGAGCCCTATGAATATAATGGGATTTTTAAAAATTGAATTAAAACTACATATTTATTAATTTAGGAGTTTTATTTAGACTGATATACATTATTTCGTCGTGAAAATCGCAATCTGTTAAAAATATTTGATTCACAATCATTAATTCTTACCTGTTTGGAAGCGAATTCAATTTAAATTGAAAATTAGATTTAAAAATTCTTTAAATTATTGTGGATACATATTATAAATTTGAAAGATTTTTTAAAATTTGAATTTTACATAATACTTTAAATTATGGCGGATGCGCCCTATGAATATAATGGGATTTTTAAAAATTTAATTAAAACTATATATTTATTTATTTAGGAGTTTTATTTAGACTTTGATATACACTATTTCTATGAACTATTTCTAAAATAGGAGCTATAATTTTCTCAATGTTTGAAATTCGTCGTGAAAATCGCAATCTGTTAAGAATATTTGATTCCCAATTACTAATTCTTGCCTGTTTGGAAGCGAAGCTGATTACAGCACCCCCTCATAATTTTCGGACAAGGATATCTCAAAAAGTATTTTTTTTCTTTAATTAAAATTTTGGCAAAATATATTAGGCAATAATATCTAGAATATGCATATATTTTAAAGTTTTAATTCCTTCCAGTTTCCGAGAAAAACAATCAAACGACTTTAAATTTTGAAATATCATAATGAAAATAAAAGCATTCCTCAACAGCAGTATTCTTAATATAATCCTTAAATTTAAGCTCTTAATATCTTGTTAATGATTTTTTAAAATTCGCCGAAATTAGTGGCTAAAACGCCTCGTTAAGTGATGCTTTCTGATGTAACGCGTCTGTAACTATCGTGTCGGACACTCTGAGTCATCATTCATTTTTTGCAATGATTTACACCAGTTTACACCAGTTTAAACCACAAACCACAAAATAGCACTTAACGAGGCATTTTAGCCACTAATTTCGGCGAATTTGAAAAAATCATTAACAAGAAAATAAGAGCTTAACTTTTGGGATTATATTAAGAATACTGCTGTTGAGGAATGCATTTATTTTCATTATGATATTTTAAAATTTAAAGCCCTTTGATTTTTTTTCTCGGAAACTGGAAAGAATTAAAACTTTAAAATATATGCATATTCTAGATATTATTGCCTAATATATTTTGCCAGAATTTAATTTTTTTTAAAAAATTACTTTTTGAGATATCCTTGTCCGAAAATTATAAGGGGGTGCTGTAATCACCTTAAGTGAACTTGATTAAGTGCTTCATTAAACGATACTTTCTTTTTCATAATTAAATAGATGTATTCTACGATAACTTAAAGTTGTAGGAATATGAGAACGGTCACTATTGTCGATTGCTTTCTTTAATTTAGATAACTATAGTAATCACTGTAAGTATAAGTCATCGGTAAGCTTTATATAATTAGCTTATTATTAACACTGATATTTCTTAAATTCTGATAACTTTTAAAAGGATGAGACGTAAATAAAATGCAAATATTATTAAAAATCATTTATTAAAACATTTATATAAGACATGTATAAGACATGTATATAAGACATGTACAGACACATTTAAATACTATCATATTTGACGACATTGAACTGTTATGCCAGGGCCTTCATTTTTGAATATTTGTTTTTTTAATTGTCTAATACAATTTATATTTATTTCACTATGAATTTCTTGAGGAATACAAAAACTATACTTTTTCGAAATTAAATTCTTTTATAACTTTTAAACCTATATTTACAGGATTCACATCCTTCACAATCCAATAAATTTCATTTGATGTAAGCTCTTGTAATGACGGTGCAGTTATCAAAATATCTAATTTATCACTATTTTCATACTTTTGTATAGTAATATCTGGTGTGACAGCTCTTGATGACATAACAATTCAATATCCTGTAAACAACTAAAATATATAGGTAAGTATTTTACAATAAAATAACTGATACATTTATTCAATGATGCTGTAGTGACCCCACGGCAACGTATCAAATGAATTAGGAAGCAACTTTCGCTTATTATCATGCGGACTTCACAGTACGGATTCGACTTCGATAGAATCAGGTGTTTTTGAACAGTGTGTGATATATAGATAAAATCCAAACAGGTTTTTGTGTATTTCACTTTATTTTATTAAAATATTTATAAAATTCGGTAAGTAGTAAATTAAGTAAATAAATAATGGCAGAGGACGGGGGCGGTCCCGGGCCGCCCTTACTGGAAAATAATATTAATAATATAGATATTCAGGAGACAACTCAAGATAATGAATTTCGTTATGATCTAAATAATAAATACCAACTTAATGATATCGGTCCATTCAACGTTTTTTTAGAACATAAAGATAAGAATTTGGGAAGACTGTTTCCAATCAAAATAGGCTTTTATCTGCAACAAGATAAAGAATTACAAAACGATATCATAGACATCAAATCAGTAGGTCTAAAGAGAGTTAAAGTCATTTTTAAATCTTACAAAGTCGCAAATTCATTAATAAATCATTATTTAGTTAAAAATAATGATCTGATCGCATTTATCCCAAAATTTTTTAATCATAAAAAAGGTATTATACGAACGGTTGATACATTTTTCACGGAAGAATTTATTAAACACGCTATTGTTTCAAATGTGCCAGTGGCGGAGGTTAGGAGATTAAAGCGCAGAGTCGTAGATGAAAACAAATCGGTACTTTATGTAAATAGACAGATGGTAGTTGTAACTTTTGTTGGTAATAGAATCCCAGATTGCATAAAAATTAATATGGTCAATTTTCCAGTGGAACCGTATATACACCCAGTAGTGCAATGTTTGAATTGTTTACGCTATGGTCATGTTAAAACTCAGTGCAAAGGTAAAACACGGTGCGGTAAATGCTCACAAGAACACGATGACAGTGTCCCTTGTACAACAGAAAATTATTGTATTCATTGTACTAACTCCGAACACTCCTCCATTTCAAGAGAATGTCCCCATTACAAAAAACAATATAAAATCAAAGAAATAATGGCTTTTGAAAACGTCTCTTTCAAAGACGCAGAAATGATCTATAACAACCCATCATACGCAAAAATATCTACGAAAAATCGTTTTGCAATTTTAAATAATTTAGAAAACTTCCCTGAACTTCCTCCACTAAACCAAACAGCAACTAATGTAAACATAGTATCTAAACCTAAATACAAACTAAATGCCCGACCCTCACCCTCCCAACCAGGCAAACGAAAGAAGCCCGAGTCTCCCTTACCATCCACTTCTCAAGAAGCCCCATCATATCAAAAAAGAAAAATAGCTCGCACTCCCTCTTCAATCCTCCCAAATCCTTATAGAGATGACTTCATGTTATTTAAAGAAAAACTAATAATGAATATTTCCAGTTTTATTATTGAAGCGATAAAAAACACTAAACCTTTAAATAATGAACATGTAAAAGACTACATTAGTGAACTTTTCTATCAAATAGATAAAAATATCAACAATAGTAGTGTAAGTGATTATAATATAATACCAATAAGTGATGACGACGACCTATCACACTAAAAATAAGTTGAATATATTACAGTGGAATTGTCATTCAATTAACGCTAATAAATCCAGTCTTTTGAATTTTATTGAACAAAACTCTTGTGATATAATTGTTGTATCAGAAATATGGCTCAAACCCAATTCCAATTTTTTTATAAAAGGATATAACTTTATACAGAATTGTAGAAATGATGGTTACGGGGGTGTTGGTATTTTTGTTGTTAAAGGTATAGATTATAAAGAACGAAAAATAAATAAAACATTTAATAAAGGAATCGAAGCATGTGCAATAGATATTAACTGTGCAAACTTAACAATACTTTCTATATACAAACCTCCAGATGTCAAAGTCACTCAGCAAGACTGGGAAAAATTGTTCGGACAATTCACTAATAAAACAATTTTTTGTGGAGATTATAATGCACATCACCCCTCTTGGGGCCCAATTCCGGAAGATCCAAATGGTAGGATTCTCTATAATGCATTAGATAACCTTGATTTAGTTACATTAAATGACGGCACCCCAACTAGAATTTCCCCAAGCGGCACACAAACGGCAATAGACTTAACTGTTACTGCTCCTCGTTATGCAGACTTATTCAATTGGGAGGTATTACCAGACACATTGGGATCAGATCATTTTCCAATTTATATCGAACTTCAAATAAATCCGTCATCCTTTCAAATAAACCCTTCTACTAAATGGAATGATTTAAAAGCCGACTGGCCCAGTTTCCAAACAAGTATTATATCTTCATTTGAAAATCTGCCTTCTTTTGACTCCCTAAATGATTGTGAGAAAATCGAGTTCATCTTTGATACTATTAATTCTGCTGCAACAAACTCTATGCCCACTAAAAAACCATTTAAACCCACTACTTATAGGCCATTTTGGTGGGATGAAAAATGCTCAAATATGACTTCACTTCGAAGACAAGCATTAAATGAATATAAAAAACAATCAAATTATGTAAATTATCTGCATTACCAAAGTATAGCGGCAAAAACGAAACGGCTATTTAAACAAAAACGAAAATCCAGTTGGATTTCGTTTATAAACAAAATAAATAAAAGCACACCAATATCAGATATATGGCGATTTATGAAGTCAATAAATAAAAAATCTCATACGTCCAAAAAAACTCAAATCCCAAATGAATTAATAAAAAAACTATTCGATATTTTAGCCCCTCCATCTGTCCCTGGTAACCTCTTTGGTCCTCAATTTATATTTCACTCTGAGTCAGATTATTTGTTGAAATCTTTTAGCTACTCTGAATTGGATTTGATTTTGAAAAACACACGAAATACAGCACCTGGGCTAGACGGGTTTACCTATCCACCCATAGCTAAACTCGCACTCTTAACAATCTTTAACAATTGGTGGATGAAACAAGAATACACAGAAAAATTTAAAGATATTATAATCTGTCCCATACTAAAACCGCAGAAAAATCCTGATTTACCTTCATCATACCGTCCTATAGCATTAATATCGTGCATAACAAAAACATTTGAACGCTTAATCAAGTTAAGATTAGAACATTTCTTAGAGAGCAAATTATTGCTACCGACCTTTCAATATGGCTTTCGAAGAGGGAAAGGAACTCTAGATGCAGTCGCTCATTTAGTGACAGATACACAAAGGTGTTTTGCTAAAAACGAATACTTAATGTGTCTTTTTATAGATTTAAAAGGAGCCTATGATGTTGTAGATTTAAACATACTTTACACAAAAATGCTTAATATTGGTATAAACAAAAAGGTTTCAGTTAATATTTTAAACTTGTTTCAGAATCGAAAATTATATCTCAGAGATCATAATAACATATTACATGGTCCACGTTTAGTCTATAATGGTCTCGCACAAGGCTCTATTTTAAGTCCGTTACTTTTCAACATATACACAGCCGAATTGCATGGTTTATTTGATGACAATATTAATATTATCCAATACGCCGATGATATCTACTTATATGTCTCCCATAAAACATATGAAGAATGCTACAGAGATTTGCGATATATACTATATTGCCTTAAAAGTTGGTTATTCGAATTAGGTTTTAGTATGTCACCAGAGAAATCTGCCATTATGTGCTTTTCAAGACACAGAAGGAAATTTCCAGATAATATTACTATTGGTGAATATACTATCCCTGTTGTCGAACATTACAAATATTTAGGTATTTTCTTAGACAAAAAACTATTATGGACCAAACATATACAATACTTAAGATCAAAATGTGAGAAAGGTATAAATCTTCTAAAGGTTGTATGCAAGCAAACATATGGAGCTGATCCTAACTTATCCATTATGTTCTATAGGTCCTACATTCGTTCTCTTATCGATTATGGGTGCACATTATACGGATCCGCATCCAATACTAACTTGTTAGTATTGGATCGCATACAATACAAGGCCTTAAAAATATGCTTAGGTGCAATGAAGTCATCACCGAATCAAGCAATTCTAGCTGAGTCACAAGAACCTCCGTTAGCATTTCGCAGACATTACTTGGCGAATAAAGCAGTAGTCAAATATACATCATATAATACGTTCATAACAAATCAAATCTCAACTATTGCTATAGAAAACCTTACAAATAGATATTGGAAGAAAAAAAACGCGCCACCTCTAGCTGAAGCCTTTGTTGATACCAGTAATCTCGAAAATCATATAACTAAATACGAACAATACCCGATATTTCTTTATACATTTAAAACAATAATTGTTAAACCCGACATCATATTTCCTACATACTCCGAAATACCCTCTTTGAATAATGCCATCTTGAAAGGAATATTAAATAGATTCATAGACTATGACGTAAATATATACACAGATGGATCCAAAAGTAAAATCGGAACTGGTTTCGGAATTTTTGTTTCAACCACAAATCATATTGAAAAATATCGTATTTCAGACATATCTTCAATATTTACGGCCGAAGCTTTAGCAGTACAAAAAGCACTAGAATGGGTTAAAAACAATTCAATTCAGAAAGCTATAATATTATCTGACTCTAAATCGGTACTACAAGCTCTACAAGGATGCCCATTGAAATATTATAACAATGAAATCATATTTAGAATTAAAGAACTAATTAAAGATGCCAAAATAAAAAACATAAAAATACAGTTCATTTGGGTTAAAGGCCTTTCAGGTATTGTAGGAAATGAAACAGTAGATGAGGCTGCCAAACAAGCATGTAGTATTGAAAATATCACAAAATCTCCTAATAATAATGATATCTTGTGTAAACTAAAGAAGGACATTAGGGACAAATGGTCGGCTTTATATAATGAGTTTGTTAGCAGATCAAAAAACCATTACTTTTTAATACATCCTACCCTCCCAAAAGATATTCCAAACCTCTATTTCTCTACTTCTAGAACATATTCTACCATTATAACGCGACTTAAACTAAATCACGGACGTTTTCCTCATCATCTGAACAAAATAGGAATTTTAGAGAATCCCTACTGTCCTTGCGACAATTCAAGTATTGCAGACTTGAACCACCTATTCTTCCACTGTTCCAATAATAATAATGCTATAATACAATTAATATCTGAGCTAAAAAACTTTAATATATTCCCCCCACTTAATATTGCCACTCTTCTTAATAGTTTTGACAAGAACATATATGACCTATTAGTACAATTTATATATAAAACCAAAATAGTTATATAATATATTGTAATAATACCACAAACAATCTGTGGCAAATGGACTTCGAATCCGATGCCAGCCCCCACCCAACACACACACATCATGCGGACTTAATACTATTTTGCTTTGTTTAATTGAGTATACATTATGTGCATAGGAACGAATTGTACATTGATTGTCAGACATTATCTTATTTTCCTTTAAACAATTAACGTAATCAGTAAAAGTTATCCTGTTTTTAACTATATTAGATCCACTAAAAATGAATACATTTTTGACCTTAAACCCACAAAATTTGTTACAATTTTACCACTAGCTTCATCTTTTAAAAGTCCTGGAACTTTTTTATTTACTAACGGAATTTCATATATGTTTTCGGATGGATAATTGCTAGTATCAAATTTATGTAAATCTTTTTTTATAACATCTTTATAGACATCATTGCATTTGATTTCATAAATATAACTATCAGTATCCGTATATAATAATTTATATTGATCTTGCGAAAAATTTTTTAACATATAATTATAATGAAAATCATATAAACATACTTTTGATATATCAAGAATTGCCATACCTATATACAATGGCTTATTAAATTTCAATTCTAATTTCCTCATCTCAATAGCCATTAAATCATCATCAAAAATTGTTCTATTATGAAAATTTGGACTAGAAATCATATTTTTTGCTCCGTACCTTTCCTCATAACTATTTATTAGTCTAATTAATCTATACTTGTGAATATTTTCCATGGTTTTGTCATAGATGGCGTTGATTTTTATTTTGTAATGCTCTTTTTGAAAGTCTGTAATAGCTAGGGTGCGCAATTTTGTGTTAAGTTCGATATAGGGCTTTAGCCAAGTCGATTGTTTAAATTCAAGAACTCTATGAACTTTGGTTAATATTAACCCATGTTCCAAAACTTGTTTTAAACTTCGATAGTGTAAGATATATTTTTCTTTATTATATAAGGTAGTTAATAACTTAGGTAACTTACAATCTTGATGTATACGGTGCTCTGGGCAAAATGGTATATCTTTATGTTTATCATGTAAACTTTTTGAATAAGTTAAATCTACTTCTAAAATGTATCCCACTAAACTATCATCAGGTATTACTGTAACATCAATATTAGTGTCAGTCCATTTAAATACCCCGTATGGAAGAGGTTGTATCATTCCATATCCATATAAATTATTTATATCTAAATATAAAATATATTTTGAGGGTTGACTAGGATCATAATTTTTCATATACTTGTTGTTAGCTTGAGAGTAACGGTTTGAACATTGTGAAATTCCTCCTCGTAAGGCTTTTTCAATAAACATTATAATATCTATATCGTCTAATAATTCAAGCTCACATTTTGTAAATTTTAGCATACAATCCCAAGTGTAGCCTGGCACTGTATAATACCAAGCAGGATCTAAATCATGTGTCATATGACCTATCTCACGAAAGCTTTCAAAAACATCTGTAAGAAGCATTATATCAGTTTTAAGATATAAAAGACTGTATTCTAATAGATTTTTAATATTAAATTTATCCCAAACAGTTTTTGCGTGCTGATACTGTTCTTTACTAATATGACTATCATTTAATTTGTTATAAAATTTATCTATGGGTGGTAACTCTGTTTCTTTAAGTTTATCCCAACAATTAATATAATCATAACAAAATACTCCTTTACGTGAAAGTAAATCAAATGTTTCCTCATCCAAATTATTAAAATCCTCTTTTTGTAGCGACGACGATAACGTATCGAGAGAGGCTCCCATTAATCTAAACGAATCAATAAAACGAAATTTAATTTCAGTATTTATATCCTGATACGTGAAAGAAATATATTTTTCTTTGTTAATAGGTAATAAACTTATTTTACTCAATTTGGAAAGATGCTTTATTATGAAGTGACTATTATAGCCTGTCAAATTGTGAAATACAATTGTAACAATAAATTTTTTCCTGTAATTTAAATTACAACTCTGATGGGCAAAATTACGAAATTTCCCGGAAAAATGGTTGTGATCGCGTACGATAATATCATTGGTATTAAAGGGTTGTTCGCAAATATGGCACATTTTTGCATCCAAAGTACTTACTGTTTCTATCATTGGAACAATATTTTTAAATTTAGATTGAACAAATTGAGCAATATGAGATATTTGCTTAGCAAACCAATCCATACAGTCTTCACCTGCATAGCTATTGAAATATGATAGATTATCGTCATATGAACATTTTAGATAATAACCTGCACTAAAAGCCCTATGGAACTCATACTTGGATGTTTTCAAATTCGGTTTATCTACAAAAGGTTCTAATATTGATTCAAAATCAGCGTAAATTATGAATGGTATTTTTTCCTTATGAACAAAATTCTTAAATTTCACAAACAAGTCTTTGGGAAATGAAACTTTAGTTTTATTTTGATCTACACAATAAACTGTATGCTCGTTTAATTTGAAATCACTAGAAAAATAATTCAAACATCTATCACAAATAAACTTTTTATGATTGCTTTTACTCAACTGATTAGATAATAATCTAGAAAGATTTTTTATCCAGCAATAATGATATTGAATATCAATATTAAAGTCATCTATTGGTACCGCATCATAATCATTAATTTTCGGAAAATATTTATCTTGAATTAACAGCAAATTAACATGTGAAGATAATTTTTTATTGGTAAGTCTTACTGGAACAGTAAAATATATTTTCTTTCGTTTAATTTCATTTAACTCCAATACATATACATTGACTGAAATATCATTTAATTTTTCAAATTTTAAAATGTCTTTTAAAGTCATTGGTAAATCTAAACCTTCCGTTTTTAAAACCTGTTTGTAATGGGGATAAGATGATATTCTGCGCGAATTTTGTTCTACAGGAAAAAGAGCACTTACTATTGACCAATAAAAGCATGCATTATCATCATTTTCAACATTTATGCAAGCACGTTTAGTTTTTATTTCTCCAGGTAACTCTACAAAAGATGAAGCCCCATTTCCCTGCTCTAATTTATTAACGTTAACTTCTAAAGATACTATTTTCTGTAAAGCCCACCCTGATAATTTTTCCTCAAATTCTGAAATCTTATTTAAAATTTTATCTATTACGTTTTCTTCAAACCAAATGTTTAAGTTCGTTCCTACATCAATAGACTCATTTCGAGTATTAAAATATTTCAATTCTATAATATCATCATTTTCTATATTTTTTAAATAAATTCACCACAAAATGTTGTATTGACTTTGAGCATATGAATTTTTTTTAAATTATTACTGATTCTAATTTTAAATAAATAAAATGCATCTATTAAAAATTGTGTTATGTCCTTATGCACTAAATTTTTGATCACGCCGATTCTTACACGATCCTCAAAAATAGAAATTATGTCTTCCCATTTAACTCTACTACTACGTTTCGGACTCAATCCTTGTCCAACGTGACCATTTTTTATTAAAATTAAAAATCGTTTTAAATGTCCAATATTAGTTTGTAATTTATTTAACGTTCCTACACTTAAATATGCATCATTAATTGCAATATTACATAGCCGAATATGACTTTTAAGATGTTTAACCCAAACCTCCCCTTGACGTAATGTAAAATTATCAAATAATAATTTTTCTACTTCTTTAAATTTTTTAATAATGGTGTCACTTAATACAGCAATTTCACTTGAATTCATTTAAAATATAAAAATGTATCGCTTATCTAATTGTAAAAAACTCACCAATATACTCTTAATGATGATTCCAAATTATTCTACAATGGTAAAATTGGTAGCGGGATATCCTTTTCCAATATCTTGCAGACCCTCAAAAATTAGATAGTAGTAGTTGGGACGAAAATTTTCCAAATTTTCTTTTATAACCTGCCTACTACGCTTCGGTAGATACGTCTTGAATTCAGGGCACTCCACAACCGGAACCTCTCCAAATCTCGTTTTCACTATTTTTAGCGAAACTATTAGGAACTTTTCACCCTGAGGTAAATCCTGAAGTCTCTTAGTAGGTAGCTGTTTAATCTCAACAGATTTATTTATTCCTGAAAGATCCATCTAAAATTAAAATATATTTGTAAGAATAAAATCATCTTTTTTTATTTAACATAACAAATTAGTAGTAATAAACTTACTTTTTCTATAGAGTTTTAAACTGCGGAGATCGTTGACTAATATATATATATATATATATATATATATATATATATATATATATTATATATATATGTATAAAGTATACTTTGCCACCTCAAAACCAGATATATAACTAGCGGTCTCACCTCATATATAACGTTGGCACCTCAGAACAGCGAGGTGACATCGTTTAACCCTTTTCCTATCGCTGGCGGTTACCAGGCTACCTCTACAGTCTGTTTGCAAAAATTCGTCTGGAGGTGACACCGAATTCCATATAACTGTATGTAACCGTTGCTAGTTCGAGCATCTATTACTGGCGCTAGTGTCGCTTTTTGTTGTTTTATACGGACCACACAATGTCACCTCAGCTTCATATATGCCATTTTTATATAACATTCGCGCGATGTCACCTCAAACAGTCAAGGAATCGTGGCAACATCGCACTAACATGGTATTTGAAGAGGTGATACGTTCATAAATTAATTAGTGAAGTGAAATATGTAAAGTTTATAAGTGTATTACCTAATTGGTAACAAAAACGATTTTAAACATGTTAAGTTGAAACACATTTATTTATATTCTGTTTGCTTATGTATATTAAACGAATACAATATATCATCGCAGATATCGCTTTGACTGCCATGGTAACCAATATGTAACGTCAACAATAATGTATGATAAAAATTTGTCGTGGTGGTCTAGAAGGAAGGACACTTGTCTAGCATGTCCGGGTTCGATTCCCGACGGCGACAGGCTTTTCAAATCTTGTTTCACCTTTGTGGATCGGGGATGGTCTCAATAATTAGTAGGGGGTTTTTGTTTCCGAATTTTTAAAGTATTCAGCCACTTATTTCAGATATTTCTCTGAATTTTAGGATTTTAATTTGCGGTTTAGGATTTACATAAATTTACGATTTAAAAATTTAAAGTCTAAAATAAAGTTTTTATTCGTGACAATTAGCGGCATGTAGACAAATATTAATTTAAATAAATTAAATTAGGTAAAAATTCCCACTCGGTGAGAAATTTTTTCCGTAACTGAATTTACTAAAATTTAAATTTATAGGCATACTGCTATTTTTCACGATTTAAATTATGTTTCTGGGTTTCTTAGAACGTTGTTATACATATTTTTAGACGTTTATTGTTCTGCCTGCTTACTAAAGATAAGGTATACTATTCACGGGTGTTCTGTAGAAAATCAACTAAAAACATATTTTTTTTAGTTTCTAAAATAAAAAACTTGTGCTCTGGTAGTTACTATTAATGTGAATTACGCTAAAATCAGTTTGACATATTTTTGTAACAATCGAATTTGAACGAAATTCTAAGTATCTTATTGAGTTACTCAGAAATTTCAATTAACTGAAAAAATATTAATATTTGTTGTATGAAATTTTTATGTCATTTTAGTTATTCCGTTAATTATAATTAATAATATCATAGGAGAAAATGTTGCGTTGCTCTGAAATTATCGAAAATGTAATTTTACAATGTTGAACTAATAACTGCATTCATATTTAATTTATTACGAATTTGGAAATTTTTAATGATATATCAACCTTGTTTTAGTCGAAAAAACAGAAGCCTGCTAAAAATATTATAACTATTAATTTATTATTACAAAAACTCATTCATGATGCGGGACTTCGCTTTGTTCGTCGCGTAAATACTTACTCGTTACATAAAATAAGACATTTTATTACGTGTTACATACAATATTTTTTTTTATTTCAACTAGATTATTTATAAATATCTAGGTGACCAATATTACTACTTTCTTATATTGTTAGTTTCGAATGATTAATTTTATTCTTTTATTAAAAAATAGAAAATAATATTCATTTATTCTCAACGTGTTATTGTAGTTTGTTTATATCGCTTGTTATATATTTAGATTTCAAGAAAGTTGGGTATTTTATGCTGATTTAGAATGGAAAATAAGGACTAAAACAACATTATTACTAGGTTGTAAGTTTAATCAAATTCTGTTTTTATAAGTCAACTTGCCCTTCTTTGATATAAAATTCAAATAATATATATTACTGACTAGCTGACCCAATTCCACTTCGTGGGAATTTGTCAAACCTCAATTACTAAAAGTGAATAACAGTTTTCGTTATCCGAGAGAAATTTTTTCATGCGATATCTGACAAATTTTTTTAATAATTTTTATTAATTTCGATTAAATTTTATTAATTTTTATTAATTTTTATTAATTTTATTAATTTTTATTAATTTTTATTAATTTTTATTAATTTTTATAAATTTTTATTAAATTTTTATTAAATTTTATTAATTTTTATTAATTTTTAAAAATTTTTATTAATTTTTATTAATTTTTATTAATTTTTATTAATTTTTATTAATTTTTATTAATTTTTATTAATTGTTATTAATTTTTATTAATTTTTATTAATTTTTATTAATTTTTATTAATTTTTATTAATTTTTATTAATTTTTATTAATTTTTATTAATTTTTATTAATTTTTATTAATTTTTATTAATTTTTATTAATTTTTATTAATTTTTATTAATTTTTATTAATTTTTATTAATTTTTATTAATTTTTATTAATTTTTATTAATTTTTATTAATTTTTATTAATTTTTATTAATTTTTATTAATTTTTATTAATTTTTATTAATTTTTATTAATTTTTATTAATTTTTATTAATTTTTATTAATTTTTATTAATTTTTATTAATTTTTATTAATTTTTATTAATTTTATTAATTTTTATTAATTTTTATTAATTTTTATTAATTTTTATTAATTTTTATTAATTTTTATTAATTTTTATTAATTTTTATTAATTTTTATTAATTTTTATTAATTTTTATTAATTTTTATTAATTTTTATTAATTTTTATTAATTTTTATTAATTTTTATTAATTTTTAATAATTTTTATTAATTTTTATTAATTTTTATTAATTTTTATTAATTTTTATTAATTTTTATTAATTTTTATTAATTTTTATTAATTTTTATTAATTTTTATTAATTTTTATTAATTTTTATTAATTTTTATTAATTTTATTAATTTTTATTAATTTTTATTAATTTTTATTAATTTTTAATAATTTTTATTAATTTTTATTAATTTTTATTAATTTTTATTAATTTTTAATAATTTTTATTAATTTTTAATAATTTTTATTAATTTTTATTAATTTTTATTAATTTTTATTATTTTTTATTAAGTTTTATTAAGTTTTATTAATTTTTATTAAGTTTTATTAATTTTTATTAATTTTTATTAATTTTTATTAATTTTTATTAATTTTTATAAATTTTTATTAATTTTTATTAATTTTTATTAATTTTTATTAATTTTTATTAATTTTTATTAATTTTTATTAATTTTTATTAATTTTTATTAATTTTTATTAATTTTTATTAATTTTTATTAATTTTTTATTAATTTTTATTAATTTTTATTAATTTTTATTAATTTTTATTAATTTTTATTAATTTTTATTAATTTTTATTAATTTTTATTAATTTTTATTAATTTTTATTAATTTTTATTAATTTTTATTAATTTTTATTAATTTTTATTAATTTTTAATAATTTTTTTAATTTTTATTAATTTTTATTAATTTTTATTAATTTTTATTAATTTTTATTAATTTTTATTAATTTTTATTAATTTTTATTAATTTTTATTAATTTTTATTAATTTTTATTAATTTTTATTAATTTTTATTAATTTTTATTAATTTTTATTAATCTTTATTAATTTTTATTAATTTTTATTAATTTTTATTAATTTTTATTAATTTTTATTAATTTTTATTAATTTTTATTAATTTTTATTAATTTTTATTAATTTTTATTAATTTTTATTAATTTTTATTAATTTTTATTAATTTTTATTAATTTTTATTAATTTTTATTAATTTTTATTAATTTTTATTAATTTTTATTAATTTTTATTAATTTTTATTAATTTTTATTAATTTTTATTAATTTTTATTAATTTTTATTAATTTTTATTAATTTTTATTAATTTTTATTAATTTTTATTAATTTTTATTAATTTTTATTAATTTTTATTAATTTTTAATAATTTTTATTAATTTTTATTAATTTTTATTAATTTTTATTAATTTTTATTAATTTTTATTAATTTTTATTAATTTTTATTAATTTTTATTAATTTTTATTAATTTTTAATAATTTTTATTAATTTTTATTACTTTTTATTAATTTTTATTAATTTTTATTAATTTTTATTAATTTTTATTAATTTTTATTAATTTTTATTAATTTTTATTAATTTTTATTACTTTTTATTAATTTTTATTAATTTTGATTCATTTTTATTAATTTTTTATTAATTTTTATTAATTTTTATTAATTTTTATTAATTTTTATTAATTTTTAATAATTTTTATTAATTTTTAATAATTTTTATTAATTTTTATTAATTTTTATTAATTTTTATTATTTTTTATTAAGTTTTATTAAGTTTTATTAATTTTTATTAATTTTTATTAATTTTTATTAAGTTTTATTAATTTTTATTAATTTTTATTAATTTTTATTAATTTTTATTAATTTTTATTAATTTTTATAAATTTTTATTAATTTTTATTAATTTTTATTAATTTTTATTAATTTTTATTAATTTTTATTAATTTTTATTAAGTTTTATTAATTTTTATTAATTTTTATTAATTTTTATTAATTTTTATTAATTTTTATTAATTTTTATTAATTTTTATTAATTTTTATTAATTTTTATTAATTTTTATTAATTTTTATTAATTTTTAATAATTTTTATTAATTTTTATTAATTTTTATTAATTTTTATTAATTTTTAATAATTTTTATTAATTTTTATTAATTTTTATTAATTTTTATTAATTTTTATTAATTTTTATTAATTTTTATTAATTTTTATTAATTTTTATTAATTTTTATTAATTTTTATTAATTTTTATTAATTTTTATTAATTTTTATTAATTTTTATTAATTTTTATTAATTTTTATTAATTTTTATTAATTTTTATTAATTTTTATTAATTTTTATTAATTTTTATTAATTTTTATTAATTTTTATTAATTTTTATTAATTTTTATTAATTTTTATTAATTTTTATTAATTTTTATTAATTTTTATTAATTTTTATTAATTTTTATTAATTTTTATTAATTTTTATTAATTTTTATTAATTTTTATTAATTTTTATTAATTTTTATTAATTTTTATTAATTTTTATTAATTTTTATTAATTTTTATTAATTTTTATTAATTTTTATTAATTTTTATTAATTTTTATTAATTTTTATTAATTTTTATTAATTTTTATTAATTTTTATTAATTTTTATTAATTTTTATTAATTTTTATTAATTTTTATTAATTTTTATTAATTTTTATTAATTTTTATTAATTTTTATTAATTTTTATTAATTTTTATTAATTTTTATTAATTTTTATTAATTTTTATTAATTTTTATTAATTTTTATTAATTTTTATTAATTTTTATTAATTTTTATTAATTTTTATTACTTTTTATTAATTTTTATTAATTTTTATTAATTTTTATTAATTTTTATTAATTTTTATTAATTTTTATTAATTTTTATTAATTTTTATTAATTTTGATTCATTTTTATTAATTTTTATTAATTTTTATTAATTTTTATTAATTTTTATTAATTTTTATTAATTTTTATTAATTTTTATTAATTTTTATTAATTTTTATTACTTTTTATTAATTTTTATTAATTTTTATTAATTTTTATTAATTTTTATTAATTCTTTATTAATTCATCGGGTGTAGAATTAATAGCGTATGAAACTTTTTATTAATTTTTATTAATACACTCGCATAAACCATACGAAACTCGCCTTCGGCTTGATTCATTTTTAGGTTAATTTTTATTAATTTTTATTAATTTTTATTAATTTTTATTAATTTTTATTAATTTTTATTAATTTTTATTAATTTTTAATAATTTTTATTAATTTTTTTTAATTTTTATTAATTTTTATTAATTTTTATTAATTTTTAGAGTTCTTGATTATTCATCGGGTGTAGAAAAAATAGCGTATGAAACTCTTAAATAATGGTAATTAATACACTCGCATAAACCATACGAAACTCGCCTTCGGCTCGTTTCGTATCCAGGTTAAATGCTCGTGTATTAATAATAATAATATACTATTATCGACATGAATGTTTTTATTACACTAAGCAGTTATGTCATTTTATTAATTGTTTTACAAAATGTTAAAAAAAAAACATTTATGCTTTCAGTTATATTATATTGTTATTCTAATATAATGTGTATTTTACAGTGCCTGTTAATATGAATGTACACCAAACATTTAATCTGTAGGCACAAAATAATAAAATGTTACATATAAAATAATACAATAAATATTAATATAGCATACTCTCCTGCGCTGCTAATGCGAACAAACAATTTCTGCTTCTCGTAAATCAGAAATACTCGTATACACCTATGCACAATATTGTTTGACAACCATTACCTAAGCACCTCTAAAATACGGCAACAGTGGCTGAGGTGGTTTGTGGCTAGATATCGTTCAGGCAGTGTATATATGTAAGAGGTGACTTCGGTATTAATTTTTCTGTGAATATACATATAAAAAAAATAAGATAAATCACTACCC